>CM068367.1:345180610-345730610 GCA_034769895.1 Magicicada septendecula | reverse complement strand
ATAACAGTGCCACTTGGCACAGTATCGTTGTGCCAAATTAACACATATGCTAAATATCTTTTAATTGCTTGGAAACGTCCCTTAATAAAGGCCTTTTTAACACATGTCTCTCACACCAGTTTTCAGTTTTCAAAACTTCAAGTAAGTACAGTCCACATTTCCTCTGTTGGTAACGACTACCATTGATTCTCACGCATGAGCAGCGTGATAAAATAGTCAATTTCGAAGAAGACATTCTTTACCACTTGATTGCTGATTTTTAGGTGTCGAAAACGCAAAATTGACTGGTTTATTTCTACCAGAACGTCAAATCTATAAACGACTATGGAAAGAAAACTTAGAAAGAATGTCGGATTCAAGAGGCCAAATAAGTCTGGAAATATAAACTTATAAGACACTGATGTGTGGGTAGATCCAGGAAGAGATGGCTGCAGGATCTTTGAAGGCGGAACAGGCAGCACCTTGCCTATACCTTGATATGAAGATGATGGATGATGAACGTCAAATGTGAGGGTGAGCGTGGAGATTAAAGGCTCGCTTTTACTGTCATGTGGACTCCACCTTATTCTTCTTTATGTTTTGTTTTGGTTATCCAAACTTATAAACTATTTTAATTATTTATGTACTAGCACTTTGTGGAGTGTCTTAGCTTATGGATGTGAGGCGTGGATCCTCGGCAAAATAGAAAGGAGGAAGCTGGAAGCAATGGAAATGTGGGTCTGGAGGAGAACGACGAGGTCGAGTTGGATAAGAAAAGTCATGAGCAGAAGTGAACGAAGATAGATCACTTTTAGAAATTACTGGAAGAAGAAGGGCAAAATTTATCGGGCACGTGTAACCCAATCACTTCTTACACAATCAATTCTTAATTAACATTTTTGAAGGAAAGGTGTTGGGGGAAAACCAAGAGGACGACCAAGAACAGCGTTCTTCAAAGACATGAGAAAGGAGATGAACTTCCTATCGTACTGCGATTTAAAGAGGACAATGATGGAGAGAAATACGTGGCTAACTCGACAAGTCATGGCCTTTAAATGATGATGATGATGATGATGAGCACTTTGTTAAGTTGCAAAGAAAACATATTTCCCGTCAGTCTCTGCTTCTTAGAAAATGTGTTTAGATTTAACTGTTTGCGGTTATTCTGAATTTTTCTCAGGCTGGTCTTAATGGTATTTCTGGACACTGCTGATGCACATGTATATGCTTAACTATTTGTTTTTGTAGTCACATGCACAACACACACTCACAGATAATTCTGGTAAGTCTGAGTGAATTGCTGATGCCCTTCGTGTTGTACTACTGTATGGATATTGTACAAGTTACTTATCATCCTCCAGTGACATTACAACTATTTACGGGTTTCATGCAGTTTACTCCTCTACTTTCCTCTATAAATCGCTGATGTTTTCTACCCCCCACGCTCAACGTAGCCTAAGTCGCTGCCTCCATTGACAGTAAGAACCAGTTTTGATCTTCGACTAACGTAACTGCAAAACTCCTTGGGTTTCACCGTACCTAGTTTGTTAGTATTACAGAAAACCTAATGGTGTCCACGTAATTTCAATAATATCTGCATACATTTAATTTAATTATATAGGTCTAAGTCTATTAGGTAGACACATAGGTATAATAATCAACGTAAATTTGATTTTAGATTACTGGGTGGGATCGGTAGTCGGAGATAAGTAGGTTCAGAGCCGTCACACAAGGGGCCACCACAAAAAAGAGATTTTAGAATCAAGCCGCGTACATATTTCAGTTATAGCAGATTAACTGGTAACTCTTTACGCAGTTAACGTTTTACTTGTAGACTGAAGACGATACAAGTAACGAAAAGAAACGCATACCTAACAAAGTCAACAGAAAAACATAAACACGGGCGTTTCTCAAAATTTACAATTATATCATTTACTTTTATACATTAGTGCATAATATTTGATATTAACATCTACTGTTTGACATCGATAAAGCTGGCTTAGCGCATACGTAGCTCGAAACATATGCGAGTGAATCGTGTTGAGTTATTTTAATTGCATACAATAAAAAATTTCAATATAATACATTAGATATGTAGACATATTTGTGTTGTATTCTGTTTAACAGTTTATTTGGTTAGAAACATTGTTAACTTTTGATTTGTTATTGGACAGGCTGCAGTAAAGTTCGTACAGCGGTCTATGATTGAAACAAGAAAGCCAACACGCAACTCTTATCTTTAATGGTTGTTCGTTGGATTTCAGTTTAATTAGCCTAAACGTTGACTTGTGTTCGTGAAGCCTTTCAAGAAGTCCACCCCCGGCCGTTATAGTTATAGTGCGTTTTGAATTTTTATGGACTTCGGTTTTTGTTTAAAAAAAAAATTATCAATTTTTCGGTTCGAATTAGAAAATCAACTTCTTCTAACTTCTGGGTAAGTGGTAAAAGACAAACGAAAACACGAACACAGAGCGCACACGCGCTTGCATACACAAACATACACACAAACACACACGCGCGCGCGCGCGATCTACTGGCAGTCTGGCAAACGTTATTAGTATGGACCTAATTATTATTCATTCAATTTGAATTGGAGTAAATTAACTGCTTCTACCGAACGTCCTTCCGATAAAACATAGGCTACTAAAAAAATGCACAGGTTGGAAAAAGTAGAGTTTATAAGAAAAACTGTACTTAAAAAAATGCTTTCAGTTCAACAGGAAATCATAAGTTAGCGATTAAAAATATTTCTGTGTAGCACATTATTCTGGACGTTATAAATTTCTGAATGCTACGATACGGCGAATATCGCGGTCTACGGAGTGTTGAGAAACGCAGGATACAGGGACCAATACGCAGGTAAAACTAAATTTAATGCAGAAACGGAAAACCGGGAAATAGAAATAACTTCGGTCTCGTCGAATCAGTGTACACATGAGGAAACAGAAGCACATACAAATTTTCCGAGAGTATTTATGTGTTGTAAATGATATCGGCGCGCAGTGAACCCTGTGGACTCGTTTGTGTAAATGTCTGAGGATAAGGATGGCTTCACAGAGTACAGGTAAAGAGTTTAATTTAACTGTCCAAATAGCAATGGAATTGCAATGGGACGCTATAAATAACTAATATGTGCATCCTATTGGGGAACAAAAGCCTAGGCCGGACTGGGACAGGCTGCACTCTTTGGCAGAGTGACGTAATCAGTATACCGGGTTTGCATTTTGAATAAAACTGTTTATAACGGAAGGGGAGGCATAAAGAGCAAAGCTAGCGAAACAAACGGACTGCATAGCGAATGCGCTCTTTCTCGTATATTATTGAAAAAGCAACCCGTTTATTCCCCGAGGGTGAGTGGGCTATGCGAGAGGTTCGTACAACGGCCGCTCGCGCACTGCCGCGCCACTGGTCAAAGCAGTTAGTTTTCTCACTCCAACAGTATTCACGCCGACTCAGATAGTCATGCTCGCGCATCTTCTCAAGATGGGAGGGGGGTTGTAATCTACCAAAGGGTTGACCAGTTTTATTTACATCTCGGTCTTCCACGGTCAACATTCACTTACATCTCATAACAATACTCAAAAAAGATTTTATTTTAAATTGCACCTCATAGCATACTGAATTTTAAGATACATACAGTATCAAAAATACACATTCTTCAAAATTAAGATCATGTATCAAGTTATCGGCAACAAACACTTTGAAATTTCTTCAGCTGTTAAAGTAAGATTTACGAAGAGGGTTTAAAGCCCTCTTTTCCAAGACTAATCTGTAAACTAGAAACTAACAAGATTCCTAAAACTAACACAGACAAGTTTTAAAAACTCGAAGTTAAAAAAAATCAAGGCCACATTAATTTAGCATTCCTGGTGATAAGAATGCTAAACCATTACTATTGCATTGGTAATAATAATTAGCATGCAAACCATGCTAAGCATTGGTCACCAAACAATGACCAAAACAAGCGGTTAGCCTCGAATATATCGGGTTTCATGTCTTTTTGACCAACTTTATGACTTTTTAAAATTATCCCATCTCGCCTGTAACTAACATCTGTATCTTTCGTTCTTATGATGTGACCTGAAACTATCAACTGATATTTATTATTTCTTACAGATTAAACTACCTGGTATTTATTGCCTGTTTATTTTTGATAATCTGTTTTCTAAATTGTTTCCCGTCTACTCATATAACGTATTATGGCTTTTACTCTCCTACATCTATGCCCGACTATGCATGTTTTTCTCATTTCTTGTTTTTTCAGTCTCTCTTTGAGTCATCTTTATCTTTTTGTTGCCTCCCCGTGACCATCTCAGTGGCTATTTCCAAGCTTTATTATAGTCTACATCGGGACATACATTGAAACCAAATGTTGGCTTAAAGAAAGTGACATTAAAGTTAGGGCACTTGCAAAATGGCCTAAATTATTATAGGATGATGTTTATCCAGAATATATTAATATTTCTCAAAACCCAAATCAAACACTACTCATATGTTTCGACTTTGAAAATAAAAACACTCGCTCTTAAAAACACAAATAACACTCGCTCTTCGTTAAACTAAAACAAATACTCTATGACTGAATTCTTTTGAGCCTACAAAAATTATACGTTTTTTTGTTAGAATATAATTAAATAGAAAATATCACCTTTTGTGTTATCTGCCTTTATAATGGCTTACCTAGTAGGCTACATGGAGAATGATAATAATTCTTTTAGTGCGTACAAAGATTTTTATCATAAACTGTTACAATGCACATTTGTTTGCTTACGTGTTGTTGAACTACAAGTAGTCTACTATTGTTTTATTTATAAACAATACTTATGACTAAACTAATTGTACACCCGTAAAAACACACGATGTATGATCATATAATATCAGATCATCTTATGTTATATAACTATCTTTTTTAGGACTTGCCTACTCACTTATTTCTCAGTTGTTCAATAATTGTTTTCCAAATGTTATATGGATATACTGAGCGCAAACTGTAGACTTTAGGCCTAATGTATAGACTATACATTACACTACACTATACATTATAGAACATAGACTATAATATATAGGCCTGTGTATGTGTATGTACATATATGTGCCAATAATGTGCGCGCGCGCGTGACTGCGTGCTCTCGCATTGTGAATGCATATGTTTATGGCATACACATCTTCGTATATAGGCCTACATAATTATAGATAAAACGAGCACAGAGTTCTGGTTCCTCCAGTTCGCAAGTTTTCCTACTAACGTGACCGTTCTACAACTTAGCCTACAATACGACCAAAGACACACTGATAGCAATGCTTAATTTTAATGTCTCATTTTATTAAACATCCATTGTAAGAGAATACAAAATGAATGTTAAACAACTGTAAAACATATAACCAAGCATTCAGCCTGTGTTACCTGACAGTGGCTAGATAAAATAGTCAGCATACCGAACGCGTACCATTAGAATGTGAAACGTCCATATTTGGAATTAGTATTCCGCCTGACCGGTAACAATCCAGCGATCCGGTACTGAAATTTTTTAAGTAATGGAAGACGAAAAAACAAATAGAATAAGGAAACTGATAATGGAATAACAAAACGTTAGTACATTAAATTACAGGGCGACTTGTAAATTGACCGCCGAAAGTTATTAATTTTGTTGACAAACGCACAAAATCTACACGCGTTAAATGACTTAAACTGTCTGACGGGGCGTACCAGTAACAAATGATTAAAACTCACACAAACGAACACAAGTTGTTAGAATAAGAAAATTTTGTTTTTAAATAACATAGTAATTTTTAAAAATTCCCACTGAAATCAATAATTACAAGGATACCTTGCTTAGTGAAGTAACAATAATAATAAAATTAATATCAAAACTAACAACACTAATACTAACACTAGCTTGATATAATTATGCTAACGGTAATAATATTGACTACATTAAAAACATTTTAAAGTGAAATGATTGTAATGTTAACGGGTATGTTTTGACGATAACGTTTATCGCGTGGGGAACGAGTAGATCCAAATAAAGGTATCGCGTTTGGAAGCCGGTTACGTTTTTATTGTAAACGACCGTCATACGTCATGTTTTGGATTCCAGTGAAATGCTACTGTATTTCACGATTACATTCTACTGTACTACGGAAGAAACATTAAAAAACCAGAACTGTCTCACTGACATTTAAACGGCGGCAATCTGAAACAGTAATAGTACAGGTGTGTTATGGTTCAGTGACGCGACCGAAAAAAAACGGCGCCAGAATTCCTTTCTCGCACGAGATCGTTTACAGGAAGCAATTCAGTTGACGGAAATAGTCTCAGACCTGTTTCAGATTTTCATCCGAACTTGTCGCGTATAGTAATAACAGATTAATCGAAAGATACAGTTAAGGTACACGAAGTGTCGTGTAAAAGTAAAAAAAGAAAGTAGAGATATCTTTTTTCCTGACAATCAGGATATAGTTATCTGCTTCCACGACAGAAAGTGTTTTATTCCTTTCACAATAGAAGACGTTTTATTTTTTTTTCAGTTAATATTTTGATACACAAGTTGTATTTTTTCAAATTTTTTGTTTGCGTTCTTTGGATTTATGATTTTAGAGTAACATAAAAAAATTAAGTTTATGAATTTTACAACATTTTTTTTCTAAAACTAAACACAGTAGGCGCGGTGAGTGAGTGTGTAACTGTCGCCGTGGACGCGCGAAGTCGAATTCGGTTAACATAAAATAACACTGATAAGTTATCAGTATAATTATATCACTTGAAGTAACTCACCGATTCTGGATGCACACACACGCACAGTCACTCCACTAATATTCACACTAGTGCACACGGTAATGTTTCCTTGGCTTCATGGTAAGTCCATGCGGAGTGGAGGCCAGTGCTGAGGCATGGTCCACAAGAACGTCTTGTCAGACGCGCTTTGCTACGGCGACTGCTAGAATCCTCGACGTCGTCTCACGAGAGCAAGGCAGAAAAAACATAGACCTGCGCTACGCCGGCGCCACCCCCACCCACCGTCCTTCTCCTTCATTATTTTTACCGCCCCACCACCGCCACCCTCGATAAAACCGCTCCGCCTTTACCCATCTAGTGGGGGATATGACTGGAAAAACTGATAAAAACAGAAAAGATTTGATAAGAGTGTTTTCTCCACCCTTAACTCTTTCCTTCCCCCTTCCATTCATTTTTACATATTAAATTAACCTCTCGTATGGAACTACCCTTAAGAAAGTTTTCTGGACCTCAGTGAACATTTAGCATACCAACAGCATTGGTATAACAACGAACCCGAAGACGTCCGCTGTCGAATAATTCACTAATGATTCCGCCTTATCGAGATGTTCGCAGCTTATTTTGGACGTCTTACATCAATTGCAAAAATGTGTTTCAATCTTGTTTCCGTAACCAGTGAATCGATGCTATTCTGTTATAACACCTTTCCTACCCTCTCACCCCACTTTGACAACATTTACCCCCACTACATTTTTTCCAAGGTTAATCACATTACTTTTTCAATAGCGGTTTTTTCACAACTCGTACGACTATAAATATTGAATTGTTTTCCAATGAATTGTGTGTGAACAGGCTGATATTTATCGAGTTGGTTTTTGGCGAGCTTCAGTTGTGCGTCTGCTGTGAAGCTGTGACTTGGTGTTTGCCGTCACGTTTGTACAACTTTTTGAAAGTAGAAACAATGCGTGTGTCTTTAGGTATTTTATATTTTTTAACGAGAACCTTCAACATTTTTAATATAAGCAAAGAATTGTTTCAATTTTCAAAGTAAGAGTATTTCTTGCGGTTAGAAAAACACTTTTTCACTACATACTTATAACATACAAAAACCTAAAAAAGTATTAATGAAATTCATTTTCTAAAACTGAACTTGTCGATTAAAAAAATTCTAATTATTAGTTTTTTTTTTAGCACGAAGGAAAGCTAGACTACTTAATTTTGTTTCAGTTGTATTAGAAAAACTTGACTATAAACTAAATTATTGAAGTGAAATTCTTAAGGGACTTATCGTTAGTTAAAAATTTGTGAGAAATATTTAGACACCGTTTATAGTAATAACTATTTTGTAGAGTAAATGGAAAGCATTTGGATAGCAAAATCAACTTGAGCGTGTGAACACTATTGTCTGCTTTCAATTGCCTCATTAATGGACAGGTTTGAATTGCGCGCACAAACGGGGATACTCAGCACACACACACACACACACACACACACACACACACACACACACACACACACACACACACACACACACACACACACACACACACACACACACACACACACACACACACACACACACACACACACACACACACACACACACACACACACACACACACACACACACACACACACACACACACACACACACACACACAGAGGCACGCGTCGGAAATACACATAGCTACACACGCACACATAGACACACTTGAACATCACACTGACTCACATGGAAGACCGTATATTATAATACAATATAAACACTGATACAAGCGAGCGAAATACACACAGACACAAACACACATAGAAAACACAGAAATAGAAACGCGCACAATTAACAACCGTTTATCAGGTAATTTAAGTTATACAAATAAGCAGGATGTATACAATGCAGCAATATAAAGATTTGACAATACTGAATTATAAAACGATTTTTACAAATGTAAAATTATTATTTTTGACAGTTTTGCTTCAGCCAAGGAGAGCGGAGAAATCGGCGTCGTCGTACCGGGCGCCGTGACGTCTCCGCCGGCGTCTTCACCCCGGTCGTTTCCCGCGCATATTTCTCATGAGATTTTTGCAAAAATGCGTTAATACTTTTTCACTGCAACTTTTTTACGACAAAATTTGGAAACATTTTAAAAATCAAAATTAATTTTTTTTGTCCCATTTTACATTTTGATGAAGCAATTTAAAAATTTTTATAACAAAATTTTTTAAATATTTAAAAATGTATTCATCATTAAGGTCTTTAAATAGTAACAGCATTAAAACATGCAGTAGAAATAACTTTTCATTAGTATTAACGTCCTTCAATTGTGCCACCGGATAAGATTTTTTTTTTAGAAAATGATAAGGCAAAACAATTTTGTTAGTTTTATATTTTAAGTTTGTTTTTAAAAAGTTGATTTAGTTGGATAAATAGTGAAAACGTTCAGTGGTAGAGGACAAAGTATCACAAGACCGGTTTTCTGTGAAAAATTTTATTAGAATTTAAGAAAAAAATTTTTGAACTGTGAAGTGAATTTAAAAAAAAGTCAAACGTCTTAGAATTTTTTTCACAGAATTGAAAAAAAAATCGTATAAAAATGTTTATTTTTTATAGATATGTACATGAATTTTTAATGAACTATAAATTTATTTTTTTTTTAAATACAAATATTTAAAAAATACAAATATTTAAAAATATTTTTAAAAACATTTTTGGAAAGGTAATTATTTTGACAGATTAACAATGACGTAGACATCGATGTCAACAATAGCGACAATAATGTAACAATGATACTAACAGTCACATTAATGACACTACTTAGGAAAACAATAGACAATAATTTTTTATGAAGGTTAGAATTTTTAAGTAGTAGTTGAACTGACTCACCAATTGTAAATATGTAATCCGTTAAGTAACACTAGACGTATTTAGAATCACAGGAACGGAAGGACTGAGGGAGTGAAGGAAACAAGACATAAGACAAGAAGTTCCTCCCGCCCACCGCAGGCCTTCAAGACTAAGACAGCGCTCGTCGGCAGCGTCCCCACAGACCGACGCATGCGTCCGTCGTCGCGGCGCATGAGTAAAAACACCGACGTTAAGGAACCGCCCCTCTTTTCAAGGACCCCCGGGCACGAGGCGGCATCTTCTGGGCAAAACGAGAATTATCCCTACACTCTTCATCGTGGTCGGAAGAGGAGCAGGTGGAGGGGAATGGGGGATGCCACCCCACAACCGCTGCCTAGGAGGTGGCGCTATCACAACACTGTGGACAAACACTCAACTCAACCACGTGTCTTGTACATTAACCTTTCTTACACAAACAATGGTCACAATATTTACTCAAACTACTAGGCAGTACTACTAGAAACGTAAACCGGTAACGTCGGCGCAACGTTGTTTACAGTGATTCACCACCCCCCGCACCACCACACCAAATGAATGTCTCATAACACATTAATTATTAGTTAATTGATTGCTCACCCGGTAACGTGTTTTGCCTCAATTCACGCCGACATGTTTCAATAAAATAACATTTTTAATGAAATGATTATTACAATATCAAAGAATAATTAAAAACAATCTGACCACTGTAAGTAATATTGTTGTTTGTTTAAACTTTAAAAGGAATTGTTACACGAATAGTAGGTTTAAATTTTAAAATTTAACTCTTTATTTGTTTTAATAAGTTTATAGTTTCAAACGACATCTTGTTTAATGATCGAAGTAGGCCTACTAGCGGGCATATAATCAAAGTATGTAATGAAAAGTAATTAACTAATAAGTTAATACTATTAATTATTAATTGTAACTTTATGCCTTTAAATGATCGAACACCACTCCTTAGTAAATAAGGATTGAAATAACTTAAAAAATAATAATTTTTATTCAAATAGTCACTTGTAAATGAAATCAAGTCTTTCTCACCTTCCTTGAAACCGTGGTTACCAAGTACAGGAACTCTAAAAACGTTGACTTTGCAGCAGATTTGAAATTAACATCGTGGTATTATTATGAGACATAGAATTAATTTAAAAAAATGCGTTATTTTTAATACGTGAGTAATTCGTGGTGGTCTTGCGCAGTATGGAAGTTCCTCTGGAGACGCATTAACACAGGTAACTCTGAGCAGGTATTGTGGTCAATCAGATAAATTATATTAACACAGACACTCATATTTGCAGTAAACAGCATCGACGCGTATTACTTTTGTACTGCAGGTTGTAAACCAATATGTTTTATAGTACCTTGGGGGGTTTTTTTTTTTTTAATATGTGAACGTGTTCGACAGGCGGCCTGATTGAGACCAAACATTTAACACTTGACGTCTCGTGATCTATCAGCAGTCACTCTCAGCATGCCTCTTTGTGTCTCATGTTTCATAAGTGCCCCGGTAGTAAATAATGACTGTTTTTTTTTTAATCTTAATTGGAAAAAATGTCTTCTTTAAACTATAGACACAGGCTTACTGTTTATTTCCCTGTATCCTGGTAATTCGTACACAATTCACGAAATATTAAAATAAAACCACACCTCCCTTAGCGCTTTGATTTTGAAAACTGTTGTAGCAGAGGCCTGATACGTACGGGTCGCGCGCTCGCAAGCAAGCGCGCGCGCACACACACACACACACACAGCAATTACACGAACGCATCATCATCATTAATCGTCATCATCAAGGGTTTCAATCTCTTGGAAAATTAGCTCATATTCCATCTCGTCTGACACTTCAACTTCAGTGGTAGTTACGAGGCACTCTGCTGTTCATAAGAGTGTTCCATTCCTCTTGACCTCTGCCACCATCCTCACTCATTCATTTCTACTCTTTTTCTATCTCCTATGACTCCTACCGACCAACCTCTAAGACCAGATCCTACCACCTCATCTTTGGCTTTCCTTTGTGTGCCTTTCCTATGATCTCCATTTTGTAAGTTGTTTGATCTTCTCGTCTATACACGTGTCCACACCACCTAATTCGCTGTTATTTAATTATTCTCACGATATTCTCTCCCTCTAATATTCCCTCAATCTTCTGTGTGCTTAATCTCCTGCAGTTTAAGTCCCTTATTACCGGTATACTCACTTTTGTCTACATTTACTGGCCCTGCTAAGTCCCTTCTCATAATATCCTTGCTTCGGTTGTATACGCCATCCTGTACCCCTATACGCATACAGAACATATTATTTCTGTATAATTTCTGATCTTCTCTTACATAGATTCCTTATCAGTGTACAAAAGTAGTTCAAATTCCTCATTTCCTCGCATCTATACTTTCCTATATTAGTCATCCTACTGTCTCTTCCTCTTCTACTGTCTCTCCCTCCCACACACAAATCAGACTTACATCTCCCACACAGACACACATGTAAGCATATATACATGAATATTGATTGGCCTATGTGTGTGTGTGTGTGTGTGTGTGTGTGATAGAGAGAGAGAGAGAGAGAGAGCGAGAGAGATAGGCCTAGTATGTATTACATATACTGTATGTAGTACGATTATATAATACTGTACGTATGCGTATGTGTTTTCTATTGAATTGACTAAGCTTAACCAGTAAACATTTTATATCTCTTTACGATCAAAAATTTTAATTGCGAAAATGCATTATTCTATGTAGGCATACGTTTATGAATAATTAATTTACGACAGTTTTTTTTAAGTACAGAACGGCGAGAGGATAATTGGATGGCACCCGAGTCATGTGACGTCGCCTGCATTAGTCTGAGTACCCTAACATCTCTTATCGAGGTACAGTGTACCTGTGAAAGTCACCAGTCATGTGACTAACGTGAATACCCCATTTCCTAGTAATTGGTTCTGTACTGTCTTCACACATTAATGAAGAAAATGAGTGTACTAATTGTTACATTATTACATTTTCTCTTCGTGATATTACGTTTCTAATGTGTAATAAGCTGACGCCAATACAAATACACGTGCGCTCTTTACACAGTAAGGTAATGACCCCCTTCCCCTCATACCCACAGGTGTTATTAATTTTTTCATTGTACGCGAATCACTTAGTACCTGCTTCATTACATCTTACTACAGTAGTTACAAAATCTGCATATGAAGCCAGTAACATGGGTACTGCATACGCTGTATTTGTTAAAGTTACAGTTAAAATTTTTGTACTTAACAGTTTCTAAATGCACATTATGCACACTAAATTAATTTTTTCTGTTAAATAATGATAAAAATTATTGTTCACACACACACACACGTACGTACGTATGTATGTAATATACATTATATATGGGAGTCTATATAGGAATGAAAATAAATAAACATATATGTGTATACGTATACATAATAAATATGTACTCGCGTACACATGCTCAGAGGTAAAAGATTCGAGGAGCGTGACTGGAGGTTTGTAGGATGTCCACCCGGCATCTACCAACCGGCTAAGTGAGAAGCTACAGTGAGGAGCGAAGCTACAGTGAACAGAGTAAGCAACGGGTGGGACAGCCACCCACACCCGTGAAAAGGCTGTCAGATAAGCCTAGGCTCCTATCAGGCTATCAAGTTAGAAACCCTCCTCTCTCTCACTCACGCATACACACACACACATACTCAATGATCTGCTAATGAAAGAGTAATCAAAGATACGTGTAAGAAAGGAAAGGCGATTTCTAGGGATGCGTGGAAAAACCGACTGAACAACGATGAGCAGTTTTATTACCAAAAATTTTTAAATTGGCCATTAGTTCAGTTTTGGATAGTTCAAGTCACATACATACATATACGTAGTTTGCCCAGACTATTCCAGCAGACGCCTAAACGTCTTGAAAACTTTTCCAGCAGACGCCTATATGTTTTGAAAATATTCCAGCAAATTAATTTCATCATTATTAATCTGGGAAGTTATTACAAAAGTTCAATTGAGAAGAAAGTATAATTTTTGATTTTCTATCAGTTCTTTTATGGACGGAATTCTGGAAGTCCATTTTGCTTGTAAGAGTTTCTAAAGATGGGACCATTTTAATTACGTTACTATTCTGTAGGTAAACCGTTCTGAACAGAGCTGCCTTAAAGTAATACATAAGCGACAATCGTTGTAATTTGACTAAATTTTTATTTTCATATAATCGTGTTTAGAGCTTTTAACGTACGCAAGATATTTTAAATAGTATTTTTACGTTTCCTTTATATGAAGAATTTCTTCTGTTATGAAGTGCACCAATGATCCAATAAGTAAAATTTAAAAAACATATTTTAACTTTTTTTGCCAACTAGTGTCTAGAAATTCAAGAAATTGTAGATTATTTCAAAATTCAAAATAATCAGCCTCTGTGTAATGACAATGTGTGAAGGAATGGAATGACGAACTCTTATCAATAAATTATCTACAGGCTATTATTATAGTAACAAAAAATTGTAACAGAAACACACGCGCGCCCTTTTATTCTAAATATGTGTTGAGCTCTTAATGGCGATAATACTTCTTTAGTAATGTAAATGCTTTTTTTGTTATATGTTTTGTTGCTTCCCCAATAAATTTACTGCTTTATTGAATTAGTTTTTCTCAAATTATAGTACTAAGTAGCATTCTTACAGTGTACGTATGTTGAAAAAAAAACCTTAATCACATTTAATATTGAGGTCCTGAATAACCTTTTTTACACTAATTTCTAATTTCACTCCGTCGGCCTCTGTGTATTTGTCTCTGTCGGCCACTGTAGGTGTCTGTGTATTTGACAAACTGATATAACTTCTAAAATCCAATGGATTTTTATATTTTCGTGGTTTAAATTCTTAAGTTTCAAGAGTTTAAGTTGCAATGAAGTCATTTGTATTCCAGCACTAATATTTTAATCCCTTTAATTCTTTGAAAATGTTACCGAAAAACAAAAGCAGTTTTCTTTAACGATCAAATTCCACACCATTATTATTTTTGTGGCAGTACGACCGTGTGGTTAACGCATTTTAGCTTTACTTTTAAAGTCAAGTATCACGTGCATGAATAGTCTTCTTGGATAGAAGACCGCTCGTCGGCTCGCTGGCCCGGGATCTTTATACTCGTAAGGGTAGAGAGAGAGAGAAAGAGAGAGAGAGAGAGAGAGAGAGAGAGAGAGAGAGAGAGAGAGAGAGAGAGAGGAGAAGGTTAGATAAAATTAAATTATGTTTTAAAATTTAGAATAATCTTTTCCTATCTACGATTTAATTGACTCAAAAACAACTGAAAACCCGATCATAAATGACTTTACACATATTAGTTTCAATGATGATTGCTGAATAAACTGTAACGATATACGATTTTTGGTTTTTGTATTTTGATTGAAAAGGTAACAGTGACGATCTTTTTATTCTGAGTAGACTCGTAACAACAGTCTAAAAAGAAGCTCCGTAGAAAAATGAGTTATTTCAAGTCTAAAACTAGTAAGTGTCGATTGACTGTCCTAGAAGTTCTGAACTGACGAATACGTCCTTCTGTTTCTTCCGTCAGCTTAATTCTTTTAACGATTTGTGCAGGTTTGTCTACGACAAACCATATGCACTTATGATCCTTATATATTCTGGTTTTAAGGAAATACATGAAAACATTCCAAAACATAATTTTTAATGAGAAATAATAATACTTTTAGTTGGGTATTTTAAAAAAAAGGAAAAATAATTGTCATTTATTTCTTAAGTTATTTTGGATTTTCCTACCCACATCATTACTTTTATCAGTATAGAAACAAGGAGTCTTGTTATGTCCACTCTTGTTATGTATCATACACAATTATCAAAGATTACTTTTGACCATAGATATATTTTGTTTTTACTGATTCTGATCTTTGTGTATAGCTTTGGCTAATTACGTTCCAAGCAATGGCTTAGTGCCATAATTATGTGTTTAAGCCTTCTCATCACATTTCATTTGTAGTTTCAAAAAACCGATTCAGTAAAATTAATTTTACACTTATGCCACATTTTGATGTATGGAGATGAAGCCAGAGTTATGACACAAAGAGACACAGCAAAGATTCAGGCAGCGGATATGAAGTTTACGAGGAATACTCTGGTCTGTACCATTGTCGATAGAAAGAAAAATGTGGATATAAGGACGGAACTCCCATGGAACATGGACCGGGGGGGGGGGAGAGACGTAGGACGGCCGAGAGCAAAGTGGGCCCCGGAATAGGTTCAGGATGAGCCTAATCCTTGAGGTTGATGACTTATGCCACATTAACTGAAACATATAGTACTCCATCATGAGTTCCTGCACAAATACACAAGTCCTCAATGCTGTTTCATGCGAACGTGTTAGCATAGATACTTCTGTTCTGAAGGTATTATGATTCTCAATTACAATATACGTACCATAGTTAACACACCAACATCTTGTAGTGCTTCAACGTACAAAGTACTGTACAGCAGAACTTGAGTTTTGGAGTTTTGCACTCAGAATGTTTGACGTTTCTTTGGTGCATCTTAAAGTATCGTTATGTGTACTGTTTCCTAATATTTCATGTCACAGTGTAACTGTGTGTGTGTGTGTGTGTGTGCGCGCGCGCGCGCGCGCGAAGGTGTTAGTACAAATATAAACATCTTTAGATAAAAGTACTATTTAAGTAAGAAGTATGATTAATTTCAAAACCATAAGCTGGTATACCTGTTTTCAATTTGAAACAGCTGGTTGTCGTCCATTTTAAAATACACGACGTAAATCAAACAAACAAAAGTGGCAAGTCTTTTTGAAAGTGCACTTTTAAAGAAGAAGGCGAGTGATACAATTTATAGTTTCTGCGGATGAAAAATTATGCCTTTTCCACATTTAGCGATCAGTGAGTCTAGTGACTTTTCGGAAAGAATAGTGATTGCGATAACACAGTGGGCCAACATTTTAAGCTAGCATTTAAGGGACAAGGTGTGGAGTGAAAGCACCTCAGTTTCCAGTTAGTCAAAAATGATGCCAACTATCTTTTGGGATGTTAGGTTAAATTTTATTTGTTTTTTTTTTTTTTGACGGCCAGTTTAATATCAATAGCCAGTAATACATGGGCATGCTTTAAAATAAACTGAATAATATGATAATTAAATAAGACGTGATGTACGGAGAAGGGAGAGCTTCTTGTTCAGGATAGTGCCCATCGTTTCTTTCACTGTACAATTAACAGTCAACACATTAACCATTAGAAATTAGGTTAGAAAACTGAAAAATTAATCATTGTTCTTACTATAGACCGAAGCTCGTCTCACGAGATTTCTTTTTGTTTGGGCACCAACTAAAGAAGAATACACGGAGCCAAGTAGCACTGAAGAAATGAGACGTGTAGACGTGAAGAAAATGATTATGACTTCTGTAGAAAGAATTTCTTTATCACTAGTATAAAAAATAATGGAATTACCGGGGAAGTCCGTAACTATTACTGTATTAAAATTCCAGATATGATAACTACAGATGTTCTTGTTTTAATGACGACTGTCGAATTAACTGTAACGATATATACAACATATATGATTTGTTATTTTGTATTTTAATTGTAAAATTAACAGTGACAATCTTTTTATTCTGGGTAGAGTCGTGAACGACAGTGTGAAGCTTTTCACCATTTTAACTTGAAAAGTGCCAATCATGGCGCTTAACTTATTCCTTCTTCATGTTTTGGGGACGAAAATGGAAGCTCACTAAACGACTGTTTAATTCCTCAAACATAGCACAATGTAATAGCAAAGAAATTGAAAATGCAACGTCATTCCGCCCGAAAACTTGTAGGTTTATATTTTCTGAAAACTACTGGCTTCCGTGTAAAAAATGATTTGGAAGTTAAAGGAAATAGTATGAGAAACAACGCGCAGCACAATGTGTTTGGGACTAGTTGGGCAAGCAGCGGTGTATGTACGTGTCATAGCAGGTAAGCCAGCACTAGCCCACACTATCCGTGTAAAACACTTATTTTAAAGTCTATACACCCAAGAATTGAAACGTCTACTATCTAACATAACTGTATGAAAAAATAATTTATTTTTCAAAAAGTCTTTCGTGTTTAATGTTTCTCATAAATGATTTCAAAAATTTGAAAGTCCCAATTAAAATTGTACAAAAACGTAGTAAAGGTAGCAGTTCTTATGAAATTATATTATTCTTATAGTTTTATTATACTGACTAATCTAACAAATGTATAAAACAATCAATGTCAAATACAACAATAAAAGAGTTACTTCTAGTATTGCCTAACTTTGTTAGCTCAGTCTATTGTAAACATTGAAGAGACCGAAACAACTGATGTGAAATTAAATCAAGAGGATTTATTACCAGTCTAAACTATGAGATATCTTTTATTTTGCCAGCTAGGGAAATTAATGGAACCTGTTCTAGCCTCAGTGAAAATCGAAAACAATAAATGAAGATTACGGTCATGCACTTCGTTTAATATAAAAACGTTTCCCTACGAATAATAGAACAGTCTGTAAAGTAAGAAAATATAATCTGTGTCAACTACAAGAAGTCTTAAATTGTCAGTTTATGGCTTCAAAACTTAAACACACTCACAAGACTTTTTTAATAACTTTACAACACTTAACAGGTTATTAATGCTGCGCAACCTGGAATTTGTAACATTATATGAAAGATATATTTTGCATATTTTGATTCTGTTTCACATTGTTCAGAATGTGAATTAGAGCTGACATCAAGAAACGCTTGGATGAGTGTTCCATATTTCTGGACTTGTGAAACCATGTGGGATGTACACATAGGAATTAAAAAATTACTAACTAAACGTATAATGAAACAGTAATTTTCACAGCTAAGAATCTTCAAGGAGAGTTCATAGAAAATATTCTTTTAATGACTTACTTTAACTCCGAATGTGCTTTGAACTTGAGGGCGGTCAGTTCTCATTATGTCAAATTTCTTACAAAACATTAGTACACAGCATACTAATCTGTGTAACATGTATTGGAAAATTGAAAATCTGTTTATAAGATTCGCGAAATAAACACGAAACATTTTATAATAGTTTTTATATTTGAGTATAATACACCTGTTTCATAATTTTTTACGTTTTTATTATAAAAGATAACAATTTTGTTTTAGGGTCTTACCAAATACGGTTGAAGAGCTGAATTAAATTTCAGAAAGGTTTTTTGTAAGAATACTTCGCTTGAGACAGAATCAGGAAGACGATACCTCTGCACCAACTATTTATTTTGGTGATCACAAACAGCATGACGTAACAGCTAGAATTGTACCCACAGACACGGAGAGAAGTAAAAAAGAAGGAATTGCAGAATTTTGAGGATAAGTGATAGAAGAGTTATAGATAGTACGGAAATAGTAAACAAAAGGAAGGAAAATAAGAGGGTACTTAAATAAAAATGTGAGATAGACAGACATGAGAAGAGGGAAGAAACAACCAAAAAAATTAGGGAAAAGAAAGAGGAATATGGAAAGGAGAGTGAGCAAAGGAGAGTAAGAAGGATGGGATTGTAGAGAGTGGGTTGATTAAGAATGTGCAAAACAAGAGATGAGAAGAGACAGAGTTTCTATCAAAGAGATCCTTTAAACGCTCACACAGTACGTGACATGCCGATAATAATGCACCCTATATTGAAAAGTGACACACAAATAATAAGGGAATTAGGCTACACGTGAGGCGAAGTGTGTAGCACCTCGGTTTGTACGTGTACTTGGGTACTTACACGACGATATCATATCTGTACGTACACTTGCGTACTTGCATAGGTTTGCGTTGTTTAAGTCATCTTCTTCTTCTTCTTCTTCTTCAGGTATCATCTCCGCGCTGAAACTTGGTAACTATCACTGCAATGTTGTCCGGAACAGGTCATTTGAGGAGCAACCAAACCACTCACGCAGGTTCTGCAACCACGATTTCCGTGATCTTCCTACACCATTTCATAAGTTCTCAACAACTTCCATTGCCTTCCCTATTGGTTTCAAAACTTCAGCATTTGTGACTCTATCCACCAATGTATTTCTTAAAATTGTTTAAATCATCACACAAAATAATATGTCATTTAACCATTACAGAACTAATATTTTTAAATATAATGAGTCATGGTCGACATCGAAAGACAAGCACTGCGAACGAATGTTTCATACGAGTGCCGTTATGACGATACGTTCAAAATGTAGCTAGTACTAAGAAACACATAAACTTTGAATGTTTAAAGTCACCTCAGATTTATAATTTCACGACAGCTGACTACAAATATTTAATAATCAGAATAGAATAAGTTTATAATTAGAAGATAAATAAATTTAGGAATATTTGTGGTACGATTCTTAGAAATCTTAGAAATAAAACAAGACACAGCACAAGGATTAAATTTTACAAGGCAATTGAAATACCCACATTGATAAGGCGTGGGTCACGACAAAAAAGGAAAGCGGCAAGATTCAGAGTGCTGAAATGCAGTTTCTTCGAAATATTTCAGATTATACATTGGAAGATAGAATAAGGAATGAAGATATCAGAGCAGAACTCGAAGTAAAGGACACAAATGAAATTATTTAAATTTACAGAAGACAATGGTGGGGATCATCTGCAAAGGATGACAGAGGATCGATTGCCGAAAGAGGCACTGAACTATAAAGCCATTGGTAGTAGAGACGTGGGTCGTCCGAGGATGAGTTGGGTGCCGGAACAGGTTTATATAACCTAATCCTTGAAGAGGAGAAGAAGAAGATGAAGAAGAATAGAATAGTTTGTTTTATGTTTTAACTACTTAGGGAATTTACTCATTGCTTCTGGAGTAAAACTGCTTTTAACTCTTCTCATTTTTTCGGATAATGACTTCAGACCTTTAAATAAATTTGATAGTTACAACTACTTTTGTAGATTTGTGTCACAGTCTGGAACTATACTGAGACACAACTCTATCTCTGTATAGGCACAGGTTATCGATACCTGCGTTTAGTCTTCTGGAGTAAACGTTACTATGCTTCTTTGTCTTCAAAGTATAGTAGACCTGTGTGCCGCATGCGAAATACACTGTAGAACACTTATTTGATTTATTCCGTCGCTCGCCTTTTTAATTTAAAACATTTTTTTATGTATTTTACATTAAAACATTATGAAAAAATCATCCTTTACCATTGTAGCTCTAATAAACTCCAACACGGAATCTTTTATGAACAGTAACCCTGTTCACTGATAGTATCTTGAAATTATTTTTCGGCAACGCGAACCCCATAAAAATTAATACCTTACTTACAACTCATCATGACCAGGTTGTTAACCTTGATAAAATCATCTATGAATGGTTTTTACTAGCAACCAAATATTTTTTATGTCCAAAAATGTACTCTTTTTATTTGAACCTTTTCATACATAGGACTTAATAATGTCCTATTACATATACATATTACATAATACATATTATTATTTTAAGCTTGCTGTACAGATGGGTAGGTAAAAGCAAATTTTTAAAAATGTTCTACTTTGTTTTATTTATTTTGTTCAAGTAACCCCATAGACGTATTTTGAAAGACGTATGGCATATTTGACTTTCATAAAGGTATTAGTGATGATGTTTTCCTGGTTTTGATAATAATGTTACTTAAATCCATATTTCTTAATGAATCCAAGGGCTATCAATTTAATTCCTTGAAATCACTCTACTCTTTTTTACACTGTTTAAAAAATTTATAATAGACTTAAGTACAATTTGTAAAATTGTGATGGAATTAAACTTGTAATTGAACATTTTTACGTACAAATGAGGAACTTGAAGCATTAACTGCGTATTGCTTTAAAAATCTAAGCTAAAGAAACACTGTATGGTCAGACGATTTGCTACCTACAAGTTGTAGCAGCTGGGAAAACATTTCAAGAATGTGAAATTCTACAGAAACAGTTTACTTTTAGATTTAAAAAATCTGATTAGATAAGCTAAATCCATTTACTCACGGGGCGTAAATGGATACAAAGATATAATTAGTTGAACTTATAAACAAATCTGATACGTTTGTTAGTTCCCATGGTCTCTGTTAACAATCATAGCACTCAGACTTTGTATTTCTCGTTTCTCTTCGAGATCACCTTTAATTCTGTTAAGCAGCTGACCTGTAAGTGGAAGGAACATTATACATTATGTTGTATCACAGGAGAATGGCATGAGTTTTTGTATTGTCAGCTACTAACATGAAATCATACGTACAGATACCAAGATACTTCCTCCATAAAAATACGTTACAATATAACGTATTATGATTATGCATATATAATAAACACACATTAAAATAATATA
Source organism: Magicicada septendecula (assembly GCA_034769895.1). NCBI lineage: Eukaryota > Metazoa > Arthropoda > Insecta > Hemiptera > Cicadidae > Magicicada > Magicicada septendecula. The sequence goes on along the minus strand of CM068367.1, from coordinate 345,708,692 downwards.
CACAACAATATTAATATGTTTTTATATTATAAGAATAATCGACAGAATCGCCCAGTATCGGTTGAATTGGTGGGAACATCTTTGCCGAATGGATGACTGCCGCATCACCAAACAACTCTGAAACTATAGGACGAGGGGACGGTAAGGTGTGGGACGCGCGACGAAGCGCTGCAGTGACCAGCTCTAATCTTTGCCTATTTGAGACCGGAACAAACCATCCTTGGTTTAATCCGTGAAGAAGAAGATGATGATGATTTTATTTTTATAATATAATAATACATTACTAAATATATTTGTTGCTACATTTCTTACCGGCGTGAACATTGTCTCGAATTTCACCATTAACCTTCCAGTTGATGAGATTTCTTAATAGTTGTCGATTCGCGAGCAATCGTGGACATGAAAGCTATTATTTTCATTTTTTAAATAGTTTTGTAGCTAAACATCAATACACTGATGTTAGTAGTTTTTACATCTATATATTGTTTTATATGATATTACAAGTACCGTATTGCATACATTTTCTTAGCATTCAACTCAGTTTTTAGCATAATTATTATTGTTATCATCTACTGTTGTCATTATTATTGTTGTTGCTATTAAAATCTCTCTTGTTATGTGGCTTTTGAACAGTAAATTCTTTTACCATGTTACTAAATTCCTTTGCTTTTTAAGGATGTGAATTTCTTAAGAATAATTATAAACATTATGTTCAGTTTTATTAATTACGATATTTTAGAGAAAACGTCACGCACTTAGCATACAAAGAAAGAACCTCGCTGTGTAATGCTGCTGTTCGTAGATGATGTAGCTATTTTTTATCATTTACAATTTATTACTGATTTTTAACTACTAACAGTCAACGTATAAAATTATTACAACTTACGAGGGAACATTAAAAACTAAAGAACAATTTTGCGTTTCCTTCCGATCAGGTCGGGAGTAGCACGGACTTCTTATTGTTTGCTATTATATTAAAAAGTCAATATAGAATAAATGCTCCATTGTCCTATTGCGTAAAGAAAAAAATTGGCAGCAAAGATAAATTTTCTAAATTCAGAAGGCGTGAAATCTACAGAGACAGTTAATGTAATGAAGCAGCAATACGGGGAGAGATGTTAGAGCGGTTGCAACATCTTCGAGTGGATTTTACCACATACCACAAAAATGAAACAAAAATGAAAAAAAGGACAGATTAAAAAAAAAACCAGTTTCACATTATTCAAAGGAAATTTGCGGTATTTTGGGATATGGGAGATTCAAGTTGTCCATTTTACACCTGAAAACATTAAACAATAACTAGTTATAATCGTTAGCTACAGCAATTATTGAAGCCATAAATCAAGTTCAAAACAGCTGGTAAACGTTCAAAAGGCGTGATTTTGCTTCAGGACAACGCTTGAAGCAACTAACAAAACAACACATTATCTTCAGAATCTTGGTTTTCAGCCGTTGGACCATCTGCGGTGCAGTACTGACATAATTTCAACCAATTTTTAACATTTTAATCTAGTGACAGAAGAGCTGCGAGGTAAACAATTTTTGTTCAGAAGCAGAAGTCATAGAAGCGATGCGAAACCGGCTACACACGAGACAGAAAAGATTCTTTCAGGAGGAAATTCAGAAGCCCGTTAAGAAATGGAATAAGTGTATAGGAAGGAAGATAAAGTATAGTAAGTGTCGCGAAATAAATCCATTTATTGTGCGACTGTATAGTGTAGAGTCGATACGTTTCACAATAGAATGACGTTGCGTAGAAAAATAACGTAACTCTACTTTATGTAAGTGAAAATAAAAAGAAAGGTTTCTAAAATTTCTCTTTACTTTTTGAACTATTGTCCCGTTATATTACAATTTATAAAGTATTATCACAACTTACATTTTACGTGTGGATAGTTCTAATAACGTTTGATGTGAGTGACTCTAAAAACACAAAATTCCTTGGTCAAGTATAATTCTCATAATCTTCTGAAACTCATCTAGTGGTTACTGGACGTTGCTTTCGTTTGCAGGTGTACAGGAGTCCCATTGTAGCCCTATGTACAATAATAATCACTGGTCTACAAAAAAAAAAACTTTTTTTTTGTTTCAAAGACTTTATTGGCTGATCTATATAATATTTTTTTACACTGAATTCAAAAATGCCAACCATTTTTCTCTACCACGTAAGGGTTTCGTGTGACAGCTAGATAAATATTTTACATTAATAACATTTACATTAAAGAAAATCAATGTTCAACGTACCTAAAATTTGTTAGTTGAAGATTTCCTGGAGTACTTTGCATCAGGAACATCCCTTTTGAGAGTTCAGCAGTAATCTGCTAACATATCTGAGCTCCACTTCCCTTGATACCTTTTTTCCATGCTTGAAATGTCTTGATGAAAGCGTTCACCGTGTTCATCGCTTACGGTTCCCAGGTTTTCCGGAAAGAAATCCAAGTGAGAGTGAAGAAAGTGGATCTTGAGAGACATATTGCAGCCTAAATGTTCATATGCTTTCAGCAGCTGATTTACTAAATCCCTGTAGTTGTCAGACTTGTTGCCTAAAAATTGCGTCAGTACATTCTTGAAAGAAATCCATGCACGTTTTTCTAAGTCATTCAACCGTCCTTCAAAATTTTCATCTTTTATTAGTTCTCTTATTTGTGGTCCTACAAAAATTCCTTCTTTAATTTTTGCATCACTAATTCTGGGGAACTTTTCCTTCAAATACATAAAACCTCTTCCATTTCTGTCCATTCCCATCACGAAATTTTTCATCAAACCTAATTTGATATGAAGAGGTGGAAGATAGATCTTTTTGGGATCAACTAAATGAGCATTCATAACATTTTTTTCACCAGGTGTGAGAGATTTACGTAAAGGCCATATCTTCTTTTTGAAATGACTTCTGCGATCTCTGCTGTCCCACTCACATAAAAAACAGCAAAATTTTGTGTATCCAGTCTGTAAACCTAGCAGCATAGCGATCATCTTAAGGTCTCCACATATGTTCCAATTGAATTTTTCATACATTATCTTGTCTAGAATAATCTTCATATTTTCATAAGTTTCTTTCATATTAATAGCATGTGCTAGTGGAACTGATGGAAATTTGTTTCCGTTGTGAAGAAGGACAGCTTTTAGGCTAGCTTTAGACGAATCAATAAACAAACGCCATTCCTCGCGGTTATGAGAATGTCCTAGAGTATCCATCACTGATAAAATATCATTACAGTACACAAAATCCCCTTCTTGAGAAAAAAAGTTCTTTAAATCCTCTTGACGATTTAAGTAGCATACCTTAGTTCCACCCTTTTAGTCGTGATCCCAAAAGTTCTGCCTGATTTTTGGATAAATGTAAATCACGCACTAAATCATTTAAGTCTCCTTGTGTCAATAAATGAGGCTCGTTAGAAACTTCAAAACTTGGATCATGTCGATCAGAGTGATCTTCATTCTGATCCTCTTCAGAGCTTGGTTTTTCATTTATATCGATTGATACCGGGTGATTTGGTATTGGGAGATCATCACTGTGGAGAACAGGTCGAATCACTGAAGGTATATTGGGATATTTCAAAGTGTGTTTCGACTTACTTGTTATTCCCGTTGTATTTGTTAAACAAAAATAACCGTCGGAAGAATGATCTTTTGGCTCTCTCCACACCATGGGAACTGCAAATGGCATATGGCGAGAGCCGTTTGCCCACCCCGTTAAAAGCCTTGAACAAGTAACACAACAAATATGGGAGGCCCAACTCTTATCCTGATCTCCTACCTTGCAACCAAAATAAAGTTGATAACACTTTTTTATTAAAGGGGGGGGAAAGTTCCGCCTTTGAAGTTTAAAAGTCAACTCACCACACACATAACAAAACGTGTCCGGATGGTTTAGGCACTTGCGCGACATTTTTGAGTTTTCACACAAATAAAAGCTACTAATACAGAACAATAACACAGTGTTTAAGATAAGATAAACAATACGAGTTGTTTATAAAAGAATACACTTGCACGCCTCTGTATGTTCGTAAACTAAGCACAACATAACCTCCAAGCACACTTCTGCACAAATGTTCACCACAGCCACACATATTACATCACAGCAAGAATCAACGAATACCAAACGTTTAAAAAACAATCTACCAGAGTGCAGCATGTATAACTTCGCAACTAACGTTGTATATCGGCAATACTGAGGCAGCGAAAGTTGAAAACGTACATATACGTGATTACTGAATTTGGTCCCTCAGAGAAAAAACGTATATATTGTAACATGACATTATAATGAATGAAAAATGATCATAAATAAATATAAAATAAAATAAAATCAAGGAAAAATCCAAATAAAAACAAATAAGTACCACAGAAAATGCAATCATAATTTGAAGAAATAAAAATAAATTAAAAACAACTAAGCAACACCTATGAGTAATGAAAAATAAACCAAAAAACTAAAAGTAAATAAGGAAATACCCAGGTAGGATAGGAGTAAGTAAGGCAAAACCTAGAACAAACCGACACCCCAAATATAAGGACTAATTTTGAAGAAACAAGATAGGATAGTAATAAGTAAGGCAATACTCAGAACAAACCGACATCCAAAATAAAAGGACTGAAATGAAAGAAACCACATGGAAGAACAAGATAAAGTAGGGAAATACCCAAAGGTAAACCTAGTAATAAAGGAATAAAAACCCCTAAAGAAATATAACTAATGAAAGTATAACACCCAAAACAGAAATTAATGTGAAGTAGATATAGACAAACGTGTTTAGAGGTATAAGTAAAAGTGCACCCACTAAAGTTATTTTATAATGGAAAAAACAAACCTTCATAATCCTCTATAAACAAGATTCTTGATCTTGGAATACTATAAAACTTATTTAGAGATAAGATCCAAGAATAACAGAGGACCAGTGCAAGTTATCTTATTATAATAAATAAACTTCAAGTGTCAGTGTGTTAAATGCTTAAACTAAGTAAATTTGTGCCTTTACACAACTTTAAAGTTTATGTACCAATTACAGAGATAATATTTTGTAGAATATTATGATAAAAATAGACTACAAATGTTTTAAGAAAGTGCCACTCTTTATCTGACAACATTTTATAAAATGAAATAGATAGAATAAGAGCAGGTAATAAATAAGTGGAGTGACAAGGGGTACATCCCCAACATAAAATAAAAACAGATAAGACTGCACAAAATTAAATTTAAGAAATAAGGTAAAAAAGAAAGGACATATGTGTTTTGTTTATGTTAAGTTCAATGAACTCAAGGCTGAAATGTCTGAGTTTAAATACTATTTTTTGTTATAAAATATTTGTTAGGAGTTAATACTTGTTATCAATGCTAAATGTTCAAGCAGTTAAGTAAGGTAATTTTCATTAATATTGTATTATAATAGAAGGTCAGAAGGGGTATAAGTAAGCTGTATTATCCAAAAACTTTGTATGTAAAAACAGAAAATCTAGGCCAAATAGTAAAAAAACAACAACATTATAATTGATAATTAAGTCAAGTAAGTTAATTAAATTAATGAAATTTGTATAAGGTAAATCAAGCACAGTATATTATAAATGAAACTATACTTTAGAAAGATATTAGAAAAAGGTATGAAAGATTATTCGAAAAAATGCAAATGTAATAAATGAAAAATCCAAGGGGGGAGTCCCAAATTAAAGAATAATATTTAAAAAGATAATTAATTAATAAGAGTACAAGGAATTAATGGAAAATAAACATGTTATTTCAATCTGAGATTTTGTACAATCATAATTATAACATAATACAAATGGCAAAACTTTTAAGAGGACAGGAAGTAAAATGTTAAGGCCTACAGTTAGAAATACAGTAAATATGGCATTTTTAGGTAAAAAACTTTGTAAAAATATCTTATTTAGTATCAAATCAAGCATAATGAACTAAAGAAAGAGATTATGTATTTAATATTTAATAAAGTTCAATAATAATAAAAATGTATTCAGTAGTATAATGTAAAAATCAGTTATGTAGCGGAAATGCTAAAAATTTAAAACAATGTATTTTTAATATTAACTTGGCTAAGACGTTTCGGATGAAGAAGGAAGTAAAAACAGTTGATTATTAGACTTTGTCGAGTACACATGAGACGAGCTCTAGCTCCAATATTAACGTATATCGAAGGAAGAAAAAAATGGCTTTCATCAACCTAGCATATTCAAAGTAAAAAATCGCAAATTTTGAAAAACTTTAAAACTCAATTAAATTCAGTGCAATAAACAATTACAACTAATGAATTAACTAATATTGAACCGGGAAAGTGAATTAATTAATTTAAACACATAAAAACGATAATACTGAATATAAAGACGGAACGTGCAATTTTCGACCTTATTGATTAAAGTGCACTACAAACATTATACAACACTAATCAACGAGGTGAATCCCAGAACACTGAACAAGGACAACTCTACTAACACCAGAAGGGAATATCACTACTGCTGAGACGAGGAAACCTGAAAAAAAACTACGTTTATTTGAAGAGAATTCTGTCGTGAAGTCGTCATTTTAACATATGCAGTACTGAAGCAGCCATCTTTAACTCCCACAATTCAAAGTATACCACAGCTAGTTTCGTCGTCAACGTCAAATGGTTCGAAATTTTACATTAATAAACATTATAAATATTGAATGAATCTTTGTATTTTTAATTCTTAAGCTATTAATTGTAAGTGTTATACTTTCCTAAACTTACCCTTTCTCTGACTATATAATATAACCATTAAAAGAACCTGAAATTTAATATTAATACTTTATGTAAAAATAATCGATCGCCCTGAGATACGAGTCGATACCAACTGTTGAAAAATCGATTTAATATCGAGCCATTAATAATTGTTAAATAAAAACTGGAATTTCATAATTTTGACTTATATTTCTTTCAAAAATTATAATTAGCATAACATAATATAATATTTAAAAAACGGACGACACGAATAGCGGCAATTACCAAGGAGAAAGGAGAATACTATCAGAAGAAGAAGAACCGCTAATCGATCAGTGCTGTAGACAATCCTGTTAACGCGGAACTTAATTCTAGTTACCAAAAGGTGATATAATTGACAAAAACGGTAATAACAGATTTAAAATTTTACACCAATACATTACGAAAATTAATTACTAAATAATAAAAACAACAAAAACAATTCTCAAAAAATATTTTCAAAAAACAAACAAATGTTTTTATTTTATTTTTGTTAACAAACACAAAATTTTAATATTGTTACAATATACGTGATTACTGATCAAAGGGTTAACCGAAGTCTATATGTCACATGTAGCTTTTGTTTTCGTTTCCTCAAATAAATAAAGAATACGTGCTCCAAGTCAATACTGTAGTAATATTTATTGCAAAATAATACAATTTCCAACAAAGAAAATTGAAAAAAAAAGATATTCTTATATCTATAAAACTATATGTGATAGCAAAACTGGATTCATCGTACGAAAAAACATAATAATCACATAAAATTTTGTCTGAGACAAAACATGTGTTGACCAGTGTAATCAAACATCCCATTGTTCCAATACTTTTACAGATTGTTCCCTAATATAAAAATTTAGCTATAAGTTGCAGTTTAACTGATTTAAATAACATAAGTACCGCATGTCTGATGGTGTAAAACAGCGAATATTCTTGTCAAGTCTATATGCGTCTGTAAAAAGTGGGTATAAGATGTAAAACTAAATGATGATTATCATGAAGATGATTTAAGTGACAACGATGAAGGCCAAATAAAACTTTTATGACCTGTCCAGGGTACCCCTGAATATTAACTACAAGAACGATTTTAGTCTGTCCATCAATGAATCATGGTGAATGGAAAATCTGTTTCCAAATTGTTATAAATTCATTATAATTTAATTTTTAAAAATCCTATTCTGTGTACAGAATTTGTTTGTTAATAAACGTACGCTGACCATGAGCGTTTTTTGTACAATGTATGCAGCATTATTGATCAACGAGCTCCCACTATTTGAAGCGAGTTATGCTAGCGGCGAAGATGCCTCAAGCACCATGTGTTTCATGCTGTACTGTACGTCAGGAGTACTGCCCACTAATTCCAATGTTTCACACAAATTGTAGACAACTTTGTTGTGAATAGCACAGAGAACACTACTGCTACTAGTAGATAAATATGTGCTCGTAAATGCATTCATTTACGATTACATTGTTTAATCGTAATGAATTTATAAGAATTATTCACTGTAAACAGATGTAGTGATTTTTCCCTTCAAATCAGTTCCTTACGTGAAGGAATAAATGACCGCTTCGGTAAGAATGAACTTATCATTTCAATCATAAGACGCCCTAAAATTACTAATTTGTGGGGCTCCTCACTGAGGGGAATGTAAAGTAGGCGATCACAACTGAAATTGCGAATACGCGTTTTAGAACACTTAAGCCGAAAGTATTATTAGTGAGTATGTACTCTTTGTACGGTCTATTTAAATCAGTCAGCCCTTTAATGTATTTTCCTAAGTTCTTCACTACGAAACGTCTGTAGATTAGCCTGTACTCTTCACGGTTACTTCTGAGTTAACTCATAAGTGTTATAACAGTGCCTTTGCGCTACTGTAAATGTTTGTATTCAACGTATTTTGTCATATTCCTTTTGATGTAGTGTACAATGGACTGGACGCTCGTACTTGAAGTGATAGGAAAACCAGATCTACAGTAAACTGTTATTGCTCAAAATCAATACATTTTGATTAAACAAATAATTTATTTAGTTTATAATGCCACCATTTATTGTGCTGACAGGTTTAATGTTTTTATATATTCAACACCACGGCAGCAAGATTATAGTAAGTAGTCAAGTTAGTCACATTATAGGGCGACTTAATGGACATACTTATTAAGTTATTATAATTTTAAAAATTTAAACATGGAGCAGTGATAAACTCGCTAAGTTAAATGTAGTCAAAGTTAGAAGTAGAAATCCTGGTTATGTTCAGTACATAAATCCAGTATTTTAGCCTAAATACATTGATCAGTAAAGGTTTGTTGTCACTGTTTGTATATAGTTGTATGTTGTGTTTGGTTTGTTAAACTTACATAAAAATAGTTAATTATAAATATAATTAAATATTAGTTGTTAGTTAAACATGTAGTGGTTGTTAGATGTGTTGAATTATAAAACGACTATCATTGTTAAGAATGTGCAAGTTCTATTTCGAAAAAAATACTTAAGTAGCAATCGTATGGTTCTGGAAAAGAGAAAATATTCATTATCATTAATACAACTATTGAATACAAAATAAATATTTATGTTGAAGAAAAGGAAAATAAACAGCCGACAATATTTTTGTGTCGTAAAACCAGAGATTCGACTTAATACGTTACTTAATTGACTAAAAGGCCTATTATTTATGAACCCTATGTAAGTCGTTTTGATGTCGAAATCATAAAAAAGATTACGTTCTATAGTACAGAATGCAGTTATTATCTTTCACAATATCCACAAAGATAATCTAAATTGTTCTACGTACGCACAGAATATTACTAGTGAACATACTAGGACACTGGGGACATCGAGGTTAAGTGTCTACCTGCTGGAGATAAGTGGACAATTACGTGAGACATTTGAACATCACTATATTATGCTCCAGTTTGACACTTGCCAACATGAAAATCAAAAAACATCATTTTGCAGATAAAGAATAACTTAAGTATATAACAGAGACACTAATCAGGATTTCTCAACTTATGTTCTGTGAGATGTTACTTGGTGTAGCATAAAAGAACGTTTGCTACAGAAGTCGCCATACTTTAAACTTAATGCGGCTAATTTCTCAGCAACGATGTTAGAATGTACTGAGTTAAAATAAATTCTAAAGTCTCTTTTACACAGAAAAATGACGCTTACAGGTTTTTTATAATTTGTAAAAATTAAAAAACAAACATAGTTTACTTTTTTAAAAATTACTATTTATACTTTTGTAAAGTTAATTTTTCTATTCATCCTTCTATTTAGTAGCAATTGTGGCAGTGTGGTTATTGGCCATGATTAACATCTTTTCTTGCTGTATACGACAAAGATTACAATAGGATCTTATGGTTAATATATAATGCTTGAAGATGTTTTCTATTTTCTGATTAACATTGAAAGGTTAACGTTTAACGATGGGACATTCTTTATAAGTAGAATTACGTTATTAAACATCATTATAATGGTATCGCCTTAGCAACTTCAAATTGCAAAAAAGAATATTTTTGGTATTTTTATGCGTACTATTAACAAATATCGGAAGCATTAAAGACTGAGAAAAGGATAGGTTTGCAAACGAAGTATGTAGGGATGTAAATGATTATAATGCAGTATAATTAATACGAAAGAAATAAAAAATTACCGTTTCATTTCACCGCTATCTTTTGGGTGGTCAAAGAATAATCCCAGATTTTGTTATTATCATAAAACAACAAAAAAAAGCCTTTGTAAAGGCTAATTAAAGAAATAAAATTCTTGTATTTATTAGTTAAAACTGCACGAGTTTGATATTTATTTACAAAACGTATTGGGAAAACATCGAATTTCCACCGTCTTCAAAAAGGGGGCTTGACGTGTTCTGTTGTGTTCGAGTGCGTCTTTAGCTTTTTTTTGTACAAAAATTAGTTCCTATCTTACATTTAATGTCGTCTACTTATTAGCAATCTGTTAGCCAAACTGCTGAAAGTTTTTGGCTTTCCGAACGTCTCAGCTCCAAGCTGAGTATTCGTTTTACTTTTGTAATGTCCGATTACCATAATTTTTATTTTATTTTCATTTAGCTTTGTGGCATATTTACGCCATCTCCTCTCCAGTTTGACGTTTGACGTTTAGATAACTTAGTTTTTTCAGCTGAAAGAGCTATGTCATCTACAATTCTGGCCATTTTTATTATTTTACCCTACTTGTATTGCAATAAAATACCATTCTTTGCAAACCGTGATTCCCTACTGAATGTACATGATGAAGAATCACGGTGCTTTCTTTTTAACCATTTATTTTATCTAATGTTCTACTCAAGAAACATCCTACACTTTGTTTACACTCTTCGACTTTTATAGAACTCGTATATTATCTTAATGTCTCTGTAAGTAAGTCAAAGTCAAAGTCATAAGTCAAATATAAAATATTTTAGGATTTTATTGAATTTACCAGGCTAAACGACGTTACTTACTCCAAATAGAGGGGCAGATCCTGATCTTGTATAAGACACATGAACGCAAGGATTGTGAATGTCAGTTTTCGAAGAAACCTTGAAGAGATTTGACGTTGTCGACTTTCGAAGAGATCTTTGCGTTTCATTTGGAATACAGTGGTCGTTAACAGCTAAATTATGGAGCCACATAGACAGGAAAGTGTTCGCACACATAACACGTACAAACGTATATTTCTGCAATTTTCCTGTACTTATCAGATTGACGTAATATAAAAGTTATTGTTCAAAATTATTAATTTAGTTTTTACGTTAATATATTTTTGATACCAACATTTATGGAAGACGTAATGACCCACATTGAGTTTCCATATTGGAGGAATGTTAACATCTCAATGTAGGATGATGATATGATTATCGATTTTCCTTTGTAAAATTTTATCTACGGTGTACTCTGTACCCTCGTAGCAACAGTCACGCTGCTTACGCAAAACAGTCTTACGTAAGTAAAATACGACATTGAATTTTACAGAGCTATCTAAATGTGCCATATTTAGATTTTACAACTTGTAAAATTTGATGACAGGTTGCCGATGTGGATACCACTCGATAAAAGTGCAACTTCAAGTTTCGAGGGGGAAAGCGTTTTATAAAACTACGGTAATGTTTAAGACTATAAAATCAGCCTATTAATATTTAAAGCGTCTGAATCGATAAACAGGTCGACTTCTTAACACAACATTTCATCTCTATCAAAACACGCACACGAACATAACACGCATTTGGCGTGTATGAACAATATATTTAGCTTTATTTGTAGACCTGTGAAGGAAGTGAGAAGAAATTATAGTTGTGAAGTAGCCAAATAAAAACGTAAATTAATCTCAGAAGAAAAAATAATAAGAAGAACGAAATCACAAAGAAGCAACGACTCGCAACACAAAATATAATAAAAGACGGAATAACGAAGAAAAAAATAAAATAAGAGCTCTAAAGTCAGAACACAGCCCATTGGAGAAAGAAGAAGAGAATAAGACAAAAGAATGAGGGGGAGACAGAGAAAGAGAGAGAGAGAGAGAGAGAGAGAGAGAGAGAGAGAGAGAGAGAGAGAGAGAGAAAGAGCGCGCGAGGGAGAGGAGTAAGAAGGTGACTGAAAGAAAACCCGAGTCAATGTAAACGGAAGACGACTGTATATCTAACCAAAAACAAAATTAAAACATTACTAGTGTTCAAGGCAGGAGACAAAATTCTAGGATCAAAAACTGAGAAGAGGAAGAAAGCAAAGTAATAATGAAGAGAAGACAAGATGAAAGAGAAGAGACGAGGAAACAAACAATAATTTTGAAGCTGTCATGTAATACATTTATCAGTAATACATGTTCGAACGTATGCCCGCGTGTATTATAGGACGTAAGGCTAGTCTGATGAAATGAAAAGAAGATTGTAGTAATATGGGTAGTGCTGGTTGTTCAAGATGCACGCGGTCGCGGGGCGGTTACAGACGCCCACTGGAAGAAGTCGCGTGCGAGAGTGTATACGTTACAGTCATCAATAAGGTGGGCGTCGTCTCCCACGAGAGTTGAGTCTACACTCCGTCAAGGACGTAAACAGTACTAAGTAAAGCGTTTCATATTCACTACTTGCCATTGCATTGGCCAGCCCCTACTTGTGGAGTTTACTGTGGTCTGAAAATTGTTTTTCCCTGTTCTGTGTTATCAAAAATTCCATATAAACACCCGTTATCACATTCACGAATTTCCGTACACCCACTTAGCGTGCCTGATACACGTATTCGTTAATGTAAAGTTTTTTATTTCTAGATTAATTTGGCATACTTATGACAATTTGTTACATAAGCCTTTTAAAGGTGAAAACCGGTTCAGGCTGTAAGGTAAACTTTGTTTTTACTTATAAAAAACTTTGTGTTCCGAGTCGTTAATATAATAGTTGTATTTAGTTAAGTAACGGACACGTCATGGACAACGAAATCCAAGAACATGTGTAATTGTTCCTTTGGTGAAAGTTATATTGTATAGTATTAATCAAAATCTCAAAAAAACTGTTATTACCGCAGTTAAGTTGGTAAATTGTCAACCTTTACTTCTCTGTCCAAATTCGCTCAGAGAGCATCAAAAACTTACCGTTTTGTAGCTAATTTTTTTAAATTTTGTTGTCTACCCCCCCATACACCCCAGACCACCGGTACTTTTTGTTGTCTATAAATTTTTTTGCCCCCCCCTTCTAATTCCCAATCGCCGCCACTGGTTTTAGTTACCACTTAGACCGGTTAATCACAACATCCTAGTTTCTGTTGGGTATTCTTCCTGTGGTATGAAAATCCTTCACGGATCCTACCCTCTTCAACATCCGCCTCCGAACATCACTGTTCTATGACACGCTGTCAGTTAATGATACTCAGTAATTCTCTTCTATGCTTTCAGATGTTGAATGGACATCTGTTGTAATGGTTAAGGCACGTTGTAACTTCACAATCTTCGTAAGGTTTTCCCGTTTCCAGAAACAGACTCGCAAGTCAGCTCACTGGATTCCGACCTATAAAGCAGCCCGACTTGGACGATGTTTCAAGCAAAGAATTTTATTTTTAGTCGTGTTGTTCTACACATATCTCGGACTGAGCTACTTAGTACTTTGAGAGGAGGCTAATGCCACAGTGATATGTCGTAGCCGTACCCTGTCCCTATCGGATGGATAGACGATGTCTCTCCTATCAGACTGCTGTCGGTCATGTTCAAAGCAGTCGGACGTCTTGCATAACGACGTGTGTGAGATCATGTCCAAACACTTGAAGTCATAATTTTCAAATTTTGATTTTTTCTCAGGCCATTTCTCCACTTTCAATTGACAAACGTGATACAGAGCATAGCAGGAGCCTGCCGCGATGGAAATTATACAGTCGTCGTCTTCCTAACCGTGGAATAGACCTATAGTTTGGCTGGAAGACGTGCAATGCAAACTGAAAAAGATCCTCATTCCAAGCTGCCACTTTCGTATAATTCCTAGCTTTATTACGTAAAGAGTTTAACTTTCATATGAAAAATACACAATTGTGTCTCTTTCGAGAGAGTATTACTGCCAGTGTTCGTCAAGCAGTCGTTGTAGGGCAAATTCTCTTTTCGATCTAAGTTAACGGCGTACGCAAGAATTCTGTCTCTTTATGGGACGGTTTTTCTGGACTAGGGTGATCTAACAAACGTTGCTACTAGGAAAAGGCGATTGTTTATTTAGAGAGGATGAATATGCAAGGGTACTCGGCAACTTACAATCGCTTACGCGGAATTCGTACGGCCCAGATCATCAAACAATTCCACCCAGGAACGGCAAGCAATACATAGATTGAAGCTGGCAAAAGTTAATCTACCTAAATCCAAAACGCCTTCGGGGGAAGAGCATATCTACATAAGTTACCAACCCGAAATACTATCACAAATATATGTCATTTTATTTACCGTCTCTGGATACAAGTGTACTTTTTACACACACGGGCACCACGCATACACACGCGTATCGCTTTTCAAGTAAATATACCTTTAATGGACAATCATACATAACTGTATTATAGGCCTAGGTCTGGATAAAATTACGGCCCGCCCTATTTATATAAAAAAAAACATATGTGTACGTTATAATATGTATGATATTCTTACAAAATTACAATAAAGAATAGATTCTTAAAATCTATGTTGTGTGAAAACTTCATCACCGTCTCTGGTGAAATAAAACTATCCCGACAAGTAAAAAACTGTTCAATTGCAAATCTTTTGTAAGTAAAATAAGTCAGAAAGACAATCATGTTTAGAATAAATGATTTATTTTTAAACCGATTCCTAACGGTAACAAGACTTTTCTTGTTTGTATTAACACAAGGGCGAACTAGGTTAGGGATGCTCGATTGTTATATGGCGTAGGGCTCCGAGATATTCGCGTACGTATATCTTAGTTTCTCTAAGACTCGTTGATTCTAATACTTGGACATGCACAAACTGGTGACACAGTTTGCGTTATACCTTTCTAAACGCTACTTCGAGGGTCAAAACAATGTCATGGTAGATCACTGTCACAACGCGACTTCCTAAATTCTCTGGGCTTACCCGTATGTAGCCTCTTGCAGGCGGTATGTGGCGTAGTGCTTGTAACATTACCGTACCTATAAACCGAGCTTACAGTTGAAGTAGGGCGCGCTAATCTATACAGTGTTTCAAAAACCAATCGGAATTATGAAAAGTTAGTTTTAACTAACCTATAATCGCCATTTAGTATATTTTTCCTGTACTTTGCTGAAGTTACTAAATAAGATAAAAATGTTTATTTGCCTCAAAGAGTATTCCCAAAACATTCTACATTCTTACGAAACGAAACATCGAAAGGAAAGCTTGCAAATTTTAACGACGAAGTTTACTGGAACTCTGCAATCATCGGCTACAAGCAACTTATCGCTCCCACATTGCCAACTGCTATCGCAAAGGGAGTAGTGGATTGTTATCTTCTTGTTGGTGCTGGCGGACAAAGACTGGATAGTCTGACGTTTTATTGTTCCGTAAAGTCAGTTTACTGGGTATGAGTGAGTTATAAATACTCTGATTATTTTTGAACATATTTATTTGGATTAGTTCATAAAATTTATTTCTGCCTACAGCAGACGAAAGGTATTTTCATGTGTGAAGGTTTATATATATATAACGGTTTACACAGGCTTTTTCATTTAACCTTATTTCTGCTTATTAAGTGATTATGATGAGAACTCGGATCGAGGAACAAATAATTCTAATTACTTAACTTATACTCACTTGCACATGGGACATGGTTTATTATTGAAATACCACGTTACAAGAAACTAAAGAATGACACAAATCGTTCAATTTGATTTAACGGAACAAACGTGACTTATGAAGGTACATATTTTCTGTTTGCAGTTGCTATAAATACTTTATCTTTTCTTATTATCTGTACGCATAAACCTGGTTGCGCAGAGCTCTAACGAGGCACTGTGAACACAGATATCGGCGGCGAGGCTGTTGCGATTTCATCAAAACTTACGCGATCGTCCCATATTTCTTTTCGTCCAGGACAGGTATTCAGGAAATAGTTTCCGTAGCCTTCTTTGTGAGACGTTGTAAATGATTAGCAATGATAAATGATCGGCTTCATAATTACACTGTAGAAATTGACCATATATGGGTTAACCACCTATCACCGATGTATTATAGTTACTAAGGATAATGACTTCTCAAACATATAACGTTATGTTATAATTTGTGTAATTATGTAGATTGAGGTGATGCCTACATTTCTTCTTCTTCTTCTTTAGCACTACAGCCCAACGTGAGCTCTGGCTTCCAACACCAATCTTCTCCAGTGTCTCCTATCGTTGCCATCTCAGTGTAATCCCTCACATCCATTCTTCTGAGACCTTTCAGCACTTCATCCAACCACCTTATGCTTCTATAGACTTGCACCCTCAGGATTGTTTTTGGCATACGCTGATCATCCATACGCTCTAGGAGACCTAACCATTTTATTCGTTGAGCCTTTACGAATCTTACGCTGGCCTCACGTTTCAATAGCTTATCTAACTCCTGGTTATTTCTTATCCTCCATTCATCATCTTTGCTTAACCGGGCCGTAAACACGTCGTACAATCTTTCCTTCAAATCTTCTTAGTGTTTCTTGTTCCTTTCTTTTTTTGCTAAGATACCGACATTTATCATATATTAAAGAATTATTAAGTGTAACCACACACACTCCTCTGTAATCTAGCGCGACAGAATACTCTTGGTATCGATCTGGGCCATGTTTGATTACCATATGCGATATCCGATTCAGGTTTCAAGATTTTATTCTGAGAAGGGTCGCGAGTGCCATAAAAGCCGAAAAGTGTTAGTGACGTTTAGTTTTGGAGAAAAAAGGAACATATTATATTGAATGTTTAAGATTTGGAGACGATTTAGGATGGTTTAAGACAAGTGCAGTCGAAATGAAGAGATGGTATTGAGGACAGTCAATAAAGTGGATAGTTTGGTCTGTAGAAAAGACAAACTTGGTATTTTAATCATGGCTGTACTATCTGAGGATGTTTTGGTAGATGTGAGGAGGGTCTGACGCTGTGATAAAAGTAAAATATTTGGCTGAAATAATAACAAGAAAAAGAGTTTCCGGAAATTTGTTTGCCGAATAGTGTAATAGAAGTTGAGTAGAAGACAGAAAAATGGGAAATATTATAACAAACTGTCTTTCTGTTCTAAATGAAAAGTTTATAAGAGATTTATGGTTCCTCAGGTAACTTACGGATGAGAAATAATCTCGGCAGTTAACACGAGAATTATAGAAAATACGAGGAAGCATAGAAAGAATATGCTACAAATAATAAGGAGAGGTATGGAAAATTATATGGACACACAACAGATGATGTTACAGAATTCGAATGTTATCCGATGTTGTTCGATGTTATCGAATTATTAAAATATAATATATAGGCCTATGGGGAGAGCATCTGAGTAGTGAAGAAACTTCCAGGTTGACACGGAGGTCGCACGACTGGAAGTCAAGGGATCTTCAACGACTTCTCTATGTAATGATTGGTATATTGAACTCGTGAAGTGGACAAAGTTACTCGAGACAAACTTGTTGAGAATGACTGGGGAAGCATTCGTTCAAGAGTAGACAGACAAGTTCTAATGATGATGGATTTTGTGTGTAGACCTATGTGTATAGATATAACACTTTCGTATAACAATCTAAATGTTGACCCTCCAGAGCGTTCATGTCCTACTTCTTGTAGTTCTTTTGACGATTATCTAGTTGTAAGCCTTCTAGTCTTTCTTATGTTTCTCTTCTCATTTGTGCTGCTAAACTATGATAACAGTTTACATCGATTTCCTCTGTTATGTTACTGTTATACTAAATTAATTTAACTGTCATACTAATTTAACTTTTTACAATTTCTATTTCTGAAACTATGATTCAGGATCGTCAAATGACACATTTTGATCGCCGTAAATCTGCTCCAAATTTTCTACCGTATTCTATGCTTTGACGCATATAACAGTACTCGGATCAAATCTTCTATAAATTTTTTCGTAACCGTTTTATTCCTTGAACTTTGTTGTCGATTAGAAAGTGTTGTCTTTCTTCCTATATTTATACGTGTTGCGAATTTCTCAATGGTCTACCGGCTAATACTTTCGTCAAGTGTGCGGTGCAGAATGTGTGTATATTGGAATGTGCCTACTGAAAATTTCAAAAAAGGGAATTCCCTAGAAAGAAGAATTTTTTAAACATATTCTGGGAATCATAGGCACTTTTGTCTTGAGTTTCTTACGGTGGAGCATGACCGGAACCTATTTTTTTAATTTTCTTCAAGTTGCTATTTTTATTGTTTTTCTGCGTTATTTTCTAACGTCTCGGTTACATGCCAAATAAAAATGAATAATTTTTCTTCATTACGATTTTCTATATAAATTAATCCAGATTATAACTCTTTACATTGCATATCTAACTTAAGGAAAAAGTAAAACTACAAGACCATTTTGAAAATCTAAAATATCTCAAAGTATACCATATGGATTTTACAGGAAGTGTACTTGTAATGAAATGTGTTTGCGAATTTCAGGCTAAAATATTACATTTAACGGCAACAAAACTCGATTTATTGTGAAAATCGCTTAATCGATTACTAGTGGTTTGTTCACTATACACGATAATAGGCCTGTTTATGTGTATTAAGCGGTTGAGTCAGAAATTACCAAAATCTAATATAATACTTAAAGTTTTTCATTTCTTTTTAAACTGTGCAAGTGGGCACAGTCACGCAGTATGTACCAACACTCTTCATAGACAATGTGTAATGTATGAATGTATTATACACTGGTATACTTTCTCCGTTAAGAATGACTTGCATCACATAGACATCTCCTTGCTTTTATAAAGCAATTTGATATATATTGCTTGGCTCGAGTTAAGCCTGCATGCACAAGTAATAAAAGTAAACGTTATTTAGGCAAAGTTTAAGTCTTAAAGTATATAAAAAACGAAAAAATATTTCCTTGTACGATGAATAGGACTCATGTAATCTTGTAAGCATTTTCAAAAGAATCGAGTTTCTTAACGTTCTACTTAATACTTTAACCTGATATTGGGTAGATAAGTATTCACTACTGTTAGAAGTTTATTTTAAATTTCATAAATATCCGTGTAGTATAATTTAAGTTATTATAAATTTTAAAACTTTTGCTGTTCTCGGAGGGTTTTTTTTTTTTAGTTATGTACGTACACTGAAAACAGTTCTAACCAGCACATAGCTATTTGTAGAAAAATGTGTAAACTTAACAAACTTTATGATTTATAAAAAAAATTTATAAATTATCCTTTTTCATTTTGAAACACTACGTGGAAGCTAAGGTATTCAAAACAATACTGCAGAAAAACAATAAAAATAGCCATTTAAAATAATGGGTTCTTGAGTTGCGCAACGGTAGAACACTTGGAAGGAGCGGATTCTCTATGGTGCCCAAAATATGTTAATGAAAAGCTCTTAACCCAGAGAGTAACCTTATTTTGAAATTTTCAGGAAGGAGTGTACTTCACTAGTCTTGAACGGTGCACTACTCAACATCATGGGTCCAACCAAAGTAGCTGCGAACGCAGCGCCTCCTGGCAGCAAAGCTAAAAACTACGGTCGGTGGCGGCTACGGTGTGGACTTGCCCTCTTCCAAAGCCGTAACCATAAAAAGGCCGTTTGGGAAAATCAAGGATATCCGGCAACATGCTGTCGAATTAAAGATCTATTTTTATGTATTTATTTAAATATTCTGTTATTACATCGTCACTGTTTTCGTGTATGTATAAAAGATTATATTATTATACTAAAATTCAGATATTATTAAATTAAAACTCACGGTAAATTAATAGTTTCATTAGAACGTAATTCTTTCTAAAATTAGTTAGTATGAAAAAATAATTCATTCTTCGAGTAATGCAAAATGATTAAGTATTTTGTGTGATGCAAGTTTATATCATTAATTCTTTGGAAGAGACAGAATGTATCAACTAACAATCGATTTATATTTATAACAAACCACATACAAATCGATTATTTATTATACATCCTGCCTCTGCATTAGACAAATTAATACACGAAATACACGCTTCTAGAAAAAAATTATTATTTTTGTGATAATTATGATATAACAACAAGAAACTGGAGAATTTACTGTAGAGTTACAATTTAGCAGCATGGATCATTACATAAATGCAGAAATATTTGTAAAATACTACTAAAAAAACTCAAGGATAAGAATAACAGTATTTAAAATCTATATCGTCACAATGTATATAATCATTTCACAATAATGTATTTCTTGTATATTTTTCACTTTATGTTAATTTATAGTGTAAGGAATTCAAACTTTTTTTCGGGTGGCATGTATCTGTTTCTTGTATATACAAAATATGTATGAAAAATACTACGTAATAGCCTACTTATTAAAAACAACTTCTGAGGATGTTAGATATAAAGCTAACGAAATTCATAGAAGTTCGAAGAACACTTGACAAAAAGGAAGATATTTTAACCACTTACTACGAGCGAGCAGAAGCCTGCGCACACATGCGCGCGCGCGCGCGCACACACACACACAGACAAGTACCTGGTTTGAATGTGTTAAAAAGAAACAGAAAATGGAAGTGTTACTTTTGTAAGCATTTAGGAACAAAAATATAGAAGGCATCGGAAAACTTTTACAAATACTGTGAAGGAATTAACGTTAAGCACAGCAGAGCGACAAAGAGCATGCTTCTTACGACGTATGGCTTCTTCCATTGTGTATTCTCCGCTTGAGAATACGGGAACATTTGTACTTACTAATTGTAAAGTTATGTAAATTCTTGGCTTACAAAAAGACACAAACACATAGACTTTTTCCTGTGTGTGTTCGTACGTTTGAGTGTATATGCATGTAGCCCTATGTGTACATTGCATAGGCATGCAAGTATAATTCAAATTATCTGCCCACACGAAACAATTAGTAGAGGTTGTACAGGTGCCCATTCTGCTGGCCATAATGTGACAAACAGGATTCACACAATACGCCTCGTCTGCATAACTCGTGGTAGCAGACCATCAAAGAAAATTTATATATATATATATATATATTTTGATAATAAATACATATCATAACTTCCGTTTGATAACTTAATACAAAGACGACGCTTTTTCATTTAACTTTTTACTACCTACATACTTCGTGAACACGATATTTGTATCTTCAAACATGTGTGCAGACTGAACTCTTCTGACCAATTGTTTATTGGTTAATGCGAACGGGTTGATGGAATTATTTTTTTACGCTGGGAGTTGCGAAGTGCCATTTGATAAAGTTCTGTTAACAATTGCAGTGGATTAGCGTGCTACTTTTCATTTGGACAGGTTTTGTATTACTCGATTTTTGTTGGTGTACTAGAACAATTCATTGACGGTGTCACGTGTTTTTAAAAAGTGTAATTTTTCCGATTTGTGGGGATGTGTGATTATTGGTTATTGAATGTGTTGTTAAATTAGTCTTTTACATTTGTAGCTTGAAAATCATGTTTCAGATTTGAAAGAATCTGTATTTTTTGTCTAGCCATCATAAATTTACTGTAATGGCGTAATATACACCACTTTAATTGTGTTGATCTGTATAATCATTTGGTTAATTTTGCTAATATGACGTTAATTTTTTTGTACGATATTACTTATAGTTCAAAAAATATTTTGTACAATTTTTGGTAATTGTACTCCTGCCAAAAGGAGTAATGTACAGTAGTATACTTTTGTTTCTTGTCGTTTTTCTGGATTACTTTTTATTTGTTATTTTATCACGAGTTATTTTAGCATAATTAAAAAAAAACACTAATTTACATTGTGTTAAACGGATGGTATTACATGGCATTGTGTTGGTTAACTGCAAATTGCGTATAAGAGCTTGAATGCATTGATTACTTTAGTTAAATCTTTGACGTTACTTTGTTTAGTTCTTCTTATTCAGTTCCAAAGTGCTCTTATTAGTTGCAATGAATTTGGATAAGTTATTGATAACATTTACTATTTCATGCGTGTTATATTTATTATTACGTGATGTGTACAGCGCGTCGTTCACGTATCGGAACCGATGCTTACTACGTTAGTGATTTTATTGTCATTATTTAGTAAGAAAGTTTTCCAGGCATTAATTTGAGGCCGGGTACTCTCTAACAAAATTTGATGCTTTTACATTTCTTTGGCACACGATAAGTAATTTTAATGTAGTACGTAATTATTTGATGAATTGGATGTTTATGTCGTATTCTTTACTCTGCCTACTGTTTTGTTTTAGCGGTTTATTAGTAAGCAAACTAACGCCAGATGTAAATAAATTAATGTTTTCACTAACATTGTTCTTGTGTGAGTTTGATGTTTTATTTTTGATTTTGTATTCGATTTAACTGGAGTTACTGTATGTGTTCTATTGTTTTCCATAGTTAATTTGATATTTTTTTAGCGTTTTTAAGATGTTAAGTTGTCTTTCTGAATTTTAATAGGCATTTGGTGCGGCGATTTTTGGAACTGTCTACTATACATTATCTCAAACAGAATTATCACTGTTGCACACCACTATAGAAAAATTATTCCGAATAGCGCTTTCAAGCTTCTCAGCTCATAGTCAGATCGGAATTGACATATCAGAATCAGAATATATACATTATCTGTACAGTTAGGTATGTTTTTATTTTACGTGGTGTAATTTTGAAAACGTCTTGTAGTTGTCTGTTTTGGTGTATTATTTTTGTTTATAACTTACTGTATTTTGCTTTCTTGTACTTTTTTTAGCTGATTGTGTTAACTATACGATTATTTTTCATTTTTTTAAATGTACTTCTTGTTCTTGCATTATTATTTTTGTGCGTTATGTTTTATATTTTTAACCTTTTTTGTTTTTACTTTTTATTTTATCATTAAACTACAAAAATGTAAAACATAGTGTAATGGGGACTGTATTTACGATGTGAATATGTAGAAAATAGTAAGCAAAAATGTCCTTTTTTATATAAGAAAACAAAGTTATTTAATTGTATTTATTATCAAAATACACAAAATGTCTTTGATAATATATATGTCAGAGAATTATGCAGACGTATGAAACATGTTTGTCACATTATGGCCAGCAGAGTGGGCACCTTTATAGCATCTACTAGATATTTCATGCAAGCAGATAATCTGAATTATACCTGCATTCTGAACATACGTATGTTCAAACGTGCTTACACGGACATGTTCAAACGTGCAAGCATAGGCTATGTGCACTCATACATCAAAGTTGTAAGGACAACGTAGAATTATAATAATTGAAGAAAACCGAGGATATGACCACCCTCCGTTGTAGGAGAGTCGCACGTTTCCGAGTGGTAGCTACTTAAAAGATTTCCACCCGTCTTCGTAAAAATATGCATACACACACTTGCAAACATGTAGTATCTGATTCGTGCACATGCAATATGCCTTTACGATAAATAAATATCTCAAATTTTATGATTATCAGCTGAAAATATATCCTTTCCTGATAACTTGTGGTCCAAGGCAAAACTTACTAATAATAATGAGGCTTGAAAATATGTTTTAGAGAATTATTATAGCACATGGAAACTGCTAAACACACACACGGAGATGCGCACGCACCACAAGCTATAAAATACATATTATTTTATAAAGCGCATATTCAGCTACAAAATAATGTCACGAGTTACTCACTAAAGGTAAATTATATTTGTCGCATCATATCCTTACATACGAATGCAAGTAGGTATAGGGCCTATATGTATAATTACACGGCCTTGTAGGATAATAAATATTAAAGTAAATAATTATAAAGATTGCTTACATCGCATGCTCAAGTATAAAAATATTTAATTAAAATTCACTGACGTTGTGTAATTTATTGTCCTGTTTTCTCAGCAAGCAGAAAGAAACGCCCGTATCTAGTGTTGGACGTAAATGTTAATTCTTGACTAACCATGATTCAAATTACGTTATTTGAATGAAACAGATCAGACATTAGAAAAACTGATTAGAAGTATACGACTTCCTCGCAGTTTAAGAACGCGCGTGTATTGCGATGTAGTGTGAAACGTAGAACGTAAGGACTTATTGTTTTATGGTAATAAATCTATTAGAGGACAATTGGGAAGAATGGTGTAGATCGTTAGTGTCGAGTGTGGTGACCTAAATGTGGAGGGTGGTTAGTTTCAGTCTTTGAGTGGTTCAAATTAGATTTCGCCCAGTCATAAAGATCTGTATGCGTTGCTGAACAATTGACCAGATGCCGGAGTAATTGCGTTAACGTTTCGTCAAGCTGGCGCTGGTCTCTAATGTCGTTGGACCACACACTTAAGTCCACATGCTTCTCTTCACGCATCCACTTTGCTTCAAGACAATATGTTTTACTTAACTAAAATGTGACCCTCGCCGCGCCGTTTCTAACGTAAAAAGCTACCCGTAAGGAAAAACAAATACCGTAATTCTCTTTGTTATTCTTAACGCGAGACAAATTTTTTGAATCCCAAAATGTTAACAAACGAGAACTGACACATTGATATATGTAAAAAATAATTAATTGGCCAAAACTAATGTATACAAAAAATATAAGGAAAATACGAATACAGCGTAACAAGGCGATAGAAAAATAAATATAAAATAAAATCATGAAAAAATTCATAAATTTATAAAATTGCAATACAAGAAGGGTAAAATAAATAATAACATAACAAAATATCAGTAAGGAAAAAGTGGTCATGAATATATGTGTGTGAACAATGGGATATAGTTCAGTTTAGTTATACAGCGTGCGCACACAGTGCACTGCGCACGTTGTAGGCTACTATAGCTTACCGTCCTGTTCTTTCCTCACGTACACTAACTGGATGAATTAGTACTTATCACAAATTAAGTAATATTTTTAATACAGCGCTAGTACACTTCACTTAAGTATGCCACCGTGGAGTACTAGTTATACCGATCGGCCTTTATAATGTTTTGCATAGGCATGATTGGGTGTGTGACAAGGAGGAATTTGCCTTCCCCGTCAAATTCCACAAAGAAAACAAAAATATATGGAAGAATGGAAAAGCCTCATAAACTGCTTATCAACTGTGGATACTGCTAAACTGTAAAATTAAAATTATTGTTCCATTTCAGTTAAAAATGTACACTTGAAATTGGGTTGTACATAATTTTATTCTTGAGTGAAGACCATGTTTGGTGTTGCCCCCCCCCCAATAAAATTTGTGAAATATCTCCCCTGACAGCAACATTTGGCAAAACTAAATCCTGCGGTTGTTTCACGAAAGTTAAACATACATTGTTATTCTTCCAGTTTTGTATTCTTGCTAGTCCAATATACCAATAGTTATCTGACATCTGAATACTGTTTCTGTGATTAAAAAACTTTGTCATGCACTAAGGATACAAAAACAGAAATTTCTCCGTTTTAAAATTTGGAAATACAAGCATTAATACACACACTATCTTGACATTCTCCTACTTCAGAAAAATGAAGTGCATTAAAACAAAGCTTTTTACACAAAGAGCTTTTAGCTTTTTGGCATTTTAATATGATATCCAGTCTCCTGTAATAAACATAAAATTGTGAGCTTCATGCTATGCCATGTCTACATGAACTACGCGCTATGATGATAAAAATGATAATTAACAAATCTAGTTCACGCTTTGCAGTCACTGTGGCCAGTACACCCCCTACTAGTAGTTAGACTGACCCACGCTGTAGAAGCAGCAATACCATCGGCACTGCTAGGTATTATTATATTATTCTAGCTACCAAACACTCTTCTTCACTATAGGGCCTACATGTAATCATCACGCGCGCGCTCAGGCGGGCATTTCCGCGTTGCATACTGAGTGCAGATATGTAAACAAATCAGTTTTGTACACAACTGAGAATTATAATTTTTAAAGGCTACAGAACTTGTAGCTTGTCATTTTCTACGTATAACACCCCTACGGAAATTTATGTAGGCCTACATACGCAAATGGAACAATCCCAAAGCTGAAATATTGATCGGTTAGAAATATTCTTTTTTCCCCGTGTTGGGAACCAGTTCGTATTCTCTCAGAAGAGCAAATTCATTTTAACAAAAAGTGAGTAACCATACAACAATTTCTAGCTTGAAAAAAACAACACTAAATATAACGACCAGTTAAACTTACATACTCTTACTTAGTGTATTATTCTAGTAATACGAGCAAGTCAAAAGTTAGCACGGTTCCATTGTTTTTGTATAGTTTTCCTAAATTTGCTTTTGCTTAAATTAAGACATTTTAAATTCGAGAGTCACGTAACATGCTAAACCATGTTACTTCCAAAAGGAAGTACGAGTAATCAAAAACCACTTTCTTCATAGTTCCGCTCCTATAAGTCCGAAATTAAATAAGGTTAGTATCAGACAAATAAGTGGAACCGCCTGGCAACCGTAGACGAGTCATTAAGTGGATTCTGGAATGTATCTTCCAGGAATTGAATATTCCCAAGAATCCACGATAAAATTATATCAAATGTAATTTAAATTATACAAGAATTAATAAAAGTATCACGACTGGCTGCTTACATGTGTTCGTGCAATGTTTCTCTCCTTAACTTTCTCGTGTTTCTCTTTGTCAGATACACTTTGTGCACTCCGTAGGAACTTCATTTTGGCCTACTTTCTTTGGCTGTCGGTTCCATAAATAACGGGGAACACTAATATGTCGCCTGCAATTAATGTGGAATATATACGCATTTATATTATTTGCATCTCATATCAAGATGAAATATAATAATTTGTTTAAAGCGAATACGTCTTTGAAAGTAGCTACGAGGAAAAACTCCAATGAGTCTAGGAACTTATGACCTGCACATGGAACTTTGATTAGAAAGTAGTTAATGAAATCTGAAGGATTAACTTTAATTATGTCTTATAGTTACAGAATCTATTTAAAAATATGTGTTGCATTTTAAATTCTTGTAACACTAATTGTAACACATAAAAAATGCATTGCGCAAGACATTTCCTGTTGTGATAATGTAGAATTATTATTTTATTTTTTTCTAAGAATATTGTAACTATTCTTGTACACTATACAAAGTATTTACCGAGTATGTTGAGGAAGTTTCACTGTGGAAGTTTTACAAATCCAGTGGACTCTATGGAATAATACAGATCATTAAACACTGTCTTTTACTAGATGTTTCAAAGGCACAAATGGTGTCTAGTAACCATTTTATATTTCGTTGATATCAAATATTTTTTAAACATTATTGTTACAGCAATTTAAACCAAAAAGTAAAATGATTTTTTTTGGGGAAATACCTTATAAACGATGAATTTATAAAGTAGTTTTAGAGTGGTATAGATGCTTTTAGAGTGACAAGGGGGACCACTCTACAAGTAAGGAACGCTCATACTTGAAGCCTACGTAGCGCTTACGTACTCATTCGTAAGGTTCTTTATAAAGCAGCTTGCGCAGTTTCTGATTAACCCCATAATATTACAGGTCTAGTTAAACGACCAGAACATGGAGTTACGCTATACGTGAATACTAGCAGTTTTAAGGAAGTAGCTTTTTAGAGTAAACGTAATATAAGGGACTTTATTTACAAGAGACGAAAGTACGGAATTATCCATTGTAAAAACCTCTTCTCATTACAAGAGGAACACATTAGTCTGTTGCCTATTGTTCTAAACCATTCTCATTTTTACTTCTCAGCAACTACATTAATATTAAAACAATAACACCAATAACTGATATCTTATTTCAAC
The DNA here is from genome assembly GCA_034769895.1 of Magicicada septendecula. Taxonomy (NCBI): domain Eukaryota; kingdom Metazoa; phylum Arthropoda; class Insecta; order Hemiptera; family Cicadidae; genus Magicicada; species Magicicada septendecula. The sequence goes on along the minus strand of CM068367.1, from coordinate 345,680,686 downwards.
GACTGGCTCTACACTATGAATTCCTTTACAATAAACGTAGGTTATGGATACTACTCTGCTGAGGCAGACGCAAGTGCAACTACAAGCTGCAGCATTCCCACTAAGTGTGGATAAAGTGTTCAATTATGCAGCAAAACTCAAAGTTCACGACACCAGATTTGTGTTGGACGTCTCTGGGGAGAAGCAATGACTTAATTGATCAAGTTGGGCGGTAACATAAGGGTTGTGCAGGTACTTGAAGCGGTTAATGAAGAGATGTCCTGCTTGGGGTTACTTGGCCGCATCCCAACTGACCGACTGCTGCCCGCCAAGAACTACTTTAATTCACTTAATCCTTCGTACTTTGTAACCAAGCAGTAAGCAGAAACGGTTGTCGTTGCTTAACCAATTGTGTCTTTGCCAAAGCTGAATTTCGTTCAATTATATTAAAATTAAAGTTATATAATAAAATTGTTCACATTTAATGGAGTGTAAAAATCATAATAAGATGAAAAATTTTAGATAAAAATAAGAAAATATTTACAGTTATTTTCCAAATGTAAACCAAAATGCACATAAGAATTTGAAAAACTGTAGCTGATTGAACACACTGTATATCATTATTTTACACGCCCGTTACGGACGGTATGGGAAATTTTGATACATAATTTTATCATATTATGCAGTAATCGGTAAATATTCAGTACTGTACCTCAGTTGGTGTAGCTACTCCAGACAAGACATTCACAAACATCACTTTCACATCCACTAACTTACAAAAACATGAATATTTATTAAACTGATTTCTGCGAGTGCGAGTGCGGAAGGAGTGTGCCATACAAATAGTTGGCGTGTGACTCGTCTTACAGCACCGTAACGGCTCGTTTCTTTAAAACACCCTCCTTGAGATGGTAGTGGTTATGGGGTGTTTCGTCGGATGGAGGGGGAGGCAGGATCGCTTGACCGTTGAGATAACCGAACGGTTACAACACAGTTCACAGTCGTTACTACTCCCGCTTGCTGCTCTCTCTCTCTCTCTCTCTCTCTCTCTCTCTCTTTCTCTCTCCTCCTCTTCTTAACTAAAAGTATAGTTTAATATAACAACAACAACATAATAATAATAATAATAGCGACACAAAAAATTAAAAAAATATGTTGTGTGCTGAAATACTGCACTAAACAACTAGTTTATATTTGAAAATAAAGACAATTAAAATGATAGTACAATTTAAAATAAAGTAATATAACTTTTCTAAAGTAAGAAGTCTGGACTAAATCTGGCTAGAGGTTTAAAACTATAAACATCTCTCTGACCCACCCTCTTCTAATCGTCATCTGCTAAAGCTATCTGGTAACCTGCTAATATAAAAGCTGTTGTGTTCTCACAAGTAGTGTCAGAAAGGCTTAAGAATCTGTTATTCTTTGACAACTAAAAATTAGTGAAGTCACTATTCCCTGTAGTTTACTAAATAAATAAGTAATAAGTAATAATAATAATAAAAATAATATGGTTATTATTATTATTATTATTAGTAGTAGTAGTAGTAAAATTTCTTTGTTTTTAGTTTTAAAATTAACTTTGTTGCATTTCATTTTTCGTTTATTTTTAAATTTCATCAATTGTTTTATAACGTTATAATTAACGTATATTTCTTAAATTTAATATCAATGAATACAATAAATATAGAAATAACAAATGAATTAAACAAGTTGCTGAACTCGTCGGTAGGAGGAAGATATAAGCTAACGCCATCAGAACTTTGTTAAAACATTATTGGGAGCATACTGTAAAGTTATCTAGACGTTATTCAGTACAGACGATAACGTCTTCTGTAGGTGTAGCAGAATCCTTGGATCTAGGCGTAAACTAGTCAACTTTACATTACACTAGTCAGTCACAGGATGACCGAAACGTCGAGTCGAATTTCACGTATGTTTATACATATTGAACACTGTGGGTATTGGAAAACCAATAAAAGTTTCAATTAGGGAGGCTTTTTAATCGTCGTACGAATTTTGAAGCTTGGAGCTTCACTTTTTCGATCCACGTACGCTACAATGAAAAATATAAATTATGGCGATGAATTGTGTTAAAATATAATAATGTATTTTTATTATTATATTTATGACACAATAATAAATAAATTAAATAATACTAATGTAGACATTATTAAGTTCTTTACTTTAAAAATATTATTAGATCAATTATTATAAAATTATTTGTAACAGTATTTTTTTATTAATTCCATTATTGCATAGCGACAGTGATTTTGCAACAGGGGTTGGAATTATTAATATTATTTCTAGCGGTGACGAAGTTGTTAGTATAAATGGATGTCGAAGGCGGAGCTGTGACACGCGTCACTCGTGTAACGGGGACAGCTGTGAACCAGGCTTGTAGATTGCGCGTGCCTCAGATAGGCCTACACTGTCATATCTGTTCAAACAGATGCGTCTTCAGGCATGACGTCTTGAAGACGTTAGAGCAGCTGAACCGTCTCGCACGCGCTTGTAACGAACACCCTCATCTTCGTCACGCTCCGCCAACAATACTTGTGCGTCTTTTAATTACTTTCTACCTGTCTTTTCTTCCCTTATACGTCAATAAAACTATTTCTTTTTCAATTAACTGAAACGTTGTTTGTAGTTTTCTGTCAATAACAAGGAAATGAATTCTCTAATGGCTTCCTGGAAGACAGCGACTTGCACGACAACTTGTTGATACCGAAGAGGTCACAAAAAATCGAAACCTAACGAGTTCGTTTAGAATTTAAAAATGATTTAAAAATTGCATAATAAACCTAGTAGTAGCCTACTAATATATAATAGCAGTAGTTATTATGATAAAGATCTTACATTGTTTTCTGGAAACTCATCAACTTTGTTGAGACAGATCAACTTGTTTCTGATTTTTATTTCAGATTAATGATTAGAGTGGAAATTAATTACGGGAAATTAAATATAACTCCCAGTTTTTTTGTAATTCTATCAGCTTTCGAGCGAATCTGTGATTTGATAATGCGTATATTAGTGTTTGAAAAACTTACAGTTATACAAAACCAGGAATCTGGAAGTTTGAGATTAACGTCATTAAGCCCTATATTACTCCTGAAAATAGCTTATGTAATGTTAATGATTCTTGATGTTTTGCGTACTGCTGCCAGTGAAAGTGGGAAACATGGTAAAATTGGCATAATTAAGACTGAAATCATTATAAGGTTAAGAAAATAGAGTCATCGCGTTCAAGTAAACCAACTTACCAATAGGCCTATATCAATACGGAGCAACGGAAATTGTGTAAATGTGCAACTCCTATCAAATACAGCAGCTTATCTTCCACCAAATGTATTTTAAATGTTTTTACACATATAACAGGTTTTTTTTTTCTGAAAATCTTTAAATATTCTGTCGTTTCAAAATTTTGTTTAGACTTATTTACATAAACTTTTATAAAATTAAGAATTATTTACTTATGTGGTTTTGTGTGCTTACTGAAGCGACATGTAGACTGTAAGAAAGTATTTAGCGAGAAGTTGGAGGAATCGCGCTTTGGCTTGTGAGGATTAGCCTGTATCCTTCCGGGATTAGGAAGGCCGAGCGCAACCATTGTTTCAACTTCAAACATGGTCAGTAAACTTTAGCTAAATGCTGACGGACGCAACTTAACATCCCTTGCTGTATCGTTTGTACTGTTTGCCAGTTAAACAATACTTTATATCTGTACGAGTTCTGAAATTTTTAATTACACACTTAATACTTAATTGTGACGAGTTCACAGAATCTTTAATTTTTCTGTTACGTTTTGGTTTGTCCGTAGGTGACAGATCTGTTGTTTTTTCACGTATGACGTAAATTTCTCCATAGCAGGTTACGTTGAAGTTGTAAACGTAGCTAGATACCATCCTTCCCCAAAGACACTTAAGAGTACAGACATTTAGGTGGATGTGAGTAAAAAGAAAACATCAAGTCCATCGTCTGAAGTCGAGGAACAAAAATGAATGGTGATTGAAAATATTAAAAGGTTTCTGTTTAAACGTTTGTCATAAACATTCTAAATACTTGCAAGGGATACATTCAATAGACATAAACCACAGAAGATCATTTGTAATTAGGAACTTTAATAATCTTAAATAAAATAAAACACAATCCTTTTGATTAATAATTTGAAAACTATTCAAACGCAAGAATTTAAAACTGGAAATCCAGACTACGTTGAAGTAAAGATTAGCGTTTGTCTACGTTTCATTTTACCGATTGTCTGAAAGGGGAAGACGTCGTCTCTAACAATTGCAAATCCAATGAATGTTGTTTTAATAAGCAAGTAAATCCCGAAGGCTTCAGAGCTAGAGTGTCGGACATGAGTTTAGACAACGAACGTTTGTGTAACAGGAAAGAACGAGAAAATAAATAATGAAGAAAGCATCCGTTAGAAAGTGTGTTCGTGACTGAGAAGGGAATGGAAAAACAGAAAAGGGAAACTAACAGTATTAAGGAAGCCACGTATTCTGACGAAATCCATCTTACACGGTCGCCTTCATATGATCGGTACTACTACAATAATATATCAAATAAGCCTATAAGTAACTGAACGAAGATACACTTGACACTAAACGAACTTCACAAGTTGCTCAAGATTAGAGGAAAATTTATGATTTATCTTTTAAGCCAATTTTAATTAAAAAAATAGAGAAAGATGCGTAGGTGCATTTGTCCTTACTTGATGGTTCTACCAAGTTATACATATTGATAACTCACGTTTTATACACGTTGCAAGTACGCACATTTAATGAGGAACCATAATAATATCAAACTATATGTCATAGGCTAAATGTGGAAACATGCCCCTTTTATATATCGTACTTAAAAGGTAAGGCGCACTTAATTTCCGTATCAGAGTACTCTGATCATTGTGTTTTTTGTATAACATATGTCCAACATCGTCTTCATTATCATCTTCAACATCGGCAGCAGCAGTATCAAGAGCAGAACACCATGGTCGTCATTATCATCATCATCACAGTCAACAACTATAGTTATGTACACGTGGACCTTTGTAAGCGATTGGACAAACTACCATGTTACGCTATGTAGGAAGAGCAAATGGTAAATAATCTGGAAGCTTTTGCTAAACTTGTGTTGCTACCACTAATACTCACTTACACTTCCACGAGCGCTTTCAAGCCTCTCGGCTCATCTTCAGATGGAAACAACAGGTGCTGTGTTCATAAGTCCACAAATTTAGCAGAAGTTAGACTTAACCACTAAATTGTATTTAGCGTTTAAATCTGGAAGCTGGTCTTAAAATCCTAGGAACCGAATTTTTTACGTCTCTATACAAAAAAAAAATATATAAATTTACATGCAAAATGTCAATGTTTAATAAAATTCTATAATTAAATAACTTTATATGAGCAACAGAATATAAGAAAGTTTTAACATAGTAAAATCTACATTGAATCTCTTGTAACTCGTTTTTAGGAATATAGAAAAAACTATAATATTTATGAATGCCTAATTAGGAGAATATGAGCGGGAGCAGGATAAGTGGAAAAGAAATGACAGCATTACGTTATGCTGTGAATTATTTAGGGAATACATACTCGTATTCAATAGGCAAGTTACAGTTTATACGGATTGCCACACTTTACAGTACTACTCTTACAAAAAATTCAAACATATGTCAGTACGACTTGATAAACTCAACTAATGCTTGTAGACTATAGTCTACGTATAAAATACAAGAAGGGAACGTTACACATTTTAGCAGATGGTTTAAGTAAAAATCCGTTAGACAAATTTTGGGAGGAAGTTATGTTAGACAGACGTTTCAATTTGACGAAGAAGTAGACTTACATTAACACAGAATCAAACCATTATTTAAAAAATCAATCAAACTAGCAAAGTAAACCCTGACGCTGACTTCAATAAAACAAGGAAATAATCAAGAAATTAAGTAGTAGTATATGACATCTAGAACTATAAACATTGCGATGGCCAAAATAGTAAATATGTAATAGCTCTTCCTGACTTATAAAAAAAAGGGAATTTACTACGATAACCCTACGAATGTAACGTTCTTTTTGATGATAGAAAGAACCGTAAAATAAAAGACAAATTTGATTTCCCATTAATATCCATAGATTTGCTTTCCTTTGAATATACTAAAACACATTCCTACTTAAGAGACAATAGGCCAAAACACCTTACGCAATGCTGTACCATCATTCTCCAACTATAAACTTTTGCCTGTGAAGAGAGATTACCTAGAGTTCTTAAACACAACTGTTCAATTAGCAGACATAAACAATCAGATAATAACACAAGAGAGGATCACATTTCATGGCAATTTTAGAAGAAATATCAACTTTTACTTATAACACGGGGACTGGATTATATTTATTCAAGTAAAACATATTTAACAACTGTTACAACAAGTTAACCAAATCAAGACAGTCTGAAGATATGTTATTTGGATAAAATACAACCAAAAAACATTATACAACTCAAAGAACAATCTTTTATTTAATGTTTGGTTAAGAGGGAAACCCGCCACAGAGCTATGGTGGACACCCATTGTCTGTATGTATCAACAGACGTACATATTAACCTATCTAATTATATAAAAGCGTTTCGAAAACATGAAATGAAATACCTGATATTTACTTTCCAAAACAGATTTGCTACATTTCCTCTATTTTCTCAAAATAAAATTTTACATCTACTACGCGTATACGTTTCTGAAGTACAGAGAGAATTGTAAGCAGTGTCTGGAACAAATAGTTTTCGACCAATATTATTGAACTCGAAATCAACAACAAGGTATACATTTTCAAAAAAGAGCACCGTGATAAACGTAAACCAAACATCGATTTTAAGAGTAAAACTAAAGTAATGCATTTTCAAAAAATCCAGGAAGATAAATTTACTCCGAATTATATAAAACCGTATATGATGAAATTAAAAAAAAATTACACTACATACTTAATAACATATATTCAGGATGGGTAGTAGAGCATCATATTAATGTATCCAGATTACGTAAATCACACAAAAGAACGTGATTAAATTTAAAATAAGAAAATAATTTACGCAGAGTAATAGTTACTTTACGCAGTCCACAATATCAAGTCTAAAATCAACTGTAAACATTTATAAAATAATTATAGTGTAGTTTGGAAATGCGCTTAAGAAATAGAGAAACCCTGGTAACCCTTGTATCCAGTGAATCCTGGTATCAAGATATCACGAGACAGATATTTGAACGTGCTGTTGTTTGCTGACGACTTGCTTGCAATTCAAAATACAGAATCTGCTTTACAAAAATCTGTTTTAAAGCTTCATCACATTTTGCAAACAATACAATAGAAAATTTTCCATTATAAAAACAAAGGTAATGGCATTTCGAGTTAAGGAACAAATAAGAACAAACATAATGATTAATGATCAAATTCTGGAAGAGGTGAGCCATTTTAATTATTTGAGAAATGATATTGGTTATGATAGGAATTATGATATAGATGTTAAGTTAGGTAAGTGCCAGACAATCTGTGGGAAAATCAACCGTATGTTTAGAAACAAGGGACGCCAAGATAGAAAATTAAAGTGCTACAAAGTTATGGCAGTCCCTGTACTGTCCTATGGGTGTGAATTACGAACAACAACCAAGAAACAAGACAGTAAAATACAGGCCTCGGAAATGGTGTTTTTAAGAAGAGTTAAAAGGTGTTTTAAACTTTACCGTATAAAGAATGAGGCCATAAGAGAAGAATTACAAGTTTTTAACTTGAATGAAAAACTAAAAGATTACAAACAACGGTGGAAAGAACACTTAAAAAGAATGACAGATTCCAGACTTGCCAAACAAGCCTGGAAATACAAACCTGTAGGACACAGGTGTGTTGGTAGACCCAGAAAGAAATGGCTGGAGGATCTTTGAAGGCGGAACAGGCAGCACCTTGCCTATACCGTCATTGCCTAGGCAGCACCTTGTGAAGAAGATGATGAGGAAATAGATATAAACGTCACTCTCATAAACATATTCAAACACAATCTTACATTACGAGGTAGCGTTTCTTCGTATAGTTAAGAGTTACTAAATGAAAGGAGTACAAACAAACGACCATAAATTAAAAATGATACTGAGATAACAAGACAAAAATAAATTAACTGTAGATACCAAAATCATCATTTTATACTATAAAACATTAAGCTGCACGCTATCGACATCTTAACGGAAAAAAGAATTTTATTATAACGTATCTCAAAAAACTTAAATGAACAAAAGAGTGTTACATTAGTAGCATATACAAAACTATAATCAGAGAAGTAAAATAAACAAAAGTCTAGACTCCTGTGTAAAGTGTTAATAATAATTAGTTAGTGTCATAGCTTATTAATAAATTAGAATAAAACATGAGATAATGAATTATTTGTTTTTATTTATGCAATTAAGTCTAATTAATAAATCATTAAGGTTACACTGAAAATGTAAATGTAATTGCAAATATCTCTTTAAGTGTTAAAACAGATAGAATGTTTGTGTAGATTGTTTAAATTTGAAAAACATACGTTAGCCTTCACAAGTAAATTTTAATAAATAAAAAAGCAAATTTCGGATACAATAGAAATCGTACATTCACAAACTCTGAAAAACATGTCTTGAATTCCACACTTCCTACAATCAGCAGTCACAATATTTCAAAATATACCAGAGAAGACCGATAAATCAAGCACCTTTAAGAGAGGATCATAAGTACTTGTTGATGGAAGACGTTGAAATACTTAGAACTTAAAAAATATTAAAATTAATGTGAGTCCATATTTAATGTGGACTAATAAATCAATAAACGAAAATAAAAAAACATAATCAACGATTCTTTTTTTTAAAGTAATCAAAGAGTCAAAAGAACTGTAATGAAGATTCCAGCATTAGACATAATGGCTAGACAGTGAACCAGGAATGATGAAGAGAAAGCTAAAAAAATTACTGAACATGTTCTAACCACATGAAAGACAAGAAGAATGCGTTTCTACAGTAATCATTGTGCAGAAGATTGATCGTAGATTTACTACATCTGCACAAAGAAATAGGAAAATAAAAATCAATTTAAGAGATTCTAACCCTAGAAGAACTTTGGGATTGATCTGATTACTGGAGAAAGAATTAAGGCAAATGCCAAGGAAGGTCGTAGTAAAACTAATCAAGCTCATCAATGCTGCCTTCAGACTGAAATAAGTGCTCATATTATGAAAAATAGGAGACGTTATCTTGATAGAAAAGCAAGCCAGGACATTTATCTATCCAGTGACTTTTTGAGTTTAGAAAAACAGTGTACCAACTTTTGCTTTCGACACTGATATTTTGACTATGGGTAGAAACAATGGAAAAGCTGGAAATAGCTATTCATTGGATTCAAAACTGTTTCAAAAACGATGTACAGTATTAAAATAATCTTAATGAATGAAAATCTGTGTATATTAAGTTCTCTAATAGGAGTCTTGACATATACCGGTAACTGTAGACAACCAAACGGTAGGTCCACAAGAAAAACAAAAGAGAAGAACTGTGTACTAGGATTGGTTGACGGAAAGAAACTCATCTCTATCAGCCTAAAATAACCACTGTGTAAATAGATTTTAAAATTCGTATGGATGTACAGTATTCAATTGTAGGGTTGCATCTAAAAGACCAGTATCAATATTATAGAACGTTTTCGGAATGTAGTTCTAAGCAACACCGCTTTGGTTAATTAAGAACAACGACCTCCACAGCGATCTATAGACAGTGAGGTCTATGTTCGACGAAACATAAGGAACATAAGAAAGTACTGTATAATCGTGAAATCGTTGAGCTAAGGAACACCATGAGAAACTCTTAAATGATAATTTGAGCCTAATATTGTTAGATTAATATTGGTCATACATATTGCAGATTAATATTAGTCAAAATTGAGTAGATTGTAATAATAAAAAATACATACAAGTACGAATTACTAAGTTTATGATTGACGGACCATAAAATCATACACAAAACGTCGACCATGTATTTCAAAACTTCGAAAAACGCATCTTTGACTTACGTCACAGATATACTCAATACGTTACGCTGGCACCTTTTGTCTATAGGCCTAAAAAAGGATAAACTGTAGTAGACTAACTGCAGTCAAAAGCCAAGTGTAGATTGCAGTAAGCCAACCGATTGATCTCATATTAAATGTAGGAGTTTAGGTCATCAAAACTCGTACACGATAGCTTTAGTGGTCCGACAGGTCACTTACCACAACCATCCCCTCATCATTGTCATAACGTCTTTGGACGTACCCGACATTTAAACCAAGGACGTTTTAGAATTGAGATAATATAATGGCAGAAGTAGAGGCAGCGACAAGTGTTTATAAAATATAAAAAATACCATTATCATCGTCATCATCTTCAAGGATTAAACCAAGGATGGTTTGTTCCGGTCTCAAACAGGCAAAGATTAGACTTGTCACTTCACCGCTTCCTCGGATGTCCCACACGCCTCCGTTCCGTCGGCTTATAGTTCCATAGTTGTTTGGGAATGCGGCAGTCATCCATTCGGCAAAGCTGTTGCCACCAATTCAGCCGATACTGGGCAATCCTGACGGGTATACATAATATTCAGTTCCTGCCGTATGTCTGTGTTTCTTCCATGATCATGGAGTGTATATCCTGCAACGTGCCTGAGAAATCTCATTTCAGCCGCTTGGATGCGACTGGTCTGGCCTTTCGTTAAAGTCCAATTCTCAGACCCATAAGGAAGTGTGGGAAAGGCCATCACCTTGTAGAATTTTAGGAGTGTTTCTTTTCTTGCTGCCTTAAGCGTTTGCCTAGTGGCCCCGCACCTTACGCAACTTATTCACCACGTCGTTGCTTGTATTATAAGACATACTGTAGCCCAGGTATTGAAAATTGCTTACTTGTTCCAGGACGGTACCATCTACAACAATTTTGTCCCGTACGGGATCAGTTCCACAAAAAGCCTTCACCTTGGTCTTAGGTGTGGATATTTGTAATACAGAGTCTTTGCAGATTCGATTTAACAAATATATACCCATCTGCAACCTATTTTCAGAGTCCGACAGAATAAGCTGATCGTCCGCAAACAACAAAGTGTCAAATTATAGAGTGACCAATCATAAAATGTTCTGGAAGACACATCTGCCAGTTTTGTATGACATCGTCAATATATAAATTAAAAAGAGAAGGTGATAATGGTCACCCTTGTCGTACTCCACAATTGATCAGATCAACTCTAGGAGCTGTTCTCGGTTTCCCTGCTTCAATCAAGATTTTATTCTCCACATAAAGATTCTGTATAGCTTTAATTAGATGCTGTGAGATCCCTTTCCTTGCCATTATTGCCCATAGTTTGCTCCGATTCACCCTGTCAAACGCCTTCTTGAAGTCGATGAAAGCTATGTATGCGAGCAGCTGATACTCTCTACGCTTTCCAATGAGCTGGGCTATTGTAAATATACAATCTAAACATGATCTGCCCTGCCTGAAACCGTTCTGGGCTTCTGAAAGCATGGTTTTCGTTATTGCATTCAGCCTTGTTCTTAATATAGATGCATATAATTCATATGAAGTATTAAGAAGGCTGATTCCTCTGTAGTTCCTGTCGTCATTACGATCACCTTTCTTGAATATGGGAATTATCTTTGCAATCCGCCAGTCGTCAGGAACATGACCAGTAGTCCAGCATAAATTAATGAACTGCAGCAAACGATCATACTGGTGGTACGTGCTTTATAAGCTCCACGTACAGCCCATCAGTGCCCGGTGCTTTTCTATTTGTACAGCGGTGTAGAGCAGCTAACAATTTCATAAAAAATATTTACGCTAAATTATGTTACAGAAAATATATTTCATTTAAATCATTTCACAAATATTGAGTCTATAGTTTATGATGACTTCATAAATAAAGAAAAAAAGAAAGAATTTTGACGACGGAAGAATGTTTAAATTTGATCAGAATTGTATACATACTACTATATATACGGAAACTTTTACTTCTTTAAGTTTAGAGTCGACTTTTAATTATAAAAAATTCTGAGTAAAGAACATATAGTTCCATAAGGCGTGTTACAAATTATTTTTTTAATTTGTTGCCACAAAACCAAAATAATCATCAACACTTTTTAACTGCTATTAATGATATGAAATGGACAATGTCTTGTTACCTATTAGAACGCACTTTTTTGGTGATTTGATTTTGGCTATTTAAAGAAGTAACCCTTAAAATTAACCGAACATCTATTTAATACAATAAATAAAATAATAAACTAGATTCGTAAGACAGATTTGACTATCAAAATTAAAAGTAAGCTAAATCTCTTTCCTTACTAAAACTTAAACCAGAAACGTAAATTGCATGTAGACTCAACAGAACTAAAACAACCCGAGTAAAAACATTATGCTTATCTAACACAGACTCAGAATCCAATTTTATTATACATAAGCTACAGTCGTTTGGAGTGATGGATTGGTTGAAAACTCCACCTTAATGTAACCGACGTAAAGTAACCCAGACGTAAGCAAAGGTATCGTCATAACCACTTATATAGATTTAATAATATAAAAGAGAGATAGTGAATCAAATGGACAACGAAGTTTATCTGGTTTCGCCCTGGTGTGTTGGCGTATCAGCTAATTAGTGGAGCGCGTCGTGAATTCTTTTCGAAGTCCAGTCTGTCACCTTCCATTACATTGCTGGAAGATAAAGTCACAGTTATGTCAAGGTTTACTTGAGTCCCAATAAGAACAACGTAAAATCTGTACATAAACACTTCACAAGGACAGCTCGTACTGTCATTTACTCGTTTCGCAACCAGTTAATTCAAGGCTTTGGAGATTCTCAGACCAAAGGCTTGAAAAGCAGATGACGGTTACCGTTGTGATGCTTACCATTATGATTCGATTAGATACGAGTATAAGTCATCAATGATGTGTATTTTAAAGACTTTGAGTAACTCTTGATATCTTTAGAACAACCCTATAAACAGCCAACTTAATAAAATCCAAGAAACACCACCAAAAAATACGGCAACTGAAAATAAGCCTTTCTTTTTCTATGTACTTGAACAGTTTCAAAACCAGGCGACGCAGTATATATAGACAGGTTTTCTAATGATAAAAAACAAGTCCAGTGCGCCCCCTTTCCAAATGTATTAACTTTTATTTTCTGAATATCGTCTTTCCAAGTCATCACACAAAAGTTGTCAATATTCCTTCAGATTTTTACAGCAACTCAAAATTCACATTGGGTTTTAAAATTGCTGTACAAATTGTCGGGTAAACTCCCTGCAGTGGGTTCAGCAACACACTTCTCAAAAAAATTATCACTACAAAATTTACTACCAATACATATATTTTTTCTGGATTTCATGAAGTATGTACCAAATGTTAAGATTAACTCATTGATAATCACATGATAACGTGATTCACGGAAACAAAATATCTTTTTGAACTCCATAAAATCTAAGCAGTACTTGCTGACATAGGCGTAACTTGGGAGGGGCAAGGGGGGCACTCGCCCCCCCAATGTTCCGAGCATTATAAAATTTGCTTCCTATTGTTATAAATAAAAACTAACATTTAGACAAACAGGAGACAGTTTCTATGCTTGCGAGCACAGTAAAGCACTATTTATCAGCGTCTGTACTGTTATCAGACGTTTAGTTGCCATAAATTTATTATTCTTATTTCTTCCGAACAAACTTGTAAGGGGAATGTTTGACAGATTTGAATGACATAACGTCAAAATAATATTTCTGTTCGAAAAAAAACAAACGCTAGAGACCTAATTAACTGGAATACAATGCGTGTCTTTTACACAAACAAAGACTTGTTTTGGAACACCGTAATGAAATAATAAGCGCGCCTGTACTTCGAAGAATTTGCTCTCTTTACTTTCCTATCTTTGTCCACATATTCTTCTGAGTCATCATCTCTGTGCTCGGATTGTTTACTGTTTGATTCCAGATTATTGCTGTTTTTAGTTCAGCAGAATTTCGCAAACACTACAGGCCAGTGTAAAATAGAGTGTATGGTAGAGGTAACAGACTTGGCAATATGAACAAAGCTGGCTTACTGTGCAAGACGTCGATGGCTTTGTTCACAAATCTTAAAAGACGGTCGTTTGGAACTGTTATTTGTTAATGATTACTGATACAAGTGGGTTATGGTTACTCGGTCGTGTACGTAGTCCGTTAAAGTACACATCGCTTGTCTCTTTCTTAATTCGTTATTGTTGTGATTGTTTTGGTTTTTTGTGTTCCTAAGTTCTGAGAAATGGGAGATAAGAAACGCAAAGGAGTAACACTGCTTAATTTCTTTGAAAATTGCCTGACTGGCAATTTGAAAATTTCTTTGTGTTGTGACTGATTCAGCTTACTGCTACTACTTCCGAGCATTTTGTGATAGTGTGCCTAAGGGAGAGAATGCGTTTACGAAAACTGGGTATAAGAATTGGAAGAACTGAAATTGTTTATATTTATAGGCCTACAGTATATTTGTTCTAGGTAAAATTTAACTGGAAGTACAACTTATGAAGAAAGGTTTGTTGATCATTAAAAAATAAAATTGTCCCTCGTTTACCAACTAAGAATTATTACTAAAGTTTCTAATTTTGTATATAATATATTTTATTATATAGATGGTCCCACAACACACTTGAATTTATGAAGCTTTACCCTGCCCCCAAAGTTAGGCCTCAAGTTACGCCCATGCTTGCTGATGTGTATTCCTCTTGTCACAATACTAGCAAAAGGGTCAAATTATGTAATATTTGACGTTTAGTACGAATTACAAATTTGATAACTACCAGGGACCATAAATAAAGAATAAAAAAGCATTCCGATAAAGCAATTTCATGAGGAGTTGTATTCGGTAGAATGGAATTTCACACAAAAAGTTAGAGGTCCCATAATGCAACGAAAAATTCAAATAGCCTACGTCACAAATCTCTGTACCTCTCACAGGGTTTTAACAAACTTCTAATGAAAAGTTCTTGGAACAAACATATAAAGAATTGTTGAAAGATACAAAGTAAATTAGCAGCCTTCGGGAACACATCTGTAATCTATCATTATTAATTACAACGGTAAAAAAAAAACCACTCTAATTACAAACGAGGCTTTAAATTCGAGACACAGTATTCGAACGTGCATAAGAATGTTCTCTTGCAGCAAAGTTAAAAAAAAAGTTATTATTACACCTATCCAATACAGTGACTCACCAATTATGGTTGTGTTGTTTACTATGTAAATCTAGTATGTCAGCATAACACTGGATCAGCATAAGTAACGGGATTCAACAAAACAGTCTTCTTTTATTAACGCTCTTCGCATCAAAACGCTACGGGTAGCTTGTGATTTAAACTATTTCATGTTCTGTTTCTTGTACATTTTTTGTAAATTATAAACGCTATTGTTTACACAGTGTTTAGTGTGTGCTGTAGACCTGCAACGATAAAATACCACGTTATACGAATTACAGTTCAACTATCTAGGCTATTATGTTGCAAATATTTAGTTATTATTTGTTATTTGTGTGTTGTTTTAATTAGTACGCTTCAGTGATCGCTAATAATTGATGATGTTATGTGACTCAGTGTTAAAAATAGATTGTAAACAAATATTATACTCGGTTTATAAATTACTTAATTCGAATATTTTAGAAGCGTACACTAAAATAAAAAGGACTTAGGTTCTGTGTGTGTGTGTGTGTGTGTGTGTATGTGTGTGTGAAAGAGGTTTAAAATATTGTAGCAGACTGGTTTTAACATCAGGGAGCTGGCAGGTGTATAGAAATGGACCTCAGGTGTCAGTCGTTCTACGGTTTTTAGTGAATAGTTTGTAACGCAAAAATTGAGCAATCGCAAATATTACGAAATCAAACTATGCTGAACGCAAAGAAATGTGTATGTTTTAGAAAGCATACACAGAGGAGAGGGGAGGTAGTGAAACGCCTGTACCGTTAGGCGGTGTCACATGAAAGAAATTAACTTGTAAAAAGCTGTAGAGTATAGCGGTAGGTTAGCAACGCCAGCCTTGGGGCTGACGTCTATAAGGAAGGTAATATGAGGCTAAGTCACGTTTTGGGACATAACTATCATAAAATGTATTATTCGCTAGGATATTAGGGGTGTTTGCCAATGTTGTAAACTTTAAGTGCATGTAACAATAGATACCGTTATGTTCGAGAGAGCGATGTAAGAGTGAGATAGATAGTGACGCTAGTTTTTTAAGCACGTGAGACGCAAAAAACATTCGGCAAATCAGAGGCAGCGTCATGTGTTGCGCGGGAGGTTTTCGCTAAGGAGATTGGGTGATTTTGTATTTAGCGCTAGTCTAAATCTATGGGATTGTTTTCTATCGAGACTTGGTAAGGGAAATTCAAAGCCTAGTATAAAAATATGAATTTTGAGAGAAATCAGGCAGTCTTCTTTTATATCGGCGAAACTACAGTGAAGAGACTCGCGTGCGCTGTTTTGCGTTAACTATATAGATATAAAATTTATTAATAATTTAAAGAATAAAGTAAATTCGCAGCAGTAAACAGAAGTACAGGAACGCGATAATTGCTAACGCTAAATTTATAAAGTTTAATATACAGTAATAAGTTAATGAGTGAATGTTCGGAGTAGTAACGAACAACGAGAAGTAAATACTACATATAAATGTTCATCAATCCATCAATATGCTGTGGTGAAATCACTGAAGAAAGCGAATTAGTTCGGGTTAAATTCACGACGGTATAAGATAATCGAGACGCACGCGACGCGAACTGTGTTAGATGCACTTAATGTAAATTCAAGAATACGTTGTAAACCAGGGTGTACGACATAATTGTATGTATCACCAATATGTCAAGTGTAGTGTACATCTGTGATAAAGTGAATTAGTGCATTCATAACCAGGATTAACGCGCAACAAACAGCTGCTGACGACTCACCGGCATGCAACACCTTAAGGACTACGTACATCGGAAGGATTCTCCACGCAAGTAACAAATAAATGAACATTTGATTCAATATTATTTTATAAATATTGTAACGTCCCGGGAGAAACCTTCTATCGTCCTTTACATATAATTATTACGTTAGTTTAGCCCTAAGTTGTTAGCGTCATTTGTAACGTACCGCGAGCTTTCATCCGGGCTTGTAATTTCTCTCAGTGTACGTCTTTTTGATACTCTGTTTGTGTTATTTTTATTTATTGTGTAACTCTTTAGAAAAAAAAAATAAACCACGGGATCCTTTGTTGTTTTTATATCTCCTTGCAGGTATTACAATTCAGTTATTATGGGGAGAGAGAGAGAGAGAGAGAGAGAGAGAGAGAGAGAGAGAGAGAGAGAGAGAGAGAGAGAGAGAAAGAGAGAGAGAGAGAGAGTTCCTCTCTTTGTGTACGGTTTGATCGTTTTATTTAAACGCGCGTTGCATCAGCTGTTTTCAATTTGATAACCAGTTACAGGTTATGTTGGCTGTTGTACTTCATAGGCTACGATGTCTGAGCTAACTTTCTTACTCTTCTCTGCTATTCACCTGTTTCCTGTAACAAATCTGCTATCTACAAAGGATAATACAAAGTCAATTCCCTAAACGAAAGGTATTTATTGATTGAAATTGGTTTATTTTCTGGAACCTATTACATCCAATTCATTTATTTCCAGATCGACTATTATTGAAATTACAACAGTTTTCGATATAAGTTTTTTATATAACACAACAGATATATTCAATTATAGTTATTAGTAAAATTAATAAGTTATTTATCTCAGGTTTATTTGAGGATTCTTTGAGCTATAAGAAAGTCAGAAATGCTTAGATAATAGTATCATACTTTACAATAATTAATATTTTATTTCTTAAAGTCTGATTCAATAAGTTCGTTTTTTAAACGCCAGAGCGCAGACTACTCGTAATCATACAGATGGAAAAACAACCAACATGGCTGCTATTTAGTTTTAAGAAACCACGTGTTTACAGTTTTGGATTAAATAAAGAAAATTTAAAATGTTCACACTAAGTTTTCTTATAACTTGAATGATGTACTGTTTCGAGTGTTCGTTACTTGTGGGTGATGTGTAATTTTTTAGTTTATTAAGGTAGGCGTTCTCACCAACGTAGTGGTAGTTCAAATTTTTTCAAGCAATCTGATAGTTGGATAATTTTTCAATGTTCTTCGATATTCCCGCATCAATTATTTTGGTTCAGTGGATGTCTCAGACGTAGTTTCTTGTGCTGAATCGTTTCATTAATTTAGAATAGTGATTATTTGAAACGGTAGTTACTAATTTTTGAAAATTTGCTGGACATTATTTCTGTCATCTACACTCTTGAAAATCCAATTTAACAATTACCCATCTTGTTAACTCTGTTACTCTTAGTAACCAAGAAATTGATGAGTTTTTATTGGCTAACCTAGGTACAGTTTTAGTAAATAGGCTAGTATTAAGATATTATTAGTTCTTCCATTTTTTTAGGAAAAATACTCCTTCATAAACTTTAACTCTAATTACATTTAATTTACATATTGTTTTTCTTCATATGATTACATAAACTTAGATACTTGCATTTTATAATTTAGTGGTTTTTTAACTTAGTTTATTTCTGACATTTACTGCCCTAGTCACTATTTTATCTGCCACCATCTCTTTACAATTTATTCTAATTAACAGTGATTAATTTCTTATATAACCCTGGATCCTTCAAACATAAACAAAATAATCTTTTACTTTGATATTGCCTTTGTGGCCTAACAAAACAAAACTACAACTTATTACTAAACTTATTGTTTATTACTATAGTTCTGTATCTTCATCACTATTTGTGATTGATGTCTTTTTTTGTTTAAAATTTACATATATCGTACTATGTTGCACTTTGTACACACTGCACTTCTATGGTAACACTTAGTACACTGTTTGTTAATTGCTAAAGTGTTTTATTGTTTGATGTAAAGATTATACAAATGTTTCATAGTATGATACTTAATCATTCATTTCTGGCTTGGGGAATGGGGTAACTACTGACTTTTTTATTATTATTATTTTACAAAATAATAATAATAGGTATTTCTTTATTTTTATTCAGTATTAGGAACTGATTATGTAATGTTACAATATATATATTTGTAAACAAATATAGTGACTCAATTTGTTTAAAAAGAACTCATTGCCACGAAATAATATTCAAATTGTAAGGCAAAACTATTCAAGTCATGTTAAAGAAATTTGTAGTATATAAATGCAAATGAATAATTAAAAGTTGATTGATATATTTTAATTTGTGTTTATTATTACTGGCGCCCTGAGGTACAATAAAGAGTCGGTACACTGGAGTAAGTGTTATAGTCTATTGAGTAGAAATATTAATATTATCAGTGATTAAAGTAGTTTGTAAACCTTACTTCTTACATGCTCATAGGCCAACATAATATGCAAATCAACAATTTAACTCTTTCGTAAAGGCCTATCAAATAGTGTATTACATTCTGGCGCCCAACGTGGGGCAATTGAGTCATCATTAAACAAATTATAGATTATGACTAAGTAGAAGTTAAGAATAGAAATAGTATCAAGCATAGTATATGATTACGCGAAGTAGGAGTAGGAGAGACAAAGACACACAAAACAACATTCACAACCTGTACAACAACATGAGCACAAATACAGATACCCAAAGCAATGAGATGGAATTTGAAATAAATAATTAGTTAGGCGATCAGACACGCTCGCAGACATTTCAGAGGAGAATCAAGCGTCAGGGACGTGGGGACAAAACGGACAGAGCGATGAAAACGCAGAGACACAAAAATTTACACCAACAATAGTAGCAGAAATTCGAGAAAGACCGGTATGTCGAACAACACTAGAGAAAGACAAAAACACTGATATATACACAATACTACAACGATTACTAGAACAACAGTTGTCACAACACACACGACGAATGGAGGAACGATCGAAAAAATAGAACAGATACAAAAACAATGAGAACAAACAAAAGAACAGCTCTGACAACAAATACAAGAAGAATCGAGAAATACAAAAGAACAACTCTCACAGCAAACACAACAAATACAAGAATTATCACAAGGAAAAACAGAAAAACAACTGTCACATCAAATAGAACAAATACAAAGACAATCAGAACAGCTGGCACAAACAAAAGCACAGATAGCACAACAAATGGCTGAACATGCGAAAAGAACAGACAAACGGTTAGAACAACATGAATTAAAATTAGAACAAGCGTTACAACAAATGAAAAAACAAATCCATAAACAACACATAGAAATAAGAAACGAAGTCGCCATACAAATGGAACAAGAGAGAACAAACAACAAAAAACTGTTCCAAGACTGCCAAGTAGAGACTAACAACAAAATCCAAGACAACACCGATAAGATTACTGAGCTTAGTTTTAATACTAAACAGCAGATCATAGAATTGGACGAACGGCATAGCAACAACATTCAAATCATGAGCGAAAAATCAATGTAAACAACAAAAGATGCGAAGACAATACGGCAGCAATCAAAGAGTTACGAGCCGAAAAGCTGGAAGAAATGAAGAAAGTGAACGAAAATGTAAATGTAATTGGCCGTAAGTCGGAAGAAACTGACCTGCAAATGCGACAGATACAACGAGAAGTTAGGAATAAATTAGCCTCAATTAGCAACCAGTCGTGCAACCGTAACATTACTCACGAACAAGTCAAAGATATCAAGTACAACGGGATTGGAGACTTCCCGATGGAGTTTATGAAGGAGATGGAAGATATCTATATGGATCATTACAAAGATAACGGCAACGTCGCATGGATCGGAAGGCACCTAGAAGGAGACGCCGCGGTGTGGTGGAGGTTGATAAAAAATAGCGTGACCAACTTCGCAGAATTTAAGGAAGCCTTCACGAACAAATATTGGAAGGATGTGATTCAAGAAAAAGTAAGAAACGAGCTCGAGTTTGGACGTTATCAGATGGAGAGTGATATGAGCATGATACAGTACTTAGAACGGAAATTGTTAGAGAACAGGCAGCTAATTCCACCGATACCGGCTCAATACCTGATCAGAAAAATTGCAAAACACTATTCTCAGGGGGTACAGATCGCCATCATTACTCGTGGGGTTACAACTATTAATGAGTTCGAGCAAGTATTATCAGAGTTCATGAATTTGAGAAGTGAAGCAAGGACAATGACTTGGACACATTATGACAGTCGGCGCGAGCATAAGCAATGGGTAAGAGATGAAGAGGAGAGTGGGAGAAGGGTCGAGCAAGGACGGGCGCACGAAAGCGAAAACCGACCGACTACACAACACTACAATAGACGGCCAAACAAATTTAAAATGAACCAGAGCCGATCCCTTCGACTAGCGGTATCCAGAATAACAAAAGCGCCACTGCAATGTCAAAAAACTAGGGCATTGTTGTACATATGAATTAGATTTAAGCACCCTTAATAAGTATATTAATACCACTTTTTTAGATGTAAGAGATGATTTATTGTGTAACGATGATATAAATGTAACCTATCGTGTGAACAAGTGCCCGGAGACCAGGATATCATTAACGGAGTGCCCATCTGCGCATTAATCGATACTGGAAGCCAAGTAAACGCTATATCTGAGCAATGGTTTAAGAATAAGAAGAAGGAATTGGGGAACGTAGAAACATTGAGACTATCGAATACTGTTATCAAAGGAGCAACTGGAAATAAATCAAAAAGGGTGACGCAGCAGGTATTGTTGACGGCCAGGATCGGAGATGTGGAAGTTGACAGCGTATTCTTCGTGGTACCAGAGCTAGTAAAGGATTGTATAGTAGGCGTGGGGTTGCTGGAAGAACATGGGTGCGTTATCGACTTACACAACAAACAGTTAACAATTCCAGGAAAAGGGGACCAGAAGGAAGCCACGGTAGAGATATTCCACGTAGAAATCGCGTCTGGGGGAGAAGATATTGAAGCGGTAATCAAACAAAAGTTGCGATCAATCGGCGGAATCACCGAGGCGGAAAGGAATGAACTACAGCAAATCTTAATGGACAACAAAACGATCTTCCGAAATACTCCCGGTAGGATTCAAGCATACCAACACAAATTCGAAGTTACTGATCGGACACCATACTGCCAGAAGGGGTGGCCGATTCCACTAAACTACCAGGATGCAGTGAGGGCCGAGATACAAAAGATGGAGGCACATGGTGTGATTGAAAGGGCGCAAAGTCTGGTCACAGTTATCAAAAAGGACCAGACGGTCAGACTGTGTTTAGATGGGCGCAAGCTGAATTCTGTTACCGTTCCTGACTACGAGGGAGCCCTTCCGATAAATGAAATATTAGCAAAATGTGGGAATATCAAAGTAATGTCCACGATAGACCTACGTAGTTCGTTCTGGCAGCTCCCATTACATCGGGAATGTAGGGACTTCACAGGATTTTTATACGAAGGAAAATGCTACCGATACACGGTGACGCCGTTTGGGCTAAAGACGAGTTTGGCCAGCTTGACGCGGGGACTAGACCGAGTGCTATCGAAGGAAGTAAAGGAGTTCACCATTTTGTACGTCGATGACTGCTTATGCATATCGAACAGTGTTGCAGATCACTTACGGCACCTGAAGTTATTGTTACAAGATTTAAAACGAGCGAATCTAACCATTAACTTTAGCAAATCACGATTATTCCGAGAGGAAATTGATTATTTGTGGTACCGGTTAACAACCACGGGTATTACCACCGCACCAGACAAAATCAGGGCTATACAGGAATTTCGGACACCGAAAAATCAGAAGCAGCTCAAAGGATTCCTTGGTTTAACCAATTTTTACAATAGATTTACCAATAGATACGCCGAGGCTACCCAACCATTATTGAACCTCCTAAAGAAGAACGTTACTTTCAAGTGCATATCAACAATTTAACTCTTTCGTAAAGGCCTATCAAGTAGTGTATTACAAGTTGGTAGTATATTTATTTTTCTTAATTGTCCAATAATTTTTAATTCAAAAAATTGAAATTTCAAAAAATAATAGGAGCTTACAAATTTATTGCACATAATTCTGTTTAAACAAATAAAACAATAACAATATTTGCTGTGAAGTATACTTTGGTAGTTACCTTTTAAAAGCGTCTTGTCGCTTACAATGTACAAGAAAGAATTGCAAAGTGTTTGGAAGCTGGAAGTTTGTGACAATTTAATATTTACAAGGAAAGTAGAAGTACAAACTGCAGTAAATTGTCTTTACCGAAACTGCTTCAGCTACGTATTTAAATTTGAATAACGAACGTTAGCCATCGATTACTAATTTTTTAAAGTATAAAGTAGTACATTGTAGATTTAATTTTTGAAGCATTAAATCGGTAATGACTAATGTATGGTTTTTAAATTAAACACAAATGTTTCGTTACTGGTAACTTTAAAGATACTTCTGATGTCTATTTTGTATAACAATGTGATTATTTTATCCTACTTTTACTTTGAAAATTTTGGTTTTTAATTTAATTTTTTGGGAGGGAGTTGTCAATAATTTGTCAATAAATTTGTTTTTCCATGCCACATGAAATGTCTGAATTTTAGACAGATACCAAATGACATTAATCTACTTTATCAAAATGAACATATATATAAGTGCACTCAATTCTTATATTTTTAGGCACAAAAAGAGAAGGAAGAATTCATATTATAAACTATAGTTGCAACAAAGTTGAATGTACTCAGTTAACTTATAAATTTGTAAAAATTTATTATATATCATTTATAAAAGCCTACATACAGTCACAAACAAGCTGCTAAGAGAAATTAATTTTTAAAAGTACAAGCTAGCCGAGCATAACATGGTCCACTTGTATGGTAAAGGGTAACGGAAGGCAATAAGTTGTAGGAAATTTTAATACGTCTTTGACTTTTAAGAAAGCATTTTTTAAATACGATTGTTAGTTTCCAAGTAAATTTCGTTCGAAATTAATCACTGAAACAATTTCAGGGCAGTATATTTGAATAAAACTCTGTACAGTTACATTTTGTCCAAATGATGTGTATCTTAAAAATTTCATAATAGC
This sequence comes from Magicicada septendecula, assembly GCA_034769895.1. NCBI lineage: Eukaryota > Metazoa > Arthropoda > Insecta > Hemiptera > Cicadidae > Magicicada > Magicicada septendecula. The sequence goes on along the minus strand of CM068367.1, from coordinate 345,656,611 downwards.
TAAATTCGTATTCTTGAATTATTTTCTATAAATATTTAGTTTTCATAATAAGTACGCTTTAACATTTTTTTTACCTCTTCAATCCTCATTTTGCGGAGGTTTAGGCGGGTTAACTAATTCGCCTGTTTAATACATGTATCGGAGTATTTATTACAAGTTTATAAAGTACATGCTATTTGTAAAACTTATTTGGCTTATTTGCTTAATAAGAGATTGTCGATAGTGTAAGGAAGGTAGGGAATAAAAACTTTGAGGCAGCGGTGACGAGTAAAGCAGGCAGGGGACAGGGCGTTGTGGATATCTCAGGCAGGTGTTCTCCTCCTGTGTTTGCTCAAGCGTAATGATATTATCGCCTGCTGCTTGTAGTGCCTCACTGGTGATCAAGTGTTAACGTTTCAGCCAGTATAGACCTACTCACTTCTCGATAAAGCTGCCTTACACACGTTTAACAATCCCACTACTACTACTACTACTACTACTACTACTACTACTACTACTACTACTACTACTACTGCTGCTGCTGCTGCTGCTGCTGCTGCTGTTGCTTTTTCCCGAGGAGGAGGAATCGCCTACGCACCATCAGAAAACGTCTCTTCTGTTCCCGGTAGTAGTAGTAGTAGTAGTAGTAGTAGTAGTAGTAGTAGGAGTAGTAGCAGTAGTAGTAGTAGTAGTAGTAGTAGTAGTAGTAGTAGTAGTAGTAGTAGTAGTAGTAAGAGGTGCCCATCCCCCCCAAAGGCCATGTTGCAATTCTTCCCAAGTATTCCGAAATCCGCCCCAATTTGATTTCGTGGGTAGGGAGGATAACAATACGGGGGTATGGAATAACCCCCACTTAACGGTGGATCTTCGGGCTTTATCCAAAATTTTTTTGAAAAACTAAAGCCATTTAAGGAATTATTGGAATAAAACACTAATGTTTTTCTTTTTATCAGTACCAAAATGTTTTCTAGTATGCCTAATCAATAACTGAATTGTGAGAAATGTAAAAGCCTGGTCAGACCTGGCCTAACATAATTAGTAGTACATTAGGCCTTGTCAAGATAATCTAACTTGATTTTGTAATTGCATCCTTTTTCTTCACTGATTTGTTTGATTTACGACGCCTTGAAAAATCCTCCCAAAAAATTCCAGTGGTGCGACTTGCACAATTCACCATGCTATGGGCACAACTGGTAGTAGTAGTAGTAGTAGTAGTTGTTGTTGTTATTGTAACCTATATTACTACCTTAAGGAATATATTATAAAAAATGAGATATTTAAATGTCACATGTAATCGATGCCGACAAGAATAATTTAACTGTATTGTAAAACTAGAAGCGGAATGTAGTGAAGAATTTATTGACCAACTCTTATGGGACTAATTAATGTAGTGATTTTAATGGATTAAACGAAGGAATTCTTGCTTTTGTCTTCTTATCTCTTACATTTCCCTTTAGTGATTTTAGATCTGAGTATACAAACACACACGCGTGCGTGCGCACACATACATAATAAAAATAAAAGTAGGAATAAAGGATTGTTTGGGTATAAGAATCTACAAGTAAAAAAGTCAGATTTTTCAGCGGTAACTTGGACTAGAACTTTCTTCTCTTGTAACTCAGAGGAAAATGCCAAGACTAAGATCAGAGAAAAATGCCAAGACTTTAGGACGTTTCCACCACAATTCTTGATTACAAATAATGACTTTTGTTTTTCTCATGACTTTAGATGGATATTTAAAGCTTGCCTCTGTGCTCTGAGAAAGGCCTACGCCGATTTGTTACAGGTCTTAAATATTGTAAAGTATGATCTTTTGTTTTTATGGTGAGAATGAAAAACAAAGAATGGAAAGGAAAAAAATAGTAACGAAAAGAGGATGGATTTCTTTTTGGATTATGAGGCTAAAATTATTGTGTACTCTGAACGTCTAAAACTATAACTGTTTATTCACGGTACCGTGTCACCGCATTAACACCGCCTATACGAAAGATAAATTTTATTGTCTGACTACAAAAACAGGTTAGAAGTTAAAACTCACTGACTGGGACTCATCAAATAGGAAAATAGTTATTTTGTCAACTACAATGTATGGGGGTTTACAATTTTCAAGTGGAATGCATAGAGTTCTGTAACGCCTTTCCTTAAGAAGGTAAAAGTAAATTCTATAAAAACCCTAGTAGACGTATACGTAAAAAGCTCTCATGGTTCAACTCTCTAACATCAAGCGCATCAAAAGCTGATTAATTCTGTGTTTGTCACATAAAAAATTTAATAACAATAAATAATAGCACTGAATTAATAATTTTTTTTTTAAGAAGGGAAAATGCTTTATTCACCGTCAGAGGAGGCCGTGCTTCCTCTGGTGTGTGGGACTCTCATCCACTAAAAAACCCACCTCTAATTAATTCAGGCATTCATATCCATCTTGGAACCACTTGGCGTATTACTTCAGGAAGGAGCCTATTGCACCCTTGTCGGGCTCTTTCTAGTTGTTCCTCATCTTCTACTGCCCGTTGGGTGCAAGTTGGGACTGTCTAATAATAATAATAATGTGTGTTCGATCTTAATAATAACAGTTCCCTTAAAATAATGAATGTAAAAATATAGTCTAAACAATCGTTTTCTGGAAAATATTCATTCATAAAAAAGTCTCGAATTTGGCTTAGGCTTAGACAATTTGATCAGCCCAATTTAACAACCTTAAACAGCATTGAATACATTAATAATTTCTTCTTTGTTGCACATTAAATTATGGTATTCCTCCACTGTGAAGTCTGTTCACAACTCTATAGTCACTTGATTTAGTTTTTTTTACGTGGGGACCCTTGACTGAGATATAGGCCTATTAGATACCAGATTTGGGTTAGCTATAAATTAATGAAATATATACATCTCAAAAATTTTCAGGGCTTTTACTGAGTAATTTTAAATAGTGCACTCTAGAATTTGCGTACATTGACAGGTATTATTTTATTTTGTGCTTGTAGTTTGAATGAGAATCTAAACATGAATTATTTACTTAACAACGATCTGACTTCAGTATCTTGTTTTTGTATTTTACAGCGTCCTCTTTCATAAGTCATCAATGTCGTTTTTTTATATTTATATTACTACAGAAGTAATTATATTTCTTATTATAATCGTACAATGATCTCGAAAAGTTGTCTTCAGTACCATTATTAACTAATTTAGTTAAAATGCTTAAAATAAATTGTTTGTTGTGCAATAAAAATAATTTAACACTTGAGATTCAACTTGTAACATTGTCAAGACGATATGGAAAAGTGTTAGCCGGGGTATTATGTTATATTATTTAAATTGTCAAATTCGTTAATGTGACTGTATTTATTTAATTTATGAATTTTGCTTGTAAAACTTCAAACAAATATCATAAGGGTATTAGAATACCTACAAGGAGCAAAAAGCAGGAAATTGTTTCGATAGTGTAAACTCTAAGCGCTTACGCAACAGGAAAAGCATCGGAATTGAGGATACTTTAAATAACGTTGACGATAATATGAAAAAAGAATAAATCTGTAAATAGTATTGTTGCAGAATAATGAGTGTGCGGGACGTCATTACATTAATCACCGAAACTAAAAGTCAATATACAGTGTTCGGATATCTTTTTGAAATTGTAAGCCGACAAAGTCAAACTTTAATTGAAACACCTACGCACAGTGCGCCAACGGATAAATACATGTGACTGTAGATAACTTAATACAAATCGGAGTATGCACGTGGTGTAAATGTTGAAATGTGATCACGCATACATTTGCGAGGGAAGGGTATGGACATGTATACGACTGACTGGGCAAATTCCTTTTAATTCCCTTGTGTCTGGTTCATAATTGATTTTAGTCGCCTGTGTAATTGATAGAAATCAATTACAACATATTTTGTGTGTTAAATTGAGGTTAGATGATTATGACGGATTGTGTGCAAGTGAGTAACATCAGTAATGCACAGTAGGCTGGTTACGGTTGTGCTAATGTAACCATTACACACACATACTCCAAATCGCCACAGACCCGCACAACACACACAGGCCTACGAATAGTGTATTTGTTTGTCAAAATTTGTGTCACACTAAGTGCGACATGAATTTTTGTTTAATGTTTAGCATTTACATAATAAAAACGGTCATACCATAGGGGAAAGAAGTGCTTGACTGTAAGAAACGTCTTTCTACCTAGTGGTTACCAAAGTTTTTGAGTAGCCGAGCACTTTTCAGAAGAAAAATACATTATGCAGCAATATTTTTAGTTACCACTTACATACGTACTAAACCAAATGAAAGCAGTATTGTCGGTAAGTATTTAATTATATAATCAACAGATAAGTTTATGCTAATGCATATTCTTGTAGGTAATAAATAAATTAATTAAACAATAAACTCAAAAGTATTTAGCATGTCAAGTGTCAAGTTCTGTTAATTGAAAATCGTTATTATCTTCACCAGTTTCTCAGAAACAAGAAACTTGAAGACATACAGATAAAAAGACAACGCTGCAGAAGATAAATGATTTCTTCTCAGTTTTTGGCTTTCAAACTGGTTTTGGCAGCAAACTGGTTTTTATGAGGCCTTGTTACGTTATTTTATTTATGTTTTTCAATCTTTTTACAGCACACAGTTTGGAAATTGCCGCTTACTTGTATGAAAATAGCAAAAATCGTTTCCATAAAGAACTGTTGGTATCCTATTTTGTATTTTACAATAACCCATTTCATAAGTAACTATCTTTTTTTAATTTTTAAATTAATATTGAAGTAATTACATATCTTACCTATAGATTTTGAGACTTGAGACTTGTCTTCATTGTTACTATTGTTACTGCATTGTTATTATGCCATGAAATTTTACACCATGGATTGTTAAATTATATCATGTAAGTATACTTTGTGTGTGTGTGTGTGTGTGTGTGAAATAGATGGGGGGAGAGAGAGAGAGAGAGAGAGAGAGAGAGAGAGAGAGAGAGAGAGAGAGAGAGAGAGAGTGTGTGAGAGGCTGCAAACAACCAAATATGTGTGCCTCAACAGACTTGTTTGATAACGTAAATTTCATTTATCAGAGCAACAAAATCGGGACAACGGAAACTATCGTTGTGTAAATAATCATTAATTGAATGAATCCGGGTTTGCGTAATTTGGCAGAAACGTGTCGCCGGTGTACGTATAGGTTGCAGGGAAATGTCGACTCTAGTGGATCTCAGTAGAGCATTAACTATAATAGACACAGAGGGGACAATGACTGTGTATCTGTATGCAGAGTCCGGTTCAGGACTTAATGACACAGACCCTTCTCTCTTAGCCGGCCTTAAACCAAGACCTCTCACGGAGAATCAACTGGGATTGAGCTGAATTACAAAAACACTGCCGGACAATACGGCCGGTTCTGTCCGACCAATCGATGAGACTCAGCTGAAACTGTCCTTTCCCCAGTCTTAATGCGTATGATTACTTATCTCGATCAAATATAATCAAATAATTTGGTTATAACTGAAATATAATCAACGTAATTTAAATTGTGATCTTATAAATTATATTATCTTAGTAGGGCAATTTTTCGACACAATTTAGTAACCTTTCTCGACACAGACACACACAAATTCAGAAATGAAATTTATTTAAGGTTTTCTGCTAGATTAATAGAAAGTGTTAATATCCTACTAGTAAGCAATGTCCTCACACAGTTACAAAATATATATATATATATGTACGCGTTTGTTACAGCAAAGTATTTCTCCGATATCGTGATACAAGAGGTTTGTTGCATAGAACCTACCAGTTATATATATATATATATATATATATGCCTAAAATCTATTTATTATCTAGTTCTATTTATATTTATTATTTGCATCATGAAATTTTACATTCTTCTTGAGTTATGGGGAAATAGGTGTTTTTCCTCAATTGAAAGCAGAGGTCCGTGTAGAATATCTCTACTACGTCCTTAGATACATTAGGTCATTACCTAAAGTCCGGAAGCTAAGGCACTGCCTCGGTACTTCGAATACATCTCTGTCTGTCTGTCTGTCTCTCTCCCATGTATAAATTTGAACCATACAGTTTAAAGATACCGAATCTTTATAGAGGAAACCTGTAAGTGGCCAACATATATATTTATAATTTTTTAAGACCAAATTAGCTTTACCACCTGAGAGAGAGGGATAGTCAGACAAACGTAAAACTTAAAATAGTTTCAAACTAATTACTTTTTAATGGATGAATGCATTTAGGAAGTCTTCTTTTTTTTCCGGACCCTAGCGGGCTTATTAAGTACGTCATTAAATAAATCTGAATTTTGTCTCATATATAATGGTTAGAAAAATTACATTAGAAACCAGGCGCGGATCCTCGCGGGGGGGGGTATGGGCGAAATTCTCCCCCAATAGTCACTTCAGGCGAATTTTTTTTCGTCGTCTTGTGATTGTAGAATGGCTACGTGATTGTGAGTGTTATAAAAAATTCACATCACATTATGTAGGTTCATGTTTCACTCTAAAATTAGGCCTACTTTAAATTGTAACCTTACTTCCATGCTAATTTTTGCTTGATACGTGACTTAAATGAGTAGTGTGTATTTTAAACTGTAAGTGAACATTATTAAAAGAACAATGAACTGACAAACATGGATATGATTTTATACTTGTCCGTTAGTGAAAGTATTGTATTGATAACACACTGCATTTTTATCTTCCTCATTCCTATCATTTATACGTTAGACCATTAAGAATTGACCAACGTTTCTTATTCCCTCCCCAAATTCAACTCTTCCCCACCCAAATTGTTTGTTGGATCCGCCCCTGTTAGTAACACATTTAATTGGACAGATTTTTGTAATCTATGTAATGCGCTAGTGTGTATGGGGCATAGCTCAATAGATAGATAGATAGATAGATAGATCGATAGATAGATAGGTAGGTAGATAGATAGGTAACTAGACAGATAGGTACACAGAAAGAAGAGGAGGAAGAGGCCCTGAGGTAGTGGGAGTGAGAGGAGGAGAGGTAGAGGAGGTAGTAGATGAATTGAGACAGAGACGCCTGAACGCACACTACTTTAACTTATTTCACTGTACGTTTATGTTAGCTAATTCCAAGTTGTATGTCGACTGTCAAATTACTTCACTGAAGCTTGTCCCTATTTTTCTGACACCCTTTTCTTGACTCAGAATGTGTAGGTGACCATTTCTAATAGTTGTATGATGGGTAAACTATTTCATGACGGATAAACTATTTCAGCCTACAAATAATTACATGAATATCTGTTTATAAAATATGAACACTTGCGAATATATTTTTGAGGTATTAATTGCAATAATAATCTACTTGCATATATTTGATCTGTCCTGCCTTAGTCGGTTAGCTGTCTATCGTGAATAAGAACAGATTTAATAGATAGTTTAAATATGTCTGTCGTATATAATTTAATAGATTGCTTTCCTTATTGTAAGCCTTTAATTCGTGTTTTCACATTCTAGCTGCCTCCAGATAATCGTAAATAAATTTTAGTTAATTTAAACGTATTTTGTGTCTGTCAGTAAGTAGTTAATCGAAGGTGTTTGTGAAAAAAGATTCCCAGGTTTCAACAATTTTTCTGGACGTGAGAACGGTGTATTGCAAGTTTGAACAAATTGTGAACAACATTTCACGCAGTATGAAATGAACAACATATACCTACGTTGAAACTAAATATTTTGAGGTTTGAACAACATGCCCGGGTGTTTTGTCAATGTATTACGAACAATGTACCCGAGATTTTAATAACGTATCACGAAGTTTTAAAACCACCTGAAATAAACAGTTATGTTTCCCGTAATAGTTTAACGGAACGACGGTCATTCCCGCCAATATTGTTCTGTGTTTGATTTTGTTTGTATTGGTTAACTAAAATTTATTGAACAGGAGGCAGATCACATACTAATGAAAAAAAAAGATTCATTTAATGAAGTAATTATAAATAACAAGGTATTGGAAAGAGAAAACAAGAGATTACACCAATTTACTACTTTCCAAATTAGATCAAGTATCACTAAAAATGTATTTATTACTATGTAAATAAGTATAATTTTTCATTCATTTATTGTTGTTTTTGAATAAAATAAGAACTACAGAATCCCTACATACATACGTTTAGTTAATTCGCTGTATATCTTTGGAATTATATACTTTGGTGAACGGATGAGACATTTTGTTCCTAGGTGAAACGGAGTAAAGAGAAAAATGTGTTAAAGGATATGTTTGGAAATGGAATGTGTAACAAAGGAGATATACATAATTTGAACATAAATAAACGATACAAGGAACAGACAACTTTGTTCGAATGCTTGTAGCTAATAGACAGGCGTGTAGAACATGAGCTGCAGCGAATAGAATCTAATGTAAGAGCACATAATTTTGTTCACTTGATTTACGCCAAATTCATTTGCACACACACACACACACACACACACACACACACACACACACACACACACACACACACACACACACACACACACACACACACACACACACACACACACACACACACACACACACACACACACACACACACACACACACACACACACACACACACACACACACACACACACACACACACACACACACACACACACACACACACACACACACACACACACACACACACACACACACACACACACACACACACACACACACACACACACACACACACACACACACGCACACACGCACGCACGCACGCACGCACGCACGCTCACACACACACACACACACACACACACACACACACACACACACACACACACACACACACACACACACACACACACACACACACACACACACACGCGCGCACGCACGCACGCACGCACGCACGCGCGCGCGCACACACACAATATTGGTCATATTTATTGACATAATTGCTTGTGTAGTAATTAATTTTTTACGTACACAGTGTTTATAATTGTACATTAAACCACCATTCTCGCAGGTAAAGATAATCGCCTTTCAGAAACACATGATATACCCAGTTTTATTCTTGTGCTACACCCCTAATTTATTTGAACTGCCGTAATTGGTCATTTTGAGCTACTTTTAATAAACGCTACTAATAGTATAGTTCATGCTTTCGACTTAAATACATCAAATCGAATTATAACTCACTTCTATTTTTATAAAAACAGTTATTTTTTTCTTCGTATTGTTTAAATTAGCAGCCATCCTTACTATTTCTTTTATGAATTTGCTAACTGCTATAATTTTTTATTGTTCGACTAAGCTTTTCGTCATTCAGGTTGTTTAAGACCTGAAGATGTCAGTAATGACGAAAAGCTTAGTCGAACAATAAAAAATTATAGCAGTTAGCAAATTCATAAAAGAAATAGTTATTTTTTTATTCTGAAAACTTAAAAACACGTAAAATAATGTAAAAGAAACAAATATTTATCCCTGCATTCCCCTGTACGATAGTCCGTTTAACATTATTGTATCGGTTTTGCCTACACATAATTAACAGGCGAATTATAGTTCAGTAGTTTACCCACCAGATGGCAATAGCCAACAAACTGTTAACCAACAGTGATGTAATCAGTGACTGCCCCCTCCTATATTTCTTGCCGGAGAAAAGTCATTTAGTTAATTAACAGCACAAAACGCGCCTCGCGTTCCTTACTCACACGCTAGACATACACAACGTGCGCACCCACGCGCAGGCCCAATAAGATTAAATATACCTGATTAGTTAAAATTTAAATATATACCATAATTCCTTAATTATAATTTTACTTCATTGACTACCGTTAACAACATTATCTCGTGTCAACTGAGATAACAAACTACTGTAATATAATCGTCCTTCCAGACGTTAGAGTTTGCGTGTGTTTTCAGTTAATGAATGGCTCGGAGGAAGGTGAGCAATATTGAGGGGGAGGCGTTTACTGCTGCTGATACGTAGTTTTGTTTCCCCGTTAAGTTGTCTGAAGACAGAAACATTTATGAAACATACACGTCGTCATGTCCATTGTAATGGGCATTCGCACACCCAAACTATCAAGTAGCGTGCAAGACTCGGGTCGTGTTTTAATCTAGTAATTGATTTTACCATTCTTCCGTCTAAGTCGTAAACATCATTTCGTAGGATACCTGTTACGTCTTCTGCTATAAATATTGTATTCTACTGCTTCTAGGTCCCTTCTTTGAGTACAAGAGATGCGCATCAAATTTGTGTAAGATTAAATTGCGCAGCTGTGTTCGAAACCTACACTGTTCTAGCAAAGTATAAATTGATACGTTATTAAGGGCACTTGTAAAGGGCACTTAAATCGATTTTTTTTGTCTTTAAAAAATCTTTAATATTTTATGTGTAATTTGATAACAAATTTATGTGAATACGCCTAATAATAAATTTTTATGATTACAAAAATTGAGATAGTAAGAAAAGTTCTGTCGAAAGTGCTGATAATGTTACCATTATTTACAAATCTCTAACTCCCTTATAACAAATCGTAGGGACATGCGGCTTTTACCGTTGGAAAGGGAATTTCAATAAACTTTTACTACCAGTGTCTGTAATGTCTGTCATAAAGCCAATATTGCTGATCTGAGTCATTATAATTTGTTAAAAAAATGTCTTCATGGTAGTATACAGAATACAAATGAGTCGCTGAACTATTTGATTGGGAATAGTTTGCCAAAAATATATTTGGTGGACTGGATACTTTGCTTTTGGGTTTACATGATGCTGTGTTGACCTTCAATGAAGGTAATATAAGTAAGTGTCAAGTCTTATAAAAATTAGGGACTAAATATGTTTAAGGTAACGAAAAACATTGACTTGCAACGAATCCTTGAGGCTGAGACAGCAGTAGATGAATTGCTGAAAAAGGTTAAACAGTCAACTGGAAATATGAAGAGAAAACCAGAGAAACAAATGGACATAACTGAAGACCTGAATATGGAGCTGGACTATTTTAAGTCAGGTAAAACAAAAAAAAATCTGCTTTAAAAACTTTAAATGAGTTTTTCTCAAAATCTATGTTTTTTTTGTAGATTAATGACCCATTATTTCAGAAAACAAGTGACCTGTCAAGTTGATTTTTTTGTGGATATTGGGTTAATGGAGATGTAACTACACTACTAGAACTATACAGTTTAAATGAAAAACAAAAACGTAAAAAAAATATTAAGTATGCTATTTGTATGCAAACGTTTAGAGCAAAACATACAAAAATATATAAAAAAATCAGGGAACAAACTGTAGTAGCGTTTGTAGTGTATAATGTGCTTATGTGCATTCTAAAGTTTCATACTTCTGTCTCTTACTGGTTCTGAGATATTACGTCTCAAATTGATGAATTTAACATGGTAAGCATAGCCGGTTACGAGTGCCCTTAATACGAATTAAACATTTGACATTAAAACCTTAAAACATTAAACATTTTATATTACTGATCATCGGCAGCAAGTCCTCTACTTTATCTGCTCAGCTGCGTGTACTCTGTTACAAGAAAGCTTTACGTTTTGTGTTTGACACATAAACTACATACACGTTCACTTTTGTGTGTGAAATAGACATTAGGGATTTCAGTGTTCTACGTAAGGAATACACTTCCATTCAAACATAACATTGGTCAGAGAATATTTCAGATTTTTTTAAACAATAGGAATGTGACATTGCTGGCATAATTATGTTTAGTAATTATACCCTAATAAGTAATATTAGTTCCATTATTAGTTTGAAGTGTATTATTTCATTGGGATTAGGTTGAAATATGCTTGTTGGTTACTGAAGTAAGTTTGAGATCTTTACATTGTTTCCAGTAAATTTAATTTATACTTACGTTAGAATGATGAATGGTGATGACTATTATAATTTAACATTAAACTAAATAATTTTGACATGCAAATAAATAACTAATGAGAATACTTAAAACAAGTTTTTGTTTCAAGTCTTCTTCTTCTTCACTTAAACGATTAGGTTATATAAACCTGTTCCGGCACCCATCTCATCCTCGGACGGCTCACGTCTCTTCTACCAATGGCTTTATAGGTCAGTGCCGCTTTTGGGAATCGATCCTCTGTCATCCTCTGCAAAAGATCCCACCCCTTTACGTCAGGGGTGGATACGGGTGATCCCACTCCATCTTGTGATACGTGTTTGACAATCCCGATATGCCGTGGCTGGATTCTCACTTTGCTTCAACTTGTCTTTGGTGAGATACCTTCCTTTAATCTTTCCTGTCTAATCTCTCTTGGCTGACTCTTGTTCTTTTCTAACCCCGACGCTATTAGAGTACTCGAGGGCCAGAGTGCCTTCCTCTTTTCACTCTAATTTCTCAAATTTGAGAGGCTTAGGATTTTAGAGTGCTCACTGATGCGATAGGTGAGCACTGGAAATACTAAGAACGTTCAGTATCAGAATAACTGATATAAAGCCACCATGTCCTATCTCAGAAAGAGAAGGGGGAGGGCGAATCTCCTGTTCCTCAAAACAGAGGCATTTCGGCTAAGGTATGGTAACCCTGACAGACGAGTCTCTGGTTCTCCTGGTAGGGGGTTGTGCAACAGGACAGAAACCTGTTCATGTAAAAGTTTATAATACTTATAGTACCCAAAGTAGCCTCGGAATTAGGTTTGTTTCAAGTCATTTAACAAAATTTAAATTGAATTTATAAAGCCTTGAACAGTAAGTTATTTTGTCAAAGTATTTGTTTGTTCTGTCCTACGGATGACAATGGAATGCTATACGAACTTGGGACCCTGAAAAAACTGCGGTCTCAGCTGCGTCCAGCAGCGACAATGTTAATAAACCAACAAAAACTATAGGGTTATTCTTCGTATTATTTGAATTAGCAGCCATCCTTACTATTTCTTTTATAAAGTTGCTAAACTGCTACAATATTTTGTTCAGACAAAGCTTTTCGTCATCTCTGACATCATCAGGTCTGTTGTTCAAGACCTGATGATGTCAGAGATGACGAAAAGCTTTGTCTGAACAAAAAATTGTAGCAGTTTAGCAACTTTATAAAAGAAATATAGGGTTATTCTTCAGTTACCTGTACTTTTTGGATTGTGTGTAGAATATAAAAAAAAAAACGGTGGTTCTTATATTCCGGAAGGTTTTTAAAAAATCTTTTCTGAAACTCGTGTGAAGTATCCGGCACAAAAAGACTTTTGGACACAATTAATATAGTCCTTAATCCGATTTAACATCTCTTAATTTAACATTTTAATAAATGCTTGCAGTTTGTAGTAAACGATGCTCTACATTAGAATTGTATTATACTTTTTAAGTTATAAAACTCGAGTCAGAACTATCAGAATATTTGTATGTAACATACTATATAAGAACTATACACGGACTAAGACATTAGCTACTGTCATAAGAGTGGACCTTGCTAGCAAGAGTAACAAAAGATGGTATCTTTAATATGACGGTGATTTGCGACCGACGTAAGGAAACATAATTTATCTATATATAAAATGTTGTCATGAAGGGTGACGTTAAGATGACTTGTGTTGATTGACACATTTCCGCTTCAGGAATATTAGCTAATTAGAGGCCCGCCCAGGTAAGACCGAGCGAGGACCACACCCTGTTGTACCAAGGCGCCGACACGCCACACCCCGTCCTCCGGGACAGGGTGTCTTATCGCCGCTCCGCTCACACGGCTAATTGATGTCACTTTATGGGGAAATTTGATAACGAGGAATTAGGTCAGTTGTCTTTACTTAGAGAAATGTTGACATGGTATCTGTTACAGAAAGTGTATTTTAATAGTGAGCTAACAGTAACGCATGTTTTGTGTAATACAATATCTTAAACAATACACCCACCAGCGAGAAAATCGAACGTTACCAGGAAAGGGTGTAGACATCGTTTTTCTGAAGTAAGAACTATTATGAGTACTTGCAATTCCCAACGTAACATTTGTTTTTACATTTCCCTCTTGGCGTAAAACTTATTCAACCTTCTAATTTGTAAAAGCCATGTAGTAAAAAAAGCATAGAGTATTTTCTAGTAGTATATTCAACTAAAGAATATCTTTTCGGCTCTGAATGAATGTGACAATAATATTTACTATTATTCTTTAACTGTTACATTACGTTATTTTACACGATGTAATTGTAAATTAATTTATATATATATATATATATATATATATATGGTATAGGCCTAATTATTATTATATTGTATTACTGTAGAGAACAGAAATCTAAACGATGCGACTCTACCATTCAGTAACCGAAGTAATTTCCAATGTAACACTTAAACTCTAAAATTATGACACTGACTGCATTGATACTAAACAAACACTATTAGGCCTATAGTTAAAGAGCCGAAAAGAAAAGAGCAGAAGAGTTCTATCGTTCTAATGCAAACATTTTGTTGTGCCCTGGTATTCATTCTGACCAAAGTAACATAAGAAGTTTGTGACACGCCGGTATCTGACTACATTGGGTTGCGTTTTTATTTCTATCGAATTTTATTGCATGTGGAGCACAGAAAAGAATTATTTTGTACCTAAAGGTTCTATATCTATATCAGCTATGTATGCGATAATATAGAAAATTAATTATGCACTTTTGTGACATTTTATTAACTTAATTTCAAGAGATGCAGACAAGGTTTTTTTATTTCCCCATTTAATTAAAATAAATAATGACAAAAAGGTGGCGTTACGTGATGTGTTGAAGTATGCTTTATTGTTCGTGTATCATATTTTTTCTCCCGCGATAGTGTTTCAATCTCGGTTCGCCGAGATTGATGGTTGACTGTTTGGGAGGCAGGCACGTGACCCTAGATGATAGGCATCCTATCTATCAAGTTTACATTGCACACTGCATTCCACAACAGGGGTATTAGTAGTTAAGCAGGTGTCCACTAGGGGCAGCACAACACTAATCAACTCAAGGTGATATAATGATCCCTCCAGGTGGTACATCCAACACGTCCGGTTCACACCAAGCGGTCCTCATTGCCGACGCTTTGCATACACACCCTCCTTCGATTGTGCAAGGTGTCTGACACTTTCTACTGGAAAAGATATTTTTGTTTTCAGAAAACTGGAAAAAGAAAACATTATATCGGTTAAAAGTATGTGTAACGAACACACGTATTGTTTTGTAATCTTACACTGTTGTGTCAACTCTTTTTTAATGCGAAACGAACATGAGTTTTCGGCACAATTGGAAGAAATTATGTGAATAAATGAGCATGGACTGTATATTCAAGTCCCCCACGACGAACTAACGTTACCTTAAATTGTGACTGATATCTTCCTAACATATCACAGTTTTGGTGTCCTATAAACATCTTAAACATACATCTCTTTCAATTTAAACACAAACTGAAAATCTTTTTCATAAATGTAAAGTCTCATGAGAAATTATGTTTATATTATATTTATTAGCTTCTTTGATAATAAAATTCAAGAATTTTTAATATAATGTCAATTACGTTTATTTAATAAATAGAAACTTTAGGTTTCTGTACAATCATACAGAAAAACCCACATTTACATCTGTTACCGGTTTTCTTTTTTCTGTTTTAATTACTAATAATTAGTAATGTTAAACTGTAAATAAGATGGTCTTCTTATGGATGCATTCGTTTTGCGCCTAAATGTATGCAACACTTTTGACAGACGTGTAGTGATCTCTGCATGTGTATTAAAAACGTAAAAGGCATAAAGTTTTAGTATTTCATTTAAGACAATTTTTTATAAATAAAAATACACTTTTAATTCAATAAATAAATTTAATAATTTTTTATTTTTAAATAAGTAAAAAAATAATTTTCAATTTATTCTAATTTTTTATTTTCTTAAATATTTATACCCAAATTTTTCTCTGCATATAAATAATGACGCAAATATTCTTTATTTACTGTTTCCTGTATTTTATTATTCTACGCTAACTAAAGGTCTTAAACTAATATATCTCTTTAATATTTAGATATACTATAAGTATCTTAAGTATACTTAGTTGTAGCATCTGATTTCTGGTCGATCCCTAACTATTACCATAAATCTTATGCCATAAGATTATTAAACTCATCCCAGAAAGTGAAGAATATTCCAGCTTTTTGTATGGGCAGAAGCAGGTGCTTGTATACGTGTACGTGCAGGCATTCAAAGGATACTGAACCTGTTGCACCTTCACGTGTACAAACTTGTCTGTGTCACGAGCAAGCAATAATATTACACGATAGAAAAATAGTAAGGCTTTCTAAAGTGATTCGTCCCTGTTTCTTGTAGAAGAAACTAATGTATTATTACGTTCAGTAAGAATAATTATCATCGTCAACTTGCATATGACGGAGCTATATTAGTTAAATAATGGCCAGTTTACATCTTTGAAGTGAACTGTTTCCACGCTAGTTCACGGTCGGATTTAGACCACTACCCACTGAGCGGTATTCTCTGCTACCGTCTGTTATCTTGCCTGCCTAGCGCAGTCACAGAATGACGTTCCGGGCAATTGTCTGCACGTCGTCTTAGGCTCGTAGCGTAGCCTACGTTAATAACGTAAAGAGCACGGTCTGTACTCTACTTAATCTAAACCACTTTACTCCAACGGTTGCTCCTTGACGGTGAACGTTATGAAAGTCTGCTGTCGTTTCCATCTTTTCTGTCTTTATCGTAACCGGGAATAGAGCCATTACGACAGCTTACAGTTATTCTTGAGTCATACCCTAAGAGTTCTCTGTAAACTAAATCTAGGATACGCTGATTTCCGGTCGAGAAGAGAGGCGGAAAGCTTTGAAAAAAATTGTTGCAACAGGTATTTAGACTTTTTTGTTTCCTTCATTCTCCAAGATTAGTGAATTTGGTGTTCAGAGACTTTTCTCCCGTCTGTTTCTGTTGTACTTTACCGAGAATTTCTTTGCAGTAAACTTTCGTTACCCGCCATACCCACCTTACTTAATGCGGAACAAATTTCTGCGTACATTGTATTGTTCTCAACTCAGTAGTCTCTATAAACACTTTGTCTCGAGTTGAGCGGTCCTTGTTACTTGCAAGCAAGACTCTCTGTTGGGAACTGTACAGTAGTAGCTGCCAGCTGAACGAGCAACAAATAAACAACTGCTAGTATGTACGTTTTACTAGTAAATTACCAGTGATGTGAAAAATAGAATGCACCTGCAAGGGAAGCACTTTTCATGTCTCTTATGGCGTCCAGAAACATGTCTCTAGAAACCAGGAAGAAATTCATAACACGTTTCATTTGGAGTATAAGCACATAAAACTGAGAAACTTGAACACTGAGGAAATTAGAGAAGTTGGGATGGTTAAGAGTGTACGGTTTACATAAAAGGAGGAAGAAGAAAAATGTCGTGATTAAGAGAATGTCTTCGGAGGTGAAGAAATTAGAAGCCCACCAACTTCTGCGTTAAGGAGAAGAAGAAGAAAGTATGTATAGGAGTAAAACGTGTTTTCCAGTATAAACACAAACTCACACACATAAATGCACATAAGAAAATGATTACTCGAAAATTTTGTTTTTCTTGGGATTTTTATCCACAAATTTTAAGTAGTCGATTGAAAGAGAATTTAATTTTGTACATTCGTGTACACGGGCAACGCGGGGATGATGTGTTTGTGCGCATGCGCGTGCGTGTAACAAGAACACAAATTGCATCAGTCGGTTTAATGAAACACGGGTTTAATACTTGAGTTAATTCTACTGTAGATTTGTCTAATTTTATAACGCTTACGTACAACACGGCTGTTTAAATATTCAAACTACATACATAATTCATATTAAATATTAATACATTAATGCAGTACAGCTTACGCTGACAGATTCCCTAGGCATTGTAATTCCCTGCGTACTCAATAATTTATAATTGTACTTAAGTAATTAAATACGGTTTACAATTAATAAGTGATACGCGGCCACTTGACAATAAGGAAATGGTCGGCATGATGTGTCGGCACTAAGGGATAGACAGGCGCACATTCTAGCACGCCCGCCTATAATAATAGTTTGCTATAACTAGTAGAACTGATGTAGGAAAAATGAAACTCATATTGTACCTTACATTTTACTTGTATTTTTGTGTCATTTAAAATATTCGTTTGTTTAATCTGTCGAAACATTATATATATATACTTACTGTTTACTCTGCATTAAATTATTTGCACAATGACTGTCTAATCGCATAATTATGGCCAGAAAAATTTCAAAAAGTATCGCTCAAGAACATACACCGAAGAGAAACAAAAGATAACAGATCTATAGTTGCCCTGAAATTAGTTTTTTCTTACAATCGACGAAGCAATTTTTAGATTGCGTGGAGATCCTACAAAAATTGCTATAGCATCAATTTACTTTTCCAAGGCCAATTAAATTAAAGGCACAGAGTTCTACCCGAACTCTCACTGGCCATTCAGTGCTGTCAGGAGAACAGTCGGATACTGCAAAACGAAAACTGACGTAGTTGAGAAATCCCACTTAACTATGACGTGACAATTAAAATAATTTTTGTTTTCGGCAGTTAAACTGAATTATCATAGCTTTGTATCAGTTGTATAGAAATTAAATTACAAATTGATTTCGTGTTATAAATTAAATTAAATCGTTTAAATAATATGTTAAAAAACGGCTTTAAGTCAAGGATGCAGTGAGTACAATTCATAGACAACGACATGCAAAAATGTTGAGAGAGAAAATGTTTCCCAAGTGAAGTGGAGCATTAAGCGGTGTGGTGTAGCAAAGTTGGTGCGAACTCGCATATTTGGATGGGCACTGAAGAGTTACCGGAGTGTACCTCGTAAATTTATGTATCAACTTGTACATTCTGTTTGGAATAAGTTTTCCAATTTAGGATTACTTAACAGCAATGAAGTTGCAATCCCTTTAGGGCACATACTGACCTAAGCAGCATAAATTATCAGGAAGCAAATCCTAGCTTGACCACTGGTCTAAAGGTCAGTTCAAGTCGAAAGAGCCGATAGTTGTTCAATGTAAACTGTATCAGCGCGTTCTGTTCTCCAACTTGTTCCCCTTAGGGCTTACGTTGAGTGCAACTTTTCTTGTTCCACTATCCCCAAGGGCTTGGCATCCAGTAAGAACATCACTGAAAAGAGAATATTCACGCCAATAAGCACACAAACTTTAGCTCAACAACGGAGCGTTAACTTTACTTTGAAGGTAACTAACTATTTGTGCACACCCTCTACAACTGACACAGACACAGACGTACACACACACACACACACACACACACACACACATACACACACACACAAAACAGCTTCGTTACGGAGTAAAATAAAAAATATTATATTTATTGAAGTATAAACTTTAGATTATTCTTCTAAATTATTACACTGCATTTACTCTTAATTCTGATAGTATTGTATCATTTTCTACATGAACAGATTTGAGTAGCTCACAAATTACCATTTGTAGGTACTTTGACTGAACGATGCACTTGACTTAGTATTGAGGGATGTGATTCACGACAAGTGACATACATCAGACTGCACGGAAAGTATAAGTTAAACGAGCTGTTGACTGGTCTAACGCAAAGTCAATAACACCGGAGCTGTTGCTGTAAGTGACTACGCTCTAGAACAAGTAACTTTACTTAACTATAAGAAAGGTCAAGTGGTTTTTTTAAGGATACAAGCGTTTATGTTAGGTCGGGTCCTAAGCGTTTTCTCTTGTTTCAGCAGGCTTCCCGCTGCTAGCTAAGACGCAAATGGAAGAATAAAACGTTCGCTTATTAGAAACATGGGAAAAGAAAAAACGGCACTATACGTTTCTCTTTACACTAATGCTGCGCTTGTTAATTCAAGTTTCGATATTGCATTAATTACAAATATTACATTTATTTATTTAACTGTTATATGAGACCATAGAATTACAATAAATTACAAGTCCAATACGTGTAATAACTTAAACAAGTGCTTCTAGATTAACATTGAGAGAATATTCTTGAAACTTGAGCCTCATGTATTGTGTATAAATTTTTATAACTTTGGACTTTATTAATAGTTTAACAATCTCTTAGAGGTCAACTGAAAAATGTTTTTAGTTTTATTTATTTACAACAGAAGTAACATTTTCTTTTGTGTTTAGAGAGATCCATTAAATCCGTTTTTTAATTAATTTATCATACGCATATTTACAATGCAGTGAAAAGCCTGTTTATATGTGTAGAATTTTGAACGACATCATCAATATCAGATGCTCAGCACTGTCACAGAATATCATTTTACTGTAAGAGTGACGAACAGTGTTTTGGCATTAAATATGTTGGAGCGTATTTTGTATAGATGTGTTTGGTTAGGTTTCATCAACAACAGTTCAGTCGGTTTGAAATCGGAACAGACAAAATTATCTAAGCCTATATTGGATATGTTGATGATGATGTTCCAACTACAGATTTTTTCGAAGTGATGAAGTTTCTTCTACAGTACTGGTAGAAGCACATTAGTTTTTATGGATTTGAAAATATGACTGTTTTTAATAGATTCTCGAACAGATATCGATTAAAAATTCATCCAAATGAGAATCGCTTTGCCCAAACGTGTGAGAAGCAAAGCAGAGAGATAGGCCTATATATATATATATATTATATATTATTTATATTATATATATATATATATATAATATACTGTGTGAGTGTGTGAGGAGAAGAAATTTAGCTGTTCTCCAATGCTGTTATGCTGTTTACAAATTAAGCTTACCGTGCAAATGAACAGTACAAATATTATGTGACGTCAGAATCATTAAATAATGTTTAGAATTGACGAGTTTGTGTACACATAATACGCTACACAGATGCTTTAGTGTAGTATCCACTTTAAATTTGATGTGGAAATAATACAAATCCCTATTCTAAGGAAAAATTATTATATTATATAAGTCTGATATATTATATATATATCACATATCTGATGGTCTATATATTATATCACATTTGTAAGATGTCAAAAACAGACTGAACTCAAGTCTACAAATTGAAATAATAGAATACGAAGTTTACTTTAATTAAAAAATATATTTTATTTCACTGCGACTTTATGTGAATTCGACAGTCGACAGATACAGTAAACGAATGAATTTATCTGTGATTGAAATGTCTTCATAGGAAAACCGAATTGTTTGTTATGGAAAGGCAAATTTTCACTTTGAACTTATTCATCAGTTACAAAGTACTGAAGTCGTACGGGTTCAACAAAAGTAAGTGTAGGAGTAAAGCTATTAATCAATACATAATGTTATTATCAGTTGCTGTGAGACGGAGATAACTTTATCTGGAAAGAACGCGAGTATATTGATTGACACGGTCAACACATCGTAAACTTGGATGTTATGTTCCCCCTACAAACTATTGATCCGCGAATCTTTATTATAAAGCTGTTTATGAGCCACTTAGTTTTCCTTCCCCCGAGGGGGATTTTTTACAGGTCTTCTCTGACTCGAACAAAGCTTGCAGAAGTATAAGGGAAACGTAAAACCAAGAAACACGTGTCGTTTCCTGTGTTATGTTTACTCGACAGGGATAGCATCTTCTTATAACTTCTGTGTTCACGTTAGAATAAGGTAACCATAACCATAATAAAACTTTAGGGAAAACAGAAGGGTACTTACACATATTTCTTAATGCAAGTAAATTCAAATAACTTAATTTCTGTATGCGGAACAAATAAGTAAGAGTTTAACGTAACGTTTTGCTTGAGCAGTGTCGCAGTCGAGGGGAAGCAGCCACTGGCAACATATACTTTACGTTATCAGTAATCAGAGCAGTCAACCTGACCAAGTGAGCAGCTCCGGTTTATCTTAACTACTGTTGAAACAATTTAATTATCAAAAGATTACTGAAGTTATCCTGTCCTGTTTATATCATTGCATTAATTTATCCCCAGCGGCATTTCATTGGTTACCGACACAAATTTTATTACCGAATATTACATTTCCTTTACTATACCTCTGTGTGGCCGTGTGTGGGCACTGCACGTAAGAGAATTAATGTTAAATCTTAATCAGCCAGATAAGCGTATTTGAACATTTAATTATGATTATACCTTTATCATACAGCCTAATTAAATTAATTATATATAATTATTCGTATCATAATTGCGATGTAACTTAATTATTGCTAATATTGTTATTAATGTTACTATTGTTATGCTTGTTATCATTATTTTAACTATAGATCTACTGTATGGTCGATATAATATCAACAATATTTATAGGCTAGTTGATATTGTAATTGCTGTCGTCATCGTCACCGTTAGCACTTCTCGCCACTACTGAGCGAAACCCACTACAGTCATCTAGAGCGAAGTCTCTCCTGAGCAATATCTGTTACTTCAATGCAAACAGTACAGAGCCCGCGTTACAAAGTGTGCCGCTATAGTCTCTGCTGAATTTAATTATATCTTCGTTATAATCTTCTATCTTCTTGCCTAGTCGAATGTCCCGCTCACCTCCGATCACTTCTTTAATTCTCTACGTAATGTCATCCATTTAATTTTGTCTCTTACGATTTTAATCTTTCTCCTGTTTTGCCTTGTTATTCCTAGCATAATCCGTTTCGTGTGTAACTGTGCAGTCCGCCATTCTGATATTATTCTCGTGTTTATTTTCTGTACTTCGGACGTACACATGCACACACCCACACATTATCGAAAACACACAACTGTACATCGGGCAACCAACCGGAGGTTTCTGAACACGTCGGCAAGCGAGGACATGGGACTTTTCGAACTTTTACGACAGAAATATTACTTCATATTCTTAGGGAAACTATAGACTGAAATCATCTGTAATCAGCACAAAAACCGCGTTACTTTACGGCCGATAGTTTGTATACAAATTGAAAGACGTATTCCTACAGCAACAGACGTACATTTCTTGCATACAGTGAATGCAGTGTCTATTAATATGTGTGATCTGAATACAGTGACGGACGTGAGTATCACAGGTAATTCTTAGGTGTGTGTTTGTGTGTGTGTGTGTATGTGTTGTGTCAGTTAGTCTGTATCAAGGCGGTATTACTGCCTTGTCGATGTAATCTGAGAGACGTACGGTCTTACTGGTAATGCATTGATGTTGATGTTATGTAAATGTGTCACACGTAGTATAATTTGTGCAATTTAACATTATGTGTGTGTGAGTGTGTGCGCGGGGCAGCGGGGCATTTTTTTGACATATTAATGACCATAGTATTCCATAAAATACAGAACGTTATTATAATTTTATTTTCTGTTAAGTCAACCCTTAATTATATTTAAACGCTTGCAACGTAATAAATAAAATTAAATCAATATTATTTCCTAAAAACATTCTAATTTTTAAATTTGTGTTCCAACGGCAGTTATAGAAAGGTAGTCCAAAATAAAAATATCTTCACTTTAATGAAACATATGGTAATCAATTAAAAGTTGGCGTATTCATTGTGCAGAAAGACCGGTAACGGCGGCGAACAGGGGTTAGATATGGGGACAGAAAATTTCTTTCAACACCGCTCTAGGGACCTGCTAGACCGGACAAAGAGAAGGGGTTGTTACCATGGGAACTACTACGGGGGGGGGACAGACAATTATCATTTCTTGAACGTCAAGTGTGGGTCAGTCCGCAGGCTAGACAGAAAATAGGCCTACACTGTTTTTTTGTCTGAAATTCCTTAACTTGTCCGCAGTTTTTATACGTTCAAGCTCCATTTGACTGCATTGCAATTTGCGGTTTCTTTTGACTTAAGTTGAGACAATGTTTGGGTTTGACAACCTAAATCATGTTTAGCTTATTAGTGGTAGCGAATAAACAGTATCCAATGTGTAGATTGTCTAAACTTAATAGTAAATTACTGATTCAGATGGTTACTTACGATACTAAAAGCTAAATGTAGAACCTAAGATATCTGAAATGCCGGTACGTTAACCGAATTAAATGAATTAAAAAAAAACCTTCCAAACATTTTACAGTTCATGTTTTTTTAGAAAACATACAGACAATATAATAAAAGCGGCCAAAGTATTAAAAATGGAGGGAGTCCAGGGTAGGAGAGAGAAAAACGCAGGTTCAAAGTGGACTGAAGTCAGAAAGAAGAGACACAATGAGAAGATAAAAGAATATTGGGAAAAAAGAAAAGAACAAAGAGTAAAGAATTGAAATTGACATGTGGTCCATAGATAGCCGATACAAAAAAAAGCGGTTACAAATTATCTTCATTATCTTCTGTTTATTCTTCTGTTTATTTAACCGAAGCATGTACTGAAGATCACTAAAGTTTTTAACTTTTGAATGTGTACGTTCGAAGTTTACGTATGAGAGGTGGCCTTAAGACAAGAAATGAACTTTGACTTGTAGGCCTATGTGTTATTGTAGTCTGTTAACAACGTAATGCATTTTTAGCAGAAAGAAATGTAAGTTGGATGTGAAATAAATATTAAAAGTATCCAAGTATGCATTGTATTCCAAATCCTTTGAATAAATCGGTCTCGTTTATCTACGTATAGTAATTCTTTGACTACCAAAACCAATTGTTTAAAAAAAAATTGAACCTATTCTGATAGTTTTAATTACTCATATGGCTTGTAATTTTAATTTTCAAAAGCCTATTTATTATATTATGCAGATGATTCTATTTTTAGATTTATATGGCGTCACAGTTCGAAGTCGCACCTTAGCCTCCATAATCAACCGCTTCCATTTTTCCCTGTCCTTGGCGATCGAAGTTCATCGTTTTATTTTAAGTAAATTATTAGCATCCCTCGCCACTGTGTCAATCCAGCGTGTCTTGGGTCTTCAGACAGGCCTTCTACCCTCTATCTGACTAAACAGTACCTTCCTAGATATTCGGTTGTCTTCCATCCTAATGATATGTCCTGCCCATTGCAATCTATACAGTCGGATGGTGGTGGCCAGATCATTGTCTTTATACAGCTTGTATACCTCCTCATTGTGACGTATTCTCCATATCCCGTTTACTTGGATTGGTCCATATATTCTCCTCAATATTCTCCTTTCAAAAGTATTGACTATGTTAGCGGCTTGTTTGTTCAGAGTCCAAGTCTTGCAGCCATATGTTATCACCGGTCTAATCATACCTTTATATAATGTGACCTTGGACTGATGGTAGATATTCCTTGTCTTGAATATAGATGTCAACGAAGCATATGTTCTATTTGCGGCCTGTATCCTTTTCCTTATTTCATTTATTTCTTCATTGTTTTCTGCCTTATTGTGTATATATGTACATATACTTACATATACTTTTATCTTATTGTTCCGTGACGTGTATTAGCTACCACACGATAGTGGCTTTCACACTGTATTCACATCTTTTTTATAATTGTCGTACTATGGTACAATATATTCGTAAATTGTGTCGGGTCTGTTATATTTGCAAAAACCCAAATGATTGAGTAACAAGTCACATTCAATATTGTTCTCATGAAAGAGTGCTTTGTTCTGTACAAGTACCGCGTTTGCGTCATACAAACGTTAATTATATTTTACCCGGTATCATTTCAGTGACAGTACATTATACAGATGGCTTAGCATTTGATTATTGCAACAAATCTGTGGCTGTAAATTAACGAATCACGAGAACAAACGACCGAACAAACCGAGCGTATGAAAAGTGCACTGGTTCGTCCGCTGTTTATATGGGGCAATAGGTATTATTGAACCGACTTGCAGTGATCAATGAGTGAGCCGGCATAGCCGCGCCATCCCATTACGGAAAGTAGTGGAGTCGGATACGCTAACACGTGTTGGTTTAAATATAGTAGAGAAAGTTTCTTTCCTATAACGGGCCGTCTGGTTGTGTTGTCTGCTGCTCTTTCACCCGTCTCGAACTGTTCACTCTGAGCCTTTTATAAGGCATTGCTGTAAGTTTTATACGCACGTTTGTTTACAATAGGGTTCTAAATTCTATTGCGGCTCGTCATCTCAACTTTTGAAGGGATAGTCAAACTATTAAAAAGAATCACGCATTTTTTGTATACTGTGTCATAAAATGTAAGCGTAGAAATATTATAAATATATTTTCCACCCTCTTAAGTCACATAGTATGTTTAAAACCTATCTTATCGCAAGTTTTATTTGTTCTCTGGTATGTAGTCTATTGTGATATTTTATTTTTTTTCTTAGGAGCAGGCATATATAGTGAATTTTTCTCCCACTATTTTGCACTAAATTCGGATGCTACAGTGTTTGAGGTCGAGTTGTTTGCAATTGATGAAGCCTTGAGACAACTGTTGATGAGACCTTGGCTGAGAAAGGATCTGTGATTCTGGTAGACTCAAAATCAGCTATAGAGGCCATTGCAAACAATGACTCATCCAAGAGTATTATAGTACAGTCTATCAGAGATAAGTACAAGACAGTTAAAAGTAATATTTGCAGACTGGTAATACAGTGGGTGCCGTCACACAGAGGACTGAAGGGCAATGAAGCAGCGGACGAGTTGGTTAAAAAGGAGACCTCTACAAAACAGAAACCTTTAAGACTTAGTACAATAGATAGAAGGATTAAACAACTTAAAAAGCATTACCAGACTTCCTTCCATCACAGAACCAAAGAAGACCTGAAAGGCAAACTATATGAAAATATATCTAGTCTCTACACTGAGAACAAAGAACTTCCAAGAAGATCATCGGTTGTCAATTTCCGCATGGCCACAGGACACGACTGCTTAGTAGGGCACCTCAACAGGATCAACATCCTCACATCTGGGATGTGCAGTCTTTGCAAATGCCCTGGGAACAACATGGACAAGGACCACCTCCTGGTCTGCGAAAAACTGTATAAAGTAAGACAGAATAGAAAAGAACTACCTCTTTATTGGGAAGCTAGATTAAGAATGGCGTGAGCCAAATCGAGCTATTAGAAACAACAACAAATTTTTTTCTTGAGTAACAACTCAAGGACATGGTTGTTTTATTGATAGTGGCGACATTATTTTACTAAGAAACTCAAAAGACAACGAAGGAGAGGTGTTGAAATTTTATTTTAAGTACTTCAATTATATTATCACAATTTTCCGGCCTGTTAGCCGGTTTTCATGTTTATCACCAGACGATTTGTCCACACTGATGACGGACATCTACAGAGGCGCGGGAACACAGATCACAACATCCGTGAACGAATACGGACACAGATCGCACGGGAACACAGATTTGCTCGTATTCATTCCCGGATGTTGTGATCTGTGTTCCCGCGCCACTGTAGATGTCAGTCGTCAGTGTGGACCAATCGTCTGGTGATAAACATGAACAACCTACATCACGGCCTAACAGACCGGAAAATTGTGAGAAATGTAAACACCGGCCGCGAAAGCTTACGATTGTTTACTTTAATTATACTTTACACTGTCATAGTAGGGAAATACTCCATGAAGAACAAATTGCATAGATCTAAAATTATAAAATATTTATCTCTGTTTTTATATTCCTGTGGCTTTGAAATGATGTTTTTGTGGGAGAGCTAAACCTGTTTGGCTGTGCAGAGGTGTGACTTAAAGCTACCGTTTGTAAACTACCGTCAGTGTCCTGGTGTCAAAACTGACGCAGATTATGTAACAGGTAAAGTGACATAAACACGTCACTAGGTTTCCGTAGCTAGTAACATAAGCAATAGTAGTAACATTCAAAGTAGTAGCAACGTTCTTTGTGTTCATTGGATGTCACTGTGGAGGCACTCGTTACCGTACCGAGTACTACGATCACAACCGCTTGATTGAAGTTCGTCTGAATACGTTCTTGATACGAAAACTTCTGAATGGAAACGCAGCCTGTTATCGATGAAGTCGATAGGACTGCATCTGTAGGATCACATCCCTGTGTAAGTTAAGTAGTAAATGAAACGAAGGGGAGGGGGTATAACTATGTTTGCAGGCGAGCAGCAGTGTCTGAGTGTTGCTAATGCACGGATCCTGCTGCATTCATTGAAGCTGACATCCTTGAACACAGTTGATATTTGAAGCACACTCCACTACAATACACTCAGTTATTTGACTGTAACGTAGGCTGGGTTATACGTTCGTTCAAATTCTGCGTTACTAATCGCAATCGATCGTGGCATATCGATCACAGTAATGCAGCATGGTGTTTGTGTGTGATTCCGTACACTGACTAGACTAGGGCTCCTTCATTATTTTCGTGTTTACTTGAGACGCCTAAAAGCTGACGTCAGTAATTGAAAGGACATATATTCAGACTGATATGAAGTACATATTTTGTTACATCGTAAACTTAGTCGAATTTGCAAATCTATTCTTTCTGAGCAAGGTGAAGAACTGTGAGTTCAATTCTGAAACCGCGTAATTCTTGCAATCCTTCAAGCCGTTTGAAAGACACTGCGTTTTAATACGAGGTCTTCGATATTGAATTTCAACTTTTATTTTATTAATGCATGTCAATCAGGTCGCTGACATAAATATTCCATACTCATACGCGCTTACTACGTATTAAATTCTAGATGACTTACATTGTATGAATTTCAGTACGTTTTCGTATCCGTGAAAACGCATCGCTGTACTCGTCTTTATGAAACTTGTGAAACTCTGGTTTTTAGTAAAACTCTCTTCGTAACTTTCTTATAGAATTGAGCGTCAATCATAATTTAAAAACCTATTGTGTAAATACTCGAAGGGAGTTAAATCTGTATGACTTAAGGAAATACGTTGTTTTAAATTTGTGACTTACTCACAGGTAAAGACGTAAAGTTTATGTATAATAGTTTCTTTTGTTAAAATTTTGGGATACTTTTTTGTTACTAAGAGAATTAATTATCACGTTTTACGTGCTTTGTGTAAAGAACACTTTGTCATTTGTCACCATTATCAGCGATATTTAGTGTGGTTTACGATTACACGTAAAAGGTTACACTAAAACAATATTTTCTGATATGAGGAAAGTGAAGTGTTGTTTTGCCTTACTGGTATCAGTGCTGTGTACATACACAGACACTATCTAGGTGCCCAGATGTCGAGACCTCTTCCACACACACACACACACACACACACACACACACACACACACACACACACACACACACACACACACACACACACACACACACACACACACACACACACACGACGTATTCTTGATAACGCAGACCATCTGTTCGCCCTAAATGTGAGTTATTTGATGTTCTATAATCCTAATGTGCAACCACCTGTTCGTAGAACATTATATAACCCCTTAACAAATTAGAAGCTTATGACAAAATAATTATTTTGAGGCTCGCGATAGGTGAAACGTACCATCAAGGACGCTAATAAGTTATTATCTGTTGTGTAATTTAAATGTGGTACTACGAGTAGAAAGTGTACATACTATAAAATGGTTTTATCTGGACTGGATGTCACAACTAGCGTAGCAATATTGTTTATTGCTAAGGCAGACAGCTGCTTATCGTAAGACCTGTATACTACGCATTAGTCAAATCAATACCGTACTCGTACAAAATACTGAACATAAGGTGCGTCGTATGTTCGTGTCTCGTGGCTACAGCAGTTAGGCCTGACAGCGGACGCATTACGTTTGTTGTGTACATTCGTGTCATAGTTATTCCGTTATTCATGAAAGAATTTGACTCTTATGAATTGTAGATATTGATCTAACGCCTGAGAATATTAATAATTAGAATTTTAATCCGTTTGGTTGATGTAAAAGATTACTAAATTAATAAGAATGAAGCTGACATTCCATTACAAAAAACAAAAGAAGGTACAATTACGAGATAAATTATATAAGAGTAACAAATCACTATAGGCTACTGATTTCCTACCTTCGGCCTTTTTTACCGATTGGATCCTGTTTTTACCGCTTAAGCGGTCTAGGAGACAGACAGGGTAGGTTGTCTTATGAGCCGTTCGGCGTACAAGTAAGGTGCTGTGGCCACATTGGCCACCTTCGGCGTACGCTTCAAGGTGTTATCCGGGTACTCACTTCTAGAGACAAAGTCGGCCTAGGTCGGTTTAGAAACGCACCTTTGATTTTATGGTGTGCCCGGGAATTGAACGTGGCGTCATAGCCACTACTCTACTAAGCGCCTCCTTATACATTAATTAAGTGTTTATAATTAGGCTACCTCGAATTTTTTTTTTGCGCCGATGGCCAGGCGCTGAATTTGTTTTAAAGCGATAATTAGCAGCGATTCTGTTTGAGATTGTTAGGGACTGTCAGACTTAATATTTAATGTTCTCGATAGCTTCGCTTACTCTGGGTATACTTCCGCAAAATAAATCCACGTAGGACATGAATGTTCTATAAATGAAACTGAAACCCTTCAGTTGCAAATAAATGCATACGTTTATGACAAAACAATAACTACCGCGTCTACATCATAGCCTACATCGTCGACTAATTCCTCAAACAATGAGTTGTTCGGTGTGATTCCTTTTTGCACCATTTCAGTGGTATTTAATTAATAAAGTTGTGTTAGTGGTTATAATCACAAACAGAATTAACGCTGTTGCACACCAATAGGCCTATAGAAAAATTATTCCGTTTAGCGCTTTGAAACTTCACAGCTCATCATAATCATCACAATTTTTCTATATTGGTGTGCAACAGTGTAATTTTTTCTTTTAGTGGTCTATCACGTAATTTTTACCTTTTGACCAAGGCTACAGCAGAAAACTGTTTTTTATACATTTTGAAGACGATCAAGATGAGCTACTCATAATTTTAAGGCGTGGTTAGTATTCCAGTAATACAATGGTTTCTGTCCATAATCGCCCATTCTAAGTACCTTAAACGAAGTTAATAGTGTTAGGGGGGTGTAATATTACTCACAAACTCCACTATAGCCTGGTATAGGCCTACGTGACTCTGGACTGTGACACGTATAAATGTAAAAATAAAAATATTGATTATTTTCTTAAGAAAACATTACAGTGGCTTGACATTAGTCATGTTGAAACGGATTATGAGATAATTTTTAAGTCAACCAACAAAAAGACTACAATGTGAAATTTCATTATAAATATTATATATAGTCTATAATGGTGCGGTAGAGCTGAGTGGAAGATACGTTAAATATTGGTTTATATCGAACAACCGTATATCCGAGGTGTAATCTTTTAAGTATATTAAACGATCCGTCGGATGGAAAACACATGCAATAAAACAAATAACAGGATTTGAACGCAAAAACTAGTTAGTTAAATCGTAAACAAAAACAAACCGGAAAGCCGTGTATTACGTAAGAGTCGCGGTTTAAAAATCATTATAGGAATTTAAAAACGAATAACACTTGGCAAAGTAATCCTGCGACAGGGCCGCCTCTCCTACCTACGGTGCCAGCGCAGCATAAAATATGGCCTGGAAATTAATATGATGTGTTTTTAATAACTCATTAGTTGTAAAATGGATTTACGGTCGTAAATAAAAAGGTATAATAGGGGAAGGGAATGCGCCGGCTTAAACTGTACGGTAATCTTTGTCCGCCTTGTGAATGCAAAAAATGATGTTATTGATAGGTTATTATTGAAAAGTAACACTAGGAAGTAAACTCTAATAGAGGCGATCTTTTTATGGGTAATTTGTGCACCAACAAATTAAGATATACTTATCATTTGATTTTATATTTTTGTTGGAAATTATCATCTATACACCAAAAAGTCTAAAGTATCATCAGATCTAAAATATCTGATTATATAGAAAAAAATAAACTGAACATATGTATAGAAATCTAAGAATTGTATTAAAACTGTAAATATTTAAAATTTACACAGCAATATTATGTAAATGATCAATATACGTATTAACACAGGACGTATGTCACTTAAGGTATATAAAGTAAATAATTATGTATGTAGTTATTGAGGGTTGACTAAATTTATTTAAAGTAATTCAGTGTAATTTTATGTTTTTTTTTGTGAATTTGTGAATAATAAATTTAAATAAGATAGTGAATCAACAACCAACGGTATCAGCTATTTTTGTTCCTCAAACTGGCCTGAGATATAGTGATTCCGCGTTTACTGTCCTTTGCATTAATTTTTTTCTACTCTTATTTAGATCTGTCAAATTTTTGCAAGAAATATGTATTACGTTGTTAGATTAAAAGTTTAATTACTACAGTAAGCAATATTAATAAAGAGATATTTTAACATGGGAAAAGGAATAGTTCGAAAACAATAAGTTAAGAAAAGGTGGATAAATTAAACTTACAGAAAGAACAAAAAAAACCTTTATAAGGAAAGAAAAAAATTTCATATAGCCAAAAACCAATTTATCTTCTTGAGCTAAATTGTAGTCGGGTAAAAGATTTCTGATTGATACCTGTATTGTAAGCAGCTAAGAGAAGCCAATAATGTTCTGTGGATAATAAGTGACGACTTCCATAAGAAATGATCGGGTTACAATGAAACTAGATAAACGTGGATCGTTTGGAGTCTTAGCGATGTTCACAGTAAAAATAAATATTCAAAATGTGTTAAAAATGACTAAGAATATTTATTTCAAAAACGAATCTTACAAATTTTATGTTCTTCTTAACATGAAAGAAAATAATTTTTACATTGCCTGATACGGCATCTGTTGCATTTGACTATATCGCAGGATTACGAACTGGCGGAAGGTGTCTCGGATTTCCTAATAAGTAAACATATAAACGACTAAAGGGTTCTGTGGCTACGTCTTTTGTTTCACAGAGTCGCTTATACAGGATGATTCAAAATTGCAAGGCAATCTCTCGGAACCTGATTCCATAGCTAAAAATAAGAAAAAAAGTTTATATAAACATAGGTCCGAAAACGGTTCGTTAGCGAGTTACGGCTGGCGAATCAGTTCGCCCTGATTTCTGCTCCCACGGTAAAACGACGCCATACTGAAATTCGTGGGGTATAAAGTAAAGAGTAAATTTAGTGGTTTCTTATCTTATATTTTTTGATATGAAAAATTTAATAAAAGAGGTCCCAGACCTCTATCTTAATTAGTTTTTAAGACAAACTGGGTATAACACAAAACATTGGAGTCGAAAAACACACATTTTTAGATTTAAGATAAAATAACTTAGTTAAGTTGCTAATAAACAAAACAAATTTCTAACTAACTTTGTATAGAATTTAATTATGAGAAAACTGATGTGTATAATGTTTATTAAAAGTAAGTACAAATTTGAGAAATTTGACTTTAATTATAAACAAAACATACCAAAATGCGCGAGAAAAGTGTTACAATTTACAAGAAATGGCATTGTAAACTTTCGAAACACCTACATTTGGGCGGACGAAAACCCATGAGACTGTCCCAAGACATCACCAACATACTTTTTCAATTAATGTGTGTGCGGCTTCTTGGTGATAATCTCTTAGGCCCTTTTTTACTTCCATGTTCCTTAAGGAAATGGAAGTATGGTGATGGCAAAGAAAATCGTGTTCGAGATTATTGCAGATTCTGATTGTACTACACTCAAAACATGAAAAAAAGTCGTTTTTCGAAAAGTGTCTGTGTGTGTGTCTGTCTGTGTGCCTGTCTGTCTGTCTGTAGATTTTTTTCTATGGCAAACGATAACAGCCGCAAATTCAAACAGAATCAAATAATTTTTTGCATACGTCCCTGAATTGTAGAGATCTCAAGGGCTTTCGATTTTGGTGAAGATCAGTTAAGGGGAAGGGGTAGTTTACCTTTTACGTTTTAACAACAGTAAAGTACTTGAAAATTCATTTAAACTTTTTGAAATAATGGTAATTGTTAAAAATAAAATAATTTTGTTGCCAGGCAATAAAATTATAATTTTTTCATTTTAATGTAAATTATGTATGAGTTAATATACATGTATAAAATAATATATCGTTCGTGGCAGGCAAGCATATCTCAGTTACGTAATGTTTACGTTTCCATTTTATTATTATGACTACCGCAATAAAAAGGCAGGGAAGACACACACACACACACACACACACACACACACACACACACACACACACACACACACACACACACACACACACACACACACACACACACACACACACACACACACACACACACACACACACACACACACACACACACACACACACACACACACACACACACACACACACACACACACACACACACACACACACACAATTAGCGTTATTTCTGGCCTCACTCATGTTTATTTTCTTACATTTGCACGCTTTTTAAATGGTAAGTGCCGAAACCCATACCAACATAACGCATGCAAGCCGAAAAAGTGTCCATCGTGGATAGCGATTTGCTTCCTGTGGATCACTGGGCAGTGTAACTGCACGTGTTTACAGAGGAACGATTCATAGACAGACTTTTCGTCTTTAGGGAATGAACCCTCTGCAAGATGCTGAGGGTCCATGAGTGACTTCGGAGCGCTCCTTCTTTTTCGCGTGTTTGTTCTGTGAAACATACACTGTAGATTCTCAGCTTGATAGGAACGCTGCAACTAGGAACACTGTAGCAACGCTCAATAGGAAATGTTGAAAATTTTTGTCCACGGTGTACCCTCATACACACTAAACCTGCTCTGATGTTTTAATTACGGACATCATAATATTAAAACTTTGGAAACTTGAGCACTACTTAATGGAGATAAAACATTAACTTATCCAAGCCATTAATTTTATGCAATTTTTTATATATATTGTACAACGTTATCGGCAACAAAGAAGTAGTTTTTGTTAAAATTCCTTCCCGGGATGTTTGGCCGTAGTCCAATGTTTTCTACAAAACCAGACGTTTCGGCAATGCCATCGACTTCCATCATCAGTGAAAATCGAGTGCGATAACGTGAGGTGGTATATTTAGTGACCACAGTACTGTGGTTAAGGCTGAAGCAGTAAGTAGAAAGAAGTAGTTTCTATGGTAATATTTCATTTCGAAAATGATTTTAAATATAAATCTTAGAACATGGAAGTCATGTATGGTTCTCCATACCGATATTTCTTAATGGAAGACAATACTTACATTTTTGCAAACGCATCTGCTGGAATTCTTGGAAGATATTTCACTTGCAGATAGAGTGCAGATGTGGTTTTTGAATGACGGTGCATCTGCTCATTACTGTCGTGATTTGATGAACCATTTAAATAATACATTCGGTAAGCTATGGATTGGTCGAAACGGACCAGTAAAATTACCATTTCTAATTCCTCAGAAAAGTCTTACAATTTTAAACAGAACAAAGGTTTTCGTAAACGTTTTCACAACAAAATTAACTGTAAACAAATTAAAAACTTATATTACTGAAGTTTTCCTTCAAATGATTAAATATCAAAATGTTAAATTGATGAAGCTACAAACGGTCGTTCAAGCATTTGTTCAATGTGGCCATTTTGTTGAATGCAGAAGTCAGCTAGTCGAATCCATGCTAGCCGGGCACGTTTTATAGCATCAGGATTATTCTTAACAGTAGCTGCATATTCTATTATGCGTGCCTCAATTCTTCTTGTGTGCTAATACGAGCGGAATAAACTAACGACTTCATTCAACCCCCAAGTAAAGAGTCTGCTGGAGTGAGATCAAGAGATCGAGGTAGTCATTTTATTGGTCCGTTTCGACCAATTTATCGCTTACTGAATGTATTATTTAAATGGTTCATCAAATCATGACAATAGTGAGCAGATGCACCGTCATTCAAAAACCACATCTGCACTCTATCTGCAAGTGGAATATCTTCCGAGAGTTCCATCAGATGCGTTTGCAAAAAATGTAAGTATTGTCTTCCATTAAGCCTTGGTGGTAAATAAAGGGCCTAAGAGATTATCACCAAGAACACCGCACCACACATTAAATGAAAACGTATATGTTGGTCATGTCTTGGGGGGAGTCTCGTGCGTTTTCGTCTGCCCCAGTGTAGGTGTTTCGAAAGTTTACAATGCCATTTCTTGTAAATTGTAACACTTTTCTGGCGCATTTTGGTCTGTTTTGTTTTTAATTAAAGTCAAATTTCTCAAATTTGTACTTACTTTTAATAGACATTATACACATCAGTTTCCTCATAATTAAATTCTATACAAAGTTAGTTAGAAATTTTTATTTGTTTATTAGCAACTTAACGAAGTTATTTTATCTTAAATCTGAAAATGTGTGTTTTTCGACTCCAATGTTTTGTGTTATATCCAGTTTGTTTTAAAAACTAATTAAGATAGAGGTCTGGGACCTCTTTTATTAAAATTTTCAGATAAAAAAATATAAGAAACCACCAAATTAATCCTCCACTTTATACCCCACGAATTTCAGTATGACGTCGTTTTACCGTGGGAGCAGAAATCAGGGCGAACTGGTTCGCGAGCCGTAACTCGCTAACGAACCGTTTTCGGACCTATGTTTATATGAACTTTTTTTTCTTATTTTTAGCTATAGAATCAGGTTCCGAGAGATTGCCGTGCAATTTTGAAACACCCTATATATCTTTAAAGCATTTGAGTTACAATCAAATATAACAAAGCTCAGTTTTCGTTTTGAATTGAACATTTAGCAAAGCTTCTTTAGACGAACTCATAGCTACCTTAAAAGGTGTGGATTTTTGCACGGAGAAGGACTTTCTGTAATTCTTAAAATGCGTTTCAGTGTCATTGCTGTCACAACCGTACTTTTCCCTGTTCCTACTTTACATTGTGCCAAAATTCATCTTGTATTATACCTAAGATTACTTAATTACTGTATGTATTCAGTTCGCCAAACCGATGTGATGAAGAAAGCATAGCATTCAAATAGTGGATTGTTTCTTTAAGAAAGAATTTCTCTTCGTCACTTAATTTCTCAGCCTTGCTTTTTCCGTTTCTTTAAGGTAGCTAAACATTAAACGTGTTTTCCTTTTTCCGGAGACATGAATGGCCACTGGTATGTCACTGAAACTTAATAATCAGCTGTCTTAAATCATCCTTATCCAGCTTCTTTATATCTATATCGTGACGGGTTTCAGGATATTCTTTTTCTGGATTTATTGCTGATGTTAGTTCATTAAAGTTGTATATTCATTGAATAACTGAAGTCTTCTCGTGTTCAAAAATGTTTTCTATAGCTTCAGTCTGAGGAGCATCCTCGAGCCATAATGATCCATGAATGTGAATGATCCATTTGGATTCCTCTCCATTATATCCAAATCAAAAATCCTCAACACGGAAGATGAATATTTCTCGGACAAACAGATTAGCTTTCGTTTGAAAGAATCATGATGTCATCAAAGGCTTATTGTTGTATAAACTTTCTTTTTGTTGCTTCAAGTTCGTATGAATTTTCGTTGTTTGAATTTCGTGACAATATAATTCGGAAATATAGCAACTCCTAGACAACATAATAAGTCAGACAACAGTGGACTGATGAAAACGTTAAAAAGACAGTTGGCTTTCAACGTTGGTCCATCATATCCAGTAATTCGGCAGGCGTTTGCTTTCAATATGATCTTGTGCCTCCTACAAATATTTCTTCCATGCAAACTTGATTAAAAACTGTACATTGCTTTCTATAGCATAGACATTTCTTCACGAGTACTATCTGAAAAATGCATTTTTAGTTTACAAATTGACAATTTAATCTGCATTAAAACGCAGGACTAAATTTATGCGTTCTGGGTATATATTTCGCAAATACTATGTAAAATAAGCGAATGTGGTGCCATCTGTTAGTGCATTGATTGAGCTATAATTAATTGTTACGTATCTAATTAAATGTACATAACCGGTCTATAGATTTTATTCAAAAAGTACTCAGAAATTGTTTGAGGTAAAGTGCACGTGTCCTAAAAAATCATAAAATTCGGTTGATGCTAAATCGGTTGTCGTTGAACGCACTCGGCTTTTTGTCAGATTAGAAGTTTTCGCTTCGCTCACACCACAGTATTTTTAAATACAGTTGTACTGTAAGTATTATAGCTCAGGCTAAATATTTTTGAAAACTACTTAACACCCCCTCCGTACAGCTTGTAGTTATTGATTGAGAAAAATTCCAATCTTATATCGAGAAACCAGATTTACAAAACAGTCTTCGTTCTGATAAATTTGGTTCCGCATTCAAGAATTAATTAAGTCGTACGTTTAACTAACATAAATTGAACATTAATGGATAGACAGTACACAATGTTGATAAATCACACAATATATCACTGTTCAGACTGCCACTGTATTACTGTGTACTCAGCCTCATCGTTTAGTTTACTTACAAAATTGTACAAAAATAAAGGATGTAAAATGAATTACGTAAAAAAAATTCCAAAGTAGTGAAGAGATTGTAGAACGTGAATCTGAAGAATATGTGCAACATTTAAACTGATAATATTGTAGAAAATTGAGAGTATTCCCTACTGATAATTTTGAAACTACTGTCGATGTTTATTTGAATGGGTGACAGTATGTAGCAAGACGTGTTTTGTTTACTTATTTGCAATTGCGAATAAATTACAGCGAAATTCTGGTAACAAATGCGGCTGTAATGGATTAACTAAAACGTCTGGCTGAAAGTGATTGTATTTAGAATCTGTTACCAAAAGATAGAATTGTCAGTGTCAAACAGAGCAAATATTTAGGCCTATACGTACAACTTGGTCTCTCAAGTGTTAGATTCAGAGTGAATATTTTACATTATGCTGTAGAAGAATCCAGTGGATACGATGTAATGAAGATTCCATCACAATCGCAGTCTCTGCATAGATACAAATTAAATTAAATTCATAGATACTACAGATACATTTTGCGCTAATCCTTGTCAACTAATCGCGCAAACTAACTTTTATTAACTAATATGCTAATTACAAGTATGTTCCCCGAGCTGCAGAACTCGCTCAATATTTTGAAAAAAGTACATTTGTTATTAGATAAATTCTGAAATTAGATAATTTTTCAATTATCTTAAAAATTACGAAAATAGCGATACCCTATTATTTTTTTGGTTAGTAAAGTAACAGTTTTAGAGCAATCATACAATAAATGCTAAAAATATCAAACAATTGGATTCGTGTTAAAATTCCCTTTAGTCTGGCACCCGGCTAGTTTTTACAGTTTTACATATTTGTTCCCATTTTTGGGACGTGGGCTAAAAAAATTTGGAATTTCCGAAACTATACACTGTATTCAGATTTTGGTTAACATTTTCTTTAATTTGATATTGGACATGGAATTTGCAATTTACCAGACTTTTGCTTCACTTTTTAGTCTCCGGCGTCCCAAAATTTTGAAATTTTTAAAAATGAGTTCTAAATTTATATTTTGTTTTAAATTTTCTTTGATTTGATACCCCATATGGGCTTTTGTGACTTTTTCAAAACTTTAGCCCCTCACATGTTTGCCTTCAGCCTACTTCCCCTACTTTTCGGGTGATCTATCTCTAAAACAGTACGGTTCTGCTTGATAAAAGTATGAATATGTATGCTAAATTTTACAAAAATCGGTTGATACGTTCAAACGTTGATGTGAGGCATACCTCAAACGGATAGACAGACAGGTACATAGACTGGCAGTCAGTTGCCAAATCGTAGAATTAAAATTGAAAACTTGTTTCGTTCTTTAAACTATTACTTTAATTAGTCTACAAGCCTA
Organism: Magicicada septendecula; assembly: GCA_034769895.1. NCBI lineage: Eukaryota > Metazoa > Arthropoda > Insecta > Hemiptera > Cicadidae > Magicicada > Magicicada septendecula. Next base: position 345,617,161 of record CM068367.1, on the reverse strand, counting down.
TTATGAATTATATAAGTCCCTTGGGATCCTAAAACTATTAAAAAAATGTTAACAGCGTACTCTCAAAGAGACATAAAGTTATCTTATTTGGTTCTCTTCATCCGAGGTTTAGGAAGTTACTTACTCCCACGTATACGATTTGGATTAAAAATACTAATTAAACAGGATGAATCAGGTAAAGGGTACCAAAACCAGTTTGAAAGAGAAATTACTATTTTTATTTTTTTTTGTTCTGTAACAATTGTTACGGTAAACACAACTACACTTTAACGCTTTTGACGCCATTTTGAAACTGGAAGAAGTATTGGGACAAAGTTTTTATTTAAAAATGTAACTTTGAAAGCCCTTTAAAAAATGTGCCACACGACTCCCGTTGATGAGTCAAACCTTGGGATCAAAAATATGGCAGCTATACTTCTACAATCATCTGTAATTTAAAATTAATGACAATATTTTCAAGAACGACGGAACAAAACAATTGTGGCTAACATTTTTGGCTTAAAAAGTGTCTTGTGTTTTACATTACTTTCGTCACAAATTACTTGTTCACATATTACAGTTAACGGATTATTCGTCCCATATTTTCGTATTTTTAGTAAAATTAGACGTTTTAGCGATATATTAATTTTTTCTAGTAGATTTAAAAATTAACATATCCAGGGAGTGTTGAATCCTGGCATACCCCTACTGCATTCGCCATTGGCGAATATAGAATCGCCTCTTCGGAATGATTGATGTGAAGTAACTTCTTAAGTAAGCACTGAATTATGAAAATCAAATAATTAGCGTTAACCAACATGGCTCATAGAAGACAGTTCTTTATCAATAACAAGGTAAAGCGTAAACAAATTAACACTGAACAGTTGAAACTTGAATAGCCACAGACACGATTAGAGAAGTCCGAAGTGGTATCCAAGTATCCACACTTTGATGAGATATCAATTTCCAGAACCCAACTTTCCTTAGTGAGTATCGTTCAGAATACCACACGGATTTTGGTAGAAGCAAGGAACTGACGAGATCTGAAACAGGAACTTAAGATCAGGTGGCAACTTACAACTGTAGTCACTACTGTCCGGTTAGCAACTTTTTATTTTCACGATTCGGATTGACAGCTATTATTAGAATGCTATAAAGTCTACTTACGAATAACAAATAATTTCTGCGAATATCTGTGAACCAGTGTGTACTGTCGGTTGTTATTTACAAGCATGGACATCCGGCAATGTATATAGAAATCTAGAATTCACACGACAAACTTCAATGAGGAGGAAAGTAGAGTAGCATGAGGGACAAGATCAAGAATGAACAAATTGAACAGAGAACACTATTCAACATGGGCTACGTACGATTTGTGGTCTAAAAAAGTAAAGGAAGAGTTTGAAGATCGCGTTTTACTAGATGATGTGACAAAAAAAAGAATATAGAGGGAATGTCTACGCTCAACCTCGGGCTCAAGAACGCTAGAGAAAGGAGGAGAGAGAGAGAGAGAGAGAGAGAGAGAGAGAGAGAGAGAGAGAGAGAGAGAGAGAGAGAGAGAGAGAGAGAGAGAGAGAGAGAGAGAGAGAAGAGAGAATCAGTTGGTATTACAGACAGGACGATGAAAGATATTTATAATATCTCATCGCACATAATCATAACTTCTGTATGTAATATTTTAACTTACTGAAATTAGACGTAATTGGACAAGTAGTTCCAATGAATCTGTTGTTCTTTTCTTTTCATCATCGACAGTGAAGGCATTGCTTTGGGGTTTTTGTTATCCAGCGTACATGAGGAAGAAAAAGCAACACTATCACACTGGGTGAAAATGTTAAATGTATAACCCTCATTTCCATATGTGTGCCTTAGTGTAGTAACAGGATAACGATTATAAGCAAATATATTGCTTTGTATATTGTGTTTACTCCCCCGAAACCAGTTACTTCAGAATCCTTTGGCACTGTCAACGTGCTGAGGCTTAACTTTGGAATGCCAATCTGGCAAGTCGAAAGAAGAAACCTAGAAACATTGCGTAATTGCGGGAGTGTTATGGGACCTGGAGATTTTAAACTTAAGACAAGTGGGCCTATATGGTATACATACGATATACATATGTAACGCTCTATATATTGTATAATCGTTACATATCTATAAGAGGTTTATTCTGTGTTGTCGTGATATTGGTAAACCGTTATTCTAATTACCCGAATACTATAATATCTCAGCACGTTTCTCGTTTATCTTGACGGTCACTACATGAATTAGTGTTTTAAATCATAATTTCAAGAATAAATATGATACCAAGGATGAAAACTTAACAAAGCATGTTAATTATGCTGTTAACGGAGATTATTTTTTGTCTGGCTATATGTAAGGACAGAAAACTGTGCAAGGGTCGTTAAAGTGTTTTGCTATATTGTACTTTTTGATGGTTTGTATTCAACACAGTGCGAGGCTTTCGGAATTTTGAATCGAAGAAAAGCCAAATAAGAAGCAGAATGTTCCTTGGAAGACGTTTACCAAATTCATATATTGGTCTATAAGGTAATAATTGGGCTAAATTGGTCTAAAATCTATATTGATTTTGCTTTCTTGGGTTTGCTTTATAGAACTGGAGCAACAAATATGAAAATGACATTAAAAATTATTTTTGTAAAGTAAGAAGTCTTATAAAGTAAAAAACATCGGTATGGAGAACCATACATGACTTCCTTATCCTAAAATTTATATTTAAAATCATTTAAATATTAACTAAATAAGTGGATGCTTGAGTTCTGAAGAAATTACGTATCAGCTAAAACGGTACCACCATGTCAGGTGGATTAAGAATATCCTCAACCTTCGTGAGGATGGACTGTACTTTTGGATAAAATGTCTGTAGGTCGAACGAAGAGCTAGCTAAAGGTAGCTGCGATCTGATTCCTGTAATGAAATTGGACTCTCGCTGCGAGGGGCCGAGGGATGTCTATAGTGTTATCAAAGTCTTACACTATACAATCTCTCAATACTATACTAGTCATTTTTCTTTTTTAAAATCGAGTGTTGATTTATTTCTTTCCATTTGTCTTCTGATTTCCTGAACGACTATTCTGTTCACCCGTATAATTATAAATTTCTCAGCAAAACATTTCTTCCTTAATACATTTGTGTCTCCTGTTTAACACCCACCATTCTGATCCATGTCATAACGGTATATTCCACACAGGCTACTAAATAACTAGCCATCAGGGACGTCTAAATATTTTCAAAGAGGGGCAAACAATTTTCCAAAGGAGAAAAATATTTATATATTTTTTCATACATACACACATGCACATATTAGTTTATAATTCTCATATCATAATAGAAATAAGTAGACAGATTGTATTAATTGTTTTAATACAACAACACTGCCCAGCGATCCACAGGAAGCAAATCGATGTCCACCTTTTCGGCTTGCACGCGTTGTGTTGGTGTGGGTTTCGGCACTTTCCATTTAAAAAGACTGCAAACATAATAAAATAAACATGAGTGAGGCCAGAAATAACGCGAATTTTGTATGTGTGTGTGTGTGTGTGTGTCCTGCCGGCCTTTTTATTGCGGTAATCACAATAATAAAACTTGGAAAAGTAAACGTTACATAATTGAGTTATGCTTGCCTGCCAGGAACGATATATTTTCACTCATACGTGATTTAAATTAAAATGAAAAATATAGAATTTTGTTAAAGTGAAATGAAATGTTTCCATAGAAACTACTTCTTTGTTGTCAATAACGTAGTACACATATAAAACTTATAAAAATTTACCTCCTCCATCATCAACTACCATTTTAATTTATAAACAAATTTACCCCCTCCCCCTTCAACTACCCTTTTTATTTATAGATATTTCATCTACCTTTCTACAGTGGATTATTATGACCTCAGTATTAGGATACTATATTTATCAAAATTAAGCACTTTACTCTTGTTAAAACGTAAAACGTTGCACGTAAACTACCCCTTTCCGTTAAGCGATCTTCACAAAAAACAATACACCTTGAGTCCTCTACAATTCAGGATTGTATGCAAAAAATTATTTGATTCTGTTTGAATTTACGGCTGTTATCGTTTGCCATAGAAAAAATTCTACACACAGACACACATACAGACACACACACAGACACTTTTCGAAAAATGACTTTTTTCATGTTTTTATGGTAGTAGCCTAAAATCAGAATCTGCCGTTATCTCGAACACGATTTTTGTCGCCATGACCATACTTCCATTTCCTTATGGGACATGGATGTAATAATGTTACTACACCGTCTTCACGATGATTTTAAAAATTATTTAGAAAGGCAGAAGTGCTTTTTGTTGTCTAATACGAGTAGCCTATATGGTTTTGTCTCTTACATAGTACGTCCGCAGAAAATTGTAGTTTCACTGCCAAAAGTGCATTCATGCATTCACATTGAAAAAACTTTCATAAATTATGAAAATTTGCACTTAAAATTATGTAAGGAAATTTCTATGTCTCACTTACGAAAGATTAGGAATTAATCAAATGTTTAGCTAATATTTAAACATTGAAATTTTGACTCATAAAGTAAATAAATAAATATTTATGTATCAAATTTCTTTATTATTGTTGTTATTATTATTATTATTATTATTGTATTAGATTTCCGTAATCATAATTATTAATTTACATAATTAATTAATTATATTCTTGCATTCAAACATAAAGATTATTTATTTTATTTTTTTATAATTAAATTGTTACATTACAAACTTTTAAGTAAATATACGTAGGCCTATGTATAACTTACATCTATTTAATAACACACAAATTGTTTAGAATTTTAGGAAATAAATATGCTGTTAAATTAATAAATAATTGAGAAAGTAGAAGTAAGATAACAGTCATTTTATAAATATTAAGAAGTTAAAAATACGTTTCTTTTTGAGTTATGAAAGTGGTAAATTTTTCATGTCCTGGTGTTTTGAGCCATAGCCATACGTTATGACATTATTAAGGGAAGGTCGTGTGACCATCATCGCCGTTTCAGCCACCAATATTAAAATAGTTACAGATTGAAACGAGGTAAGTGGAGGGGCTAAAAAGAACAACACACTTTAATTTCATGGTATTGCCAGATAATTGAATCCCAGCCCTTCTAGAACAGTAGCTACTTAATAAAAGTAAATTAGTAAATTACTTAATAAAATAGCCTACTTTCTTTTCTGCAAATTGGTCTAATTATAAATAGACTTAAACTCGTTACGCAGTAGACATATTAACAAAAATTATGTCATTTGGCGAAACTTCGCGGTTAGTTAACAACTAACCAATTAACATTAACGGGCATTACTTTTAACTCATACTTGTAGATAAGTCGGTAAGTCAGTATAACACGTAATCCCATTGTTCTGTTGCAACGGACTGAGCATTAAATTACAATGATTCAGTTTAATTACGGTTTGAGAACAGAACAAAGCTCTGGCCATGTTTAAAGGAAGTTTGGTGACCTAATAAATCCTCGTGGCTACTGTAACTGTAAGATTCGGAGTACTTGAGACGGAACGCAGATTAGACTAAACCACAGGATCAGTAGACTGTGTTTGCATCAACTCTTTGAAAACTAACCGTTTAAAGATCTATTTGTTCTATAGTGTTATTCACAATCACTTCCACAAAAAAGTGATAATATAAACAAAATAATACGTTTTAAAATGCAACGATTATTTGCGTACCAAATCGGTCTTATATGCACAGTACAGAAGCTGTGTCACTTGGCTGAGCGCGCAGTTAGCAACAGTTATTGGTCAGATCTCAGAGAGGTCACAGGTTATCAACAAAGTTATTCCTAAGTTTCCTCAAGTTCGTATCTGTTACGAATATTTTGTGCATCCACGACGGCACTAAATTCGCCAAGCTTATCTCTGACCTGTTCAAGCGAAAGCAATGATGTCATTCGTATAATTGCAGAGCATTAATTTCGCGCCACGGTAAGACACTCGACAATTTAGTTTCCCGTTTTAATAGGGAACTGTAACTTCGGTTTGTACGTAGCACAAGGGGATACAGTATATTTCGTAGTATAGATTAAATTTTCATAAAGTTGTATGCTTACTTTTGAAATAAAATGTATAGTCTACTTTTTAGAATAATTAAAACCAATTAATAAATTCAGGAAATAGTGTTCCGTTACATTCAGATAACGTTACTTGCATGACAGTAGGATTTGTCATAGGCTGTCACACTAGTATAATATTTGTCTTAGCAAAAACCTGTGAGCCTATTTAAATTAAACTTGATAAATCCGATTTACTGCTACGGACTTGGAAACAAAATTTTAAGAAAACTTATATATTTCTTTCAAGAAACAAATTTTTAGCGTAAATCATTGTATTTTCTGTTCCGAAAATATAACTTTGTCTTATGTTGAATAACCCACTCAGGAACCATTATTTAGTAAAATCACAATTTAGTTTCGTTTGATAATTGTGTTTAAATTAATAGTGTTTTTTGTAAAACAGTCCTACCAAAATTTACATTAATCAGCTTTGGTGGGAACACTCTTAAACTATTAACTGAAGCTACTGTTAAGAGGACTTTACAAGTGAGCCGTTTTAAATATCTCGGATGTGCAGTAAGCTATGAGTCTGAATATGATATAAAAGAGAAGATAAATACATTTGGTACATTTAGAAATATTTGTGGAACGATTCATAAAAGTCTTAGAAATAAGAAGACACAGCACAAGGAATAAAACAATTTTATAAAACAATTGCAATGCCCGCATTGACATATGCGAGTGAGACGTAAGTCATGACAAAAAAGATTCAGAGTGCTGAAATGCAGTTTCTTCAAAGTACTTTAAACTATACATTGTAAGGTGGAATAAGAAATGACAATACCACAGCAGAACTCGAAGTAGAGGATATAAATGAAATTATTTCAGCTTAAAGAAGATGGGATCATTCAGAATGGTGGGATCATTTGTAAAAGATGACAGAGGATCGATTGCCGAAAGCGGCACTGAACTATAAAGCCACTGGTAGAAGAGACGTGGGTCGTCCGAGGATGGGTTCCGGTACAGGTTTATATAATCTAATCCTTGAAGAAGAAGGAGGAGGAGGAGGAGGAGGAGGAGAAGGAGGAGGAGGAGGAGGAGGAGGAGAAGGAGGAGGAGGAGGAGGAGGAGGAGGAGAAGGAGAAGGAGAAGGAGAAGGAGAAGGAGAAGGAGAAGGAGAAGGAGAAGGAGAAGGAGAAGGAGAAGGAGAAGAAGAAGAAGAAGAAGAAGAAGAAGAACAAGAACAAGAACAAGAACAAGAAGACTGTTAAGAGGATGGTCATTCACGTGAAAAAATCGCTAGTTACTGCTGCACAAAAATAGGATGGCACAAATATCGTTTTTTCTGAACTACTTGCCTGTATAACATATGTTTTCCATTATTTTTTATTTTTTACGTTTATTCATACAGTTATTACAAAACAATAAGTATAAATTGATGATGACCGAATACATGACGTGGAGAGAACCAGTCCAATGACTAATTCTATGTAGGCCTATGAATGTTTAACAATTAGTTTACGTGTTATGTGGGCTTACAGTGTGTTCAGATTCTTAACGTTTACGTAAGTCCGACGGCAATGTTATTGTCTGCAGGCTGTTATCTAGCAGATTTATCGCTAGTGGACTTGTAGCCGTTTCACTTAGCTTTCACTAAACTCCGCAATGGCTTCGTTGACTGTTGGCAGGACGATGCCATGTCAGTATAAATATCTATATTGCTGACGAACCACGGAGCGTCGGTTATGACGCACATACCATGGTCTGAAACGTTTCGATAATGGCGATGTTGGATTTGGAAGCAGTTCCCCAAAGCTGTAAGGCATGTGTCCACACAGGCTTAAAGACAGTGTTGTAACCCAGAAGCTTATCTCTCGTAGGTAGTAGCGATTATCTACCAAGGAACCAATAATATTTGCAAAACTGTATCGTCAGTACTCTTCAACCAATTATGGTTGCGCCATATGTTCTGTGGATATCCAGATGTTTTATGGAGTTGGTACCGGGATAGGTTTGCTGTTTAACCGTACAGCTGGTATTGCAGCGTGGTATTCTGTGAATGTGATATGTACTGACTTCGCTTCGTCTAATCTGTTTCTACACCTTTTACGCCCATTTTTCAACGTCATTTAGAGAATTTTGTTGCAAAATGGTTGCTTCCACTGGGTCCTTATAGCAAAGGTCGCAGTATTGTCAGCATACATAGCAGTGAGCACGTTAATACTTGCTGGCAGATGTGCTGTATAAAGAAGGTACACCAAATGGACCCAGAAGACTTCAGATGGGAACTCTTGAACTTACTGGGAACAATCTAGTTATTCTACTTTCATGGCGTACGCAGAAATGTCTCTCTCCTAAATAAGACTTCAAGGTGGTAATCATGGTAGACAAGTTCTTTTTGAGTTTGTTAAGTAATCCTTAATGCCAAACTTTATCGAAGTGGCTTGGCTAATATCAAGGCACACTGATGAACAACAAATTTTTTCTTCAATTTGCACGATTTGCTGTCAAATCGTTAAACACCAGCCATTACAACTGAAAACCTGACAAAATGTATGATCAAATTTTATCTTCAAGGTTTTATTTAAAACGTTCAAGTTCGTAGTTATGTCCCGCGGTTACTCGCGGAGTAGTTAAAGAATCTTTACAATGAAACTTTAAGCGCGTAACATTGATACCCGAAAAGTTTGAACAGCTTGTACATACAGCTCGACGTTACAAATTAGCTAAAATAATCACACGCATGTGCACTGATAACGTGTGTCCCATGTGAAAGGTAGCGAGTGAGTTGACTGAAGCTACGATATTAAAGTTTTCGAGAAACAATTCAAGACATGGAAATGCCGATAAAAACGTAGACTGCTAACAGTTTCCATGACTGAAGGCGGCATATGCCGATAGGGGCGGATGGATTCAGGGACTGGTTGCACTTCGTGAGAAAACGAATTCAACTGATCGATTCGACTGAGCTATCTGGTATTCAAGTCTTAAAACATACTTGATTATTAAATTTTGTGATTTACAATATTTTAATAAAAAACGAATGAATTTCAGTAATTGGTAACGTGTTTTAGTCGGTCGTTAAAACGACAGCTGTTAAGTATAAAAGCAAGAATAGAAGACGTAAAAATTGCAAACTTTCTAAAGTTTTTGCTTAGTATACACGCTCACTGCATATTATCAAGCCTCGAGATGTTGTGTTAGTTTGTCCGGAAGCATTGAAAGTTAATAAAATATTAGTTGGTAATAAACGATTCTGAAACGTTATTAAATTCATGTCATGTGTGATTGGTTAAGTGAACCGCTGGCAGTGTCTGGCGCTAAGAAAGTTCATTGATAGCGCAGTGAAAACCTTTGAAGGTCAGTGGATTCAAGCGAAATAATCGATAGGCTTTCAAGGAGGGTCGAGAAATGTACCGCTCCCTTCTGTTCTTGACTGAGCCAGCGAAATGAATCAGACCACTAACTCATATTCACGCACAGATGAACTTTGCGAATTACGAGCTAAGAAAAACGTAATATTCATCGGTCAAAGACATTATAAGCAGAAGACAATAAAACTATCATTAAGGCTATTTAATTAACACATATTTCCTAGCGAAGTAAAATACCGCCGACTGGAATTGTTTTAATTTATGTTGTATCCAAACGAAGTTAAATATTTGTATATTACACAAGTCTATTAAAATGTTACGATTATCAAAAATGCATAGCCTTTATACGTTATCATTTAAGTTCTTCACTCAGTTCACTGAAATTTTTGGGACTTTCAAACGGGGACTTATTCCAATTGTTTCAGAATGGCGTAGGAAGTGAACGCGGCATGGAAGCAAGTTTAGCTAATAATCCAAAGTCTAATCTATAAATTCTAATAATAATCTCTTAATCTATTAATCTATTAAGTATAATAATTAGTGCTTACCTTTGGCAAGGTACAGCCAAAGAAATAAGCTTATAAATTAAGAGTTCTACTTTAAAAAATTATTTATACATAAAAGAGTAATGTATTTAATTGTACAAAAGTAATTTACGTGTTTTACACCAGTATAAGAGTTTCATCTGCAAATATTAATAAGGAAGTAGAAGAAGGCTTAAAAAGTTTCAACTTAAAATTGAGTTCAGTGTTTACTGTAAGGCTTTGTGAAGTGGCAGCTCTTTGGCGAGTTTCTTTGGCAGGCGAGGACATGATCCGTAGTTAATTAGTCTCGAGGTAGGGAAAAATACTACGAAAATTTTAAGAAAAGTTTTGTAAATACCCAAACAACGAGACTACTTTATCATTTAAGCTCTCACTTTGGTCAGTTTAAAAACTTCTCTGCCGTCTTTGTCTTGGTGCTGCAATTACTTCTCTTTTTAACTCTGTACACAACAGATACTGTATAAAACTTCTTAATTCCAATTACTGATTTAAACTTTACTAAATAAAACTAATTAGTCGACAGGGAGTTTATTTTATTTTAGTCAATCGTGAAGACATCTTGCGAATTAAATTGCCCATCAGAGTTAGCCATCGTTTACTTCTACCGGAATTAATGCCGATAATTGAAACGCGAACAAAACACTTTTGTGACAACCGATAAATTTCTACTTCTGCTTTTGTAAGTTAGCACTGCCTTTGAAAAGTGACTTTTGTGTGTAGTCTTTTCCTAGTACTACAAAACAAGGTTATCGAAATTTGGATTACAAGATTTTATCTACGTTGATTATATTTCTAACTATTCGTTTTGTTTTAAATTAAAAAAAAATTACAGTACAACACAACGCACAATATTGAAAATTACACATTGTTTACCTAATTTCATTAATATTTAGAATACTGTTAAATTTAAACTGTTACTGCTGGCTAACAGTTTAGGGGTAATTTAGATAAAGAAGTAAAATAAATTCGTTAAAATAAACATCAATTTTGTTCTGTTACATTCCCTGGCACCACCACACATTCACTGGCAAGGTGAATTTTTCAGCTCGTGATCGTCTCAGTCTGTGGAAAAGAGTGCCCACGATAACACTAGACGGCTGAAACGTAGTGCTGGCCACACCACTTCCACTGTGTCCTGTTTCTTTCACTTACTTTCCTTGTTTCCTTGGGAGTGTGGCTCAATCTCTGCAGTCGTCTAGTCTTTCCCAAACCATTTCGATATTAAAATAACAGGAATCTATTATATTATTTCATTTTAAGAAATCATATTAATAAAATAAATTGCCTGTAAAACTGTAATTTATTATCAGAATACGGTTGTAGCGTATCAAGTAAAGATCAAGTAAAATAAGTGCTAAGGTTTTAATGAAAAGTATTGATCAAAAAACTAGAACACACAACGCTTTATTACGCGGTACTAATCCCATACTTTCTGATAAATATAAACGTTTCTGACAAACCCTATATGGCTTTATACTGAAAGAAACACACGCACACCTGCATAAATAGCAAGTACAGAAAAGAACAGATAAAATTTACATTATTTATTAATTAATGTACGGTTAATTCCGTGATAGATGTATATTCATTACAATTATAATTTTCAGCAGGCCAAAACAGAGCACTTACTGGCAGAGAGAGATATGGTGATAACGAAAATTTCAGCATATTATTTTTAACCGGAATTTGTCATGTGTCGTTACTGCATTTTTTCTATACTCCATTAGCACGCACTAAGTTATTAGCCCTGGTTGAATTATTATTGAAAGAAGTGGTGTCGTTTCTGCGTGATAAAGATAACCTAGCTTCGTCCAGCCCAGGTCTTTTGATGGTGAATTATTAAACACATAATGTGTTATATTCGTGGAGCGAATGGTTTGCATGCGGTCAGCTGGTGTTGACTAGAGCGCGATCCTTCCAAGTGACGGAAATTGAGTTCGCCACCCACCTGTGAACATTATTCTTACTAACCATGTAGTAGGGTGCAATACCATAACATCTATTTATATTTGTAAACGCTTTATGACTTATATTTTAATCTCGTTTTATATTGCCAATTAGATTTAACTGAATTTTCTAAAATCCTCTTCGTTTAGATTAAATGAAAAAAATGTAATCTTCAGGTCCTTAGTAGCTAACTGTAGATAAACAGTGGCATGCTTAAGTAGTAATTATAAACAAACCAACGATAGTTACACCAGAAATACATTTTGTAGAAGATACAGGTTGCTGAATGAAGGGAATTGCAATTTCCATATAAATTATTACATTTTTCAGTGGTATTAAGGGGGTGGTTTTTTTAAAATGAATGAAAGCAACATACTCAGATGATTCTGTGGCGTATATATGCTATGTTCACAAATAGTTGGTTGCTTATATATATTATGTGTGTGTGTGTGTGTGTGTGTGTGTGTTTAGAAATACAATATAGACATATGTGTAAGAGAACTTTCATTTTAAGATAATATGGTTTGGGAGAAACACTAATCCATCACTAATATACAATTGTTTTAGATACCAAAGATAATAATTTTGAAACCATGCACTATTATGCTTATACTTTGCCTTGGTGGGTCAGGTAGTAAGGTATAGGTTGTAATAACTAATCACGATGGTTCTCCCAGTATTAACTAATAATTATGTATTCCAGTAATGGGGTCTTCAAATATTAAGCAATGGTGACGAGTAGTGTTCATTATACGGTTCTCTGATCTCTGTTGTAACGCTATTCACTGGAAAGTTTCAACACGTGCGTCATTATATGTATTCTATTTACTATCATAGAATCTGGGGTTAAGATGTTTTATTATTTTAATGTGATTTAAGTTGTTCATACTTTCTTCTTCAACAAAAGTTACTGACCGTAACTTTAAAACTAATATTACTTTAGTTATTGCGCAATAATTCTTTGCTATTTGTGTGACACACTTTTAATTAAAAATTATTCACTCGTGTGTTTCATTTTTTAGATGTATATCAAAGAAATATTCTAAGAATATTGAATACGCATAAGATTTTTCCTAAAATTTATATTAACATACTCAGGCCTATAATTCTAAAATTACGATACTACTGTAATTAATCTTAAAATTTATTTTATTGGTAAGTGTTTTATGTACGCTATATTCATTTCCGTTGCTTTAAAATAATTAGCTTTATTAGGTAATATTTTTGTGTAATGTGCCCAGGAGGCGTAGACATCGTCGATTTCAATTTTATTTTTTAAATTATCCATCAACTATAAATGATGTCTTGCTAACTGGGAATCATTTTACTTAACGATTTATTTTACTGTATCTCGTTGCAACTACGGCAAATAAACATTTTGATGGCTTTTATTTGTGGCAAGTACATTAATGGGTAATGGAGTGTATAATAAGTGCTGGAAGCGTTTTGGAAAAATGTACTTGTAAATTAAGTGAAGATAATGTGATTAAGTGTGGTAAAGATTATGGGAAAAAACGAAAGATTAAAATTTTAAGAACAGTATCGTATTAACATGAGATGTTACAACATGACACCTTTTAAAATATTAAAATTGTTATCATAAGGAATAAAGAACGGCAAATATATAATCAATTAAGCAAACTTATATCAAATTAGCAACAGTATACTGAAATCAAAGTATCTTCTAGGAATAGCCTTTTTTTGATCAAAAAATTACATTAATAACTTAATAACGTTAAAAGTGTACGGTTAAACTATCTCTAAACAGTCACACATTCTTGTAAAATAATGAATTTACTCTTTTTATTTTTACTTTACACAGTGGCCACGTATAAATCTGGTATTCTTCAAACACTATGAACCGGTTTGAATTATATAAAGCAAATTAGGCCTGCGTGTGAAGTAATAAAGCGATAAAGTCTATACAGCAGTATATTTCTGTAGACTTTACGTTGAACAGCGTGCAGTAGTGCGAATAGGAAACACCCGATGAAGCCTAACCGTGTTTCCGTTAAATAATTTTCAAGATGAAATAAATAATTACAGGCGACAGTCTAGCTCTAGTAACATTGGACAATTTGGCGACTTACTTTGCGAAGGTAGGAAATGTGAGAGCGGGAATCATGGGAAATCTAAAGTGAGAGGTAACAAGAAATGTCTAATTAGACTAATGTGTTACATGTTACATGAAATACACTATTAATGATATTTAGATGCCTTGTCACTGAGCGCCAGTCCTACATATTGTTAATCGTCAGAAAAGCGTTTCGGACAGGATTATTAGTTAAAATATTGTTCAAGATTCGGAAAAAATTAATTTTTATTTAACTTTAAAACGAAAAACACACATTCTCACTTGCACACGCTCTTACGTACGTGAAAAGTGATTTTCGTGTTTAAAAGTGACCAGAATAAAAATTCTCTTCTGAGTTTGTAACTCCCATTCTCCCATAGATTTCTGTGTACACATTAAACAAAACAAATGTCGTACAAATCCCATGTTTTCAGAATGAGTGAGTAAGGAATGAGTGAGGTCTGATGTGTGTGCCCGTATATCTTAAGCTGAATAAGAACAAACAAATACAAAAGTATTGGATAATAAAAAGCCCGCGCGCGTACACACGTTACCAATATTCTCACACAATTAGTAGTGAGACAGAAACATTTTTGTATTAACGGAGACAATGAAATAGATACAAAATTTTGCACAGCTCTTCCTTTGTATTGCAAAGTTCTTCATACAGTAAAAAAAAAAATACACGTATGCATAGCACTTGACAAAGGAGTGATTAAATAGATGAAGGTGAATAATGTGCATGAAACAACGGGCCTAAGAAAGACATATGGGCTTAATAAAAAAATTGTTTGTTAGCTCGTAGGGATAGTAGGGAGAACATCATAAAAAAATAGAGTAGCCTGTACGGTGAATTTCGTAAACAGTGAGAACGAGGGATAGAGACAGATAGGCAGATGGTTATGTGTGTGTGTGTGTAGATAGATAGATGGAGAGAGAGAGAGAGAGAGAGAGAGAGAGAGAGAGAGAGAGAGAGAGAGAGAGAGAGAGAGAAGCTGATACGTTTTCGAGTAATAGTGAAAACATTTGAACAGAACCGTGTCCACTTACAAGTTTTTATACCGTGGAAAGTAACGTTACCTCCTGACTGTACTATGGTTTATTTGCCTGTTGGGAAATATCAACTAAGTATAAGAGCATAATCTACGTGATAGATAGTATCAGCGTAATGTCTCGGCACACAAAAAGCAACAGCTTGTTATTATCTGGCGTTGCGTGTGTACGTAAAATCGGACGGAACACATTAGTAATAGACAACACGTTTTCCGGCCGCATGCAAATGGAACACAAAGAATGATAGATTCTTGAGTCAGATTAGCCGCACACGACTTGTGGTGATAAATACAGTGAAGTCATGACACGACACTGGCTGTATCGCATGACATTCATCAAGGACGAAGCTTACCCGCACGCTTTGCCACTGATAATCACTAATACGTGTGGACTGGACTGGTCGATCCGTGGCAAGAATTTATGTCAAAACGTTAGATTTCCCTGAAACGTGAAAATGATCTGTTATCTAGCAAAGCTAATGATGATGGCGTTTATAACGTAACCAAGTAAATAAATAAATGAATAAGTAGGGTCTGTATATAACAAACTACATAAATAATTGGGGTTGTATGTATAAAAGACGTGTGTGTGTATGCGAAATACAAGTTGTTATTGCAGAACATGAAAAAAGTGTCGTATTTGTTTAATACACAAATATCGTACAAGTGGTTCAATGATCATAGACAAACTAAAACAACGATTAATAATTGACAAAATATATTGACGTTGTTTTTCTACGTATAACTTATGTTCTATTGTATGACGTTACTCTAAACTCGGTGTATAGCGAACTGACAGACTGTCAACCTGCAGCTCTCCTTTCATACGCTTGAGGTCAACATAAGCCTTCCTCATCCAGTCAGGATTGTCGTAGCTAGACCGATGTGTCGTATTGTCAGAAGGGTTTGCTCAAACTATTACCATCGTTCAAATTTCTTCACATGTTTCGACCAATAAAAAACCTGTGACCGTCTTCTGTTGTGTGAGTAAATTAAACTAATATTAAGGTACATCCGAGATTCGATCACTAACAAGCGTGAACTGTCAATAGAATAAATGTTCTTAAAAAAATACCACCAACCTACAAAGTTAAACAACTATAGAAGAAATAGATTTAAAAAAACGCTACTTACCCTAAAAGCACACACTGACGCAAGTTCACATAACGAACAACGTCGCAGACCGCGGATTTTTTAATCGTCGAAACGTTGTGTAGTGAACTTGAACGATCGTAAAACTTCAAGCAAACCCTTCAGATAATGTTTACATACTATCAAAAGTTAGGTTTAAAGACGGATTAATCTATCTAGTTGACTCGTCTAGATAGGTATGTTTACCAGTTAAGTTAATCGCCTACCATCACAAATTATACGATCTAGTTTGTTATTTTCCAGTCCACTCCATCTCATCTCTATGCCGAATATATTCCACGTTTTGATTATCAGAAGTTGAGTTTAACATGTACGTTCTACATGCAGCCGTTTTGTCAATATTCATTGTTTATTAGGGTGGAACACAGCTGACGTTCTGATCATTCTAACTTCTAATGTGTTCTAGCCTGAATCCCTTAACGTACCCCATATAGGTTTTAAAGAGTCCTCATTTGCTAACTCTTTTTTACTTTGGTAAAAAAGTTTTCATTGGTTTCTTCGCTTAACTACTCAAGTCAATCCTTATAAACGCTATGGAACTGCCATGACCTTTTAATAGTTCAGATTCTTTTGAAATCTTTAAGCTTCTCCTTCTGAAACCATAAAGGCAGACAGACACAAAATAAATTGAGCATGTTTTTCTCCACTTGTAAAGAAAAAAATCTGCCTAAGAACTTAAGTTCCACGATTCTGTCAGTCGGTCGTTTAACTTTGTTAGTCAGTTGCTTTCACTGTTGCAACATCATGGTGCCGTATTTGTAGGAAGCATCCACTTTTTTTATATTCATGTTACTCTTGCGAATAGTTGTTTGATACCCAGCATGAATGATTTAATGTTGTAACTATACACCTAAATGGAAATTCTATTCCTAGTTTGTGAATCCCATTCCCCCATAGATTTCTATGTACACATTAAACAAAACAAATCTCGTATAAATCCCAAGTTTTCAGATAACCTTGTTGACAACGTTTAGTCTCTGTCTTACTTTTTGATGGACCTTCGTGTATTTAATTAGATGTTTGGGAACCTTGCATTTATGCGTGTCTCAAATTTTTTGCTGTTTTTCCAGTCCACCCCATCTCATTCCTATGCCGGAATATAGTCAGCGTATAGTGTAAAGAGTTTATTTTATTTATTAATTGTGTATTTGTTATTGAATAATATCGGTTATTCACTATTTTTTTTTGAACGAAACGAACGAACGTAACGAAAGGAACATTTTCACTTTAAATAAAGTCTGATCAGTGGTAGTTTGTTAGTATTTTTGTTTTTACAAAACTGTGAAGGTGTTTTACTTTGTACGATTGCTGGCATTTTAAATGATACTACCATTTAAAAAAAATTATCGTATCAAAGTGATTTTTCTTAAGTCATGTGAACAAATATCTAAACTCGCATACGCGCGTTTTCGGGCAAGTTCAAAATACTGTCTATATAGTGTCTCGCATTCCGTATTCATGTTTCTAGTGGCGACTGCGACTGCTAATCTGCCTCGTGAGTGTGTTTACTTTAACGCGATCATCAGCAGGCACACATACGTACACGTCAGTAGTAGGCGCTGTATTGTACTATTCGGCCCACAGACGCATAGGACACTGTGGCACCGTGAACAACTGCCCCACTATACCGACATTGGCCGATTATAGTTTCCAGTGTTAAGTACGTACTGGAATATTGCAAAGATCAGATCAACAATACGATTATCGTTATTATTCAACTATCGATTATGAATTAAACATTTAATAGTACTCCGTATAGAGTTATAGTTTTTTAAGAAGTTAGGTACAAATTAGATCAAGTTAGAAACATGTAAGGATTTAGATTTATTAACTGGACTAATTTCATTGCTATAGTGTAATTAATAAGCCATCTAATTTAAAGAATTGGAAGAATATTCGCACCACAACTGATCAACCGCTGGAAAGAAACTGTACGAGCATTTAATGTGGGATGTAGATATTTCTCGGATATCTGTAGATGTAGATGTGCAAAGATATCTTCTGTCTTACGATCTGTGTTTTGCAATTTGTTTCTTAATATTGTACTTGATTGCTTTATCATCAATCAAGCGTTTTATCACCAAACATCCTAGCGTAGGTGTCATTTCTGTACTCTCTGTCCTGTACTGTACCGTTTTTGTCCCTCAGCATAGTCCTATCAAGATACATTGTATTATGTTACCATTTTATTGTTCTTGTTTTCAATTAGGCTATATGTTTATTTATTTGGATTACTGAATCCAATGTGATTACTAGATTGGTCTGTAACTACAACTACATTCTTATTAGCCTATAACTATTACAAATAATGTTCTTATTTACCTATAATATATAGTAGTAATAGTTATGTAATACAGACTCACTGTTATTAATTAATTTAATAATAAGGAAACATTGACTCAGTTTAGAAGGTGAACATCCTGAGCTACCCGCGTGGCGGAGAAATTTTCAATTACAGTATTATCGAATTAAATTGAAAAAAGAAAGAAGAATTTCGACGGAACCGAAACATCGAAGCATGATAATGTTTTTAGGCTTTTGAAACGTATAATGTGCATAAACTGCAGACTCAACACATAAACTACATTTTTCGATGACGTTACACATTTTGCATCACGCATTTTGTGGAAAATATTATCATGTTTTCTATATAACTATATAACACATATTTACTATATAACAAATATATTTACTATATAACAAATATATTTACTATATAACAAACATTATCATGTTAAAAACGACAGAGACCGAAGATTCCTAGACTGTGGGGAATCGAAAGTGTGGAAAAAATATAGTGTTAACATCACCTGGAGCGTTACATTTTTCGATGACGTTACACATTTTGCATCACGCATTTTGTGGAATGACCCCCAGCCTAAAAACATTATCATGTTAAAAATTTTTAGTTTTCATTAACTTAATTTTTATTTGTATTAAAACTGCGGATACGCCAAGCGATGAAACACAAAAAGACTGCAACCGTTCCAGTGAAAAGCTCTACAGCTCTACGAAGTCGAGCCTTGTCCTACTCTATCCTGACCCTTCACCTGTCTCTATCAGTAGCAAAGGACTTCCATCCTTTACTCCCAACATCTTTCTTGCATCCACATCGACAGCATCTTACCATATTTTTCGTGGACGGCCTTTTGGTCCTTTGCCATCCATACTCCCCATAAGGACTTTTTTAGGCGTTCGTTTGTCGTCCATTCTTATGACATGGTCAGCCCAGTGCAGCCTCCTCAGTTTTACGTACACTTCTGCTTTTACTTATTACACCCCTGTACTTTGTGGCTATCATATGGTAGATTTTAATGAAATAAAAAAAAATTAATGGGTCATTTAAATAACCAAATATTAGGCCTATACGTAAAAAATGTAAAACATTTCCGTAAATATTTAAAAGGTTTCTGTACACGTGTTTACATGTTTTAATTCCCATTATATTTCCATTCAAATACACAATTCCAAAACCCTCAGTACTCTAACTGTAATTTAGAGTCCTAATCTAGAATTTTACTTGCCAATATACGTTGTTTTGTTCTAATTTACTTAATTTAACAAGTTTGTAGTAAAAATTAAAAACACATTCAATATTAATTGTACAATTAATGCAATTAAACTGTACAGCGCTGATACCAATTAATACGGTGTCACTTATCACTTTCATTAAATTAATTATTTATAATATTTACTCGTACATTGTAATTGCTTATGCATGTTAATGAAATAATAATTAACAAATATACGATCTGTTTCGAATTACGGAATTATAGATTCAGATTCAACTTACTGTAGTTTCTATATTACCCGGTCTTCTTTCCCTTCGGACGCCTGATGCACGTACCGAAAACTCTAACGTTTCGGTTGACTTCAGTCTCTTTTTTTCTTGGTGTTTTAATTCTTTACAGTTGTAAAAGAACCTAGTACGAAAGTATGTTATTTTCTAGAATTTATTATCAGAGAAAAATAATATTGAATGCAAAATTTAAAAATAATTTCTTAGATTATTTTGTGTTTTTTGTGTTATTTTGTGTTTTTGTGTGTGTTTACCTATACTTTTAATTTCATTATCACCCTGAACAGGAAAATAGATTGAAACAAATAAAACTTACTCTTGCTTCAGTAAATAATATTTTCGTGGAGATATTCACAGGAATTTGTGATCTGATAATGTACGATGAGATTTATTTTTGCGTATCGTCATTAAAATTAGTCATCCGACACAGCTTTGTTTCCCAACTATATTAACTGTTAGCACACTTGTATAGGAATGTGAACAGAGTTTTATTAATATGACTAATAGATGACTAAACACACAGGCGCGCGCGCGCACACACACGCACACATATATAGGCCTATAAATAAAAATATATATTCTTTTTTACAAGAATATGCATTTTAAATTATTTATACTGTTTCGATAGTTTTCCTGTACTATCATCTTTAGAAATTACGCGTGTGTGTGTGTGTGTGTGTGTGTGTGTGTGCGCGCGCGCTCACCGCATGGGGTAACCCATTCATTTATGGGGTGACTACCAGAAGTTTTCACCTGGCTGGGTTCTAAAGCTGAACACATTTATGCTTGTAAAGAAACTGCAAACACGTAGCGCTATACTGCACTTAGGTGTCGTAAACAGCCCAGATGATGTTAGCGATTCCTTTTTGGGCCTGTAAACAAATACATGTTACACAGTAAAAGGTAAAAGTGTGTAGGAGCTTCCCGATATGTAATTAATAGATAGAAGTAGGAAATTTATGTGTACGTGCGAGCGCGCTGGCAGAGGTGCGAAAATAATTGGACTTGACACGTTTTCTTACTTTTTTCCCGCAAACAAAGACTATAGGACTGTTCTGCAATGCTACAAATTTTTTAAATTTATTACCTATTAGTCACTGCTCTTCTGCCTGTAAACATTCTTTTGAAAGCGTCTGGTGTGTTCATAAAAACGTTTATATGAAATATTTTATTTTCTGTACTTGTGTATAGTTCAGTACTGTAATGTAAGTATTATGCGTGTTTTTTATAAACTATGATAAATTTAAGTGTTTGTAGCGATACTTGATTTCCTTTCAAGTATATTATAATCCCTCTCTTTATACTTCAATTCCTCTTTGCTATATTAGAACACTAACATTGTCAATATTTTTTTTTTGAAAACTTAAGTTTCGGGAAGACTTATCTCCAAGGGAAAACGTTTTGTTTGGGTGCTTATTAAGCAAACCATGATATATAGAAAAACACGATGTTTGTGAAACTTAATCAGCTAACAGCCAGCGTATTAATGTTTTGCCCAAGTGGTGACACTCTTTCGAAACGGACAGACAATTGTAGCTGAAAACACAATATAAGCCCACAAGTAGAGCATACGCTTTTCCAGATGGCTAAATCAAACAGAATGGCAACCAGTAAAGATATTTTGACCACTGGGCATGGAATATTATGGACTATTGTTTGGAGACAATTTTGTTTCGCTAGCCTCTCTGCGCGTGGGCCACGTAACAGTAGCTAAGAAAATACTGATTTGGGGTAAGGAAGCTTAAGACAATAACTAGAACAATAGGCTATAGACCACATTGTCATCTTTTAATTACGTTATAAATAATTAAGTCCCTAGACTTGTCTTAGACTTTTCATATGTCTTCTTATATAAAAGTTGAAATAAGACAGAGGATATGTTGCATGATTTCGACAAAACAAAGCATGACTTGGACTTAGTCAAAAATGAAAACTTAAGTTTTACCTTTCGTATTTTCTGATAACCCAGATTCTAAATAGGCTGAAGGGAGTGGTCAATATGCACATTGATTAAAAGATGATCTATTTCAACCTCAGTGTATTGCACACACAGTGAAACATTACAGCCACAATAATGATTTGGAACTGCATCTCTTCTAAAGCAACTGGATGTTACATATTATAGGTTACAAGGTATTATGAAGCGGCTTATAAAAGTTAGAAAAGTTATTGAAACCGACTTTCTCAGCAATTTAAGAACTAACCGATTTGGGAGCATTTGTTTCACGCCTGATGGGGTACCTTGCCACAAAGCACTAGCAGTCGTCACTTTTCTGGCAGAAAATAATGTCATTGTCCTTCCCTAGGCAGATAATAGCCCAGATGAAAATGCTACAGCGAATCTTTGGCAATTATTAAGAAAAAATTAAGAATAAGACCATCTCTACAAAGACTAACCTTATAGTTCAACTTAGACAAAAATGTCAGATAGATGAAAACATAAAGAAAAAATTCTTATAAAAAGCAATCCACAATGTAATGAGTATACGGGACAAAGAATATAATATTAAATATTAATAGGTGTCAAGAGTACGTCAATGAAAGAGATTTATCTGAAACGTGTGGGCTTGTTTTAAATTTCTTGTTTGTGTCTAGTACGAGAATATTTGCACAGATCTGTATATAATAAGAAGTAGAAATGTACATATTCTAAGAATATAGAATGAAAATATATGTGTTACATTGTAAGCCACGTGGGGGGGGGGGCAGTCCAGTTGAGACTAGCAGAAGAAATATGAGACTTATCACGTATCTCTACAATCTAAACGCCTTCAGTTCCAGACTTTCAATATCTCGACAAATTAAAAGCCCATTAAAATCCGTTGTTGGAACTAATTTAGAACAGACAGTGCAATAGAAGACTCATGAGACTATGGTCCACTGACCTGTTACAACGCGGAGTTACTGAGACTTTGTAGCTGAATATTTCCTTATCATGATGCGTTATTATGTTACACCATTATCTTACAGAAAGTAGTTTCTTAGTTTCTGACTGATGATTAACAAACTAAAAAAATCCAAGAGTAGGAAAGTTGGTGCAGCAGAAGAAATGAAGAATGAGAAGAAAAGAGGAAGATTTTTTAATTTAAAAAACTGTGGAGTAAAATGTGAATGTTTTTTAATGAAATTTAGATAAAGAGAAAATTATGTAGATCAGATTAAATTGATTAAAAATAATGTCAGTTTAACAGTTCAGTCATGTACTGCTACGCAAGTTAATAATGTTTTCACTCATTATTGCTAACTTTACTTAATAAGCGGCACTTTGTTTAGTTGACTGAAACAGTATTAAAGTCGTACAGTTCAGACACGAGGCTGATGAATATTAACTGATTAAGTGGCGCGAAATATAGCAGTCGTCTTGAGGTCGGAACGGTAGTTGCGGTTTGGGTTAGGGATGTACTGCAATTATTGTTATCTTGTCTCGAGCCTACAGCCTGCATGTGCAAGTTCCCACGCTCCCACCCGCTCAAGAAGTCATTACTGCCAACTTTCAACGCTAAATATAATATTAATAGTTTTAAGATAAAGTTGCTTCCATGAAATACGATGGCGGATTATTTGAATATACGTTAACTGCGTCATTTAAAATAGTTATTGACATTAATTTCTTTTCAGTGTATTCCTCAGCTGCGTTGTAGTACAAAAAATACCAAAAATTTGGCAACGGTAATAATGAGTTGTGTGCTATAAACAAAAACAAAACAATCAAATTTGATTTTTTTTTGGCCTGTTTGCAGTTTTTCATAAGTTCATATGTGTTTTCAGGCTGATAGGCACACTGATTTGTGAAGTGAATATCACAACTTCCCTTGAAGTAATAGTAAATAATACAGACAGTTTTGTTGAATTAGTATACAGCATGCCTATGCAACACTTACATTCGATGCTGAACAGAATAGGCAAACGTATACCAATTCAGTTAACCACTAAACGTATTAAAGCTCTAAATAGTAATAAAATACAATTGTTGAACCTAAGATTTGATGACAAGTACAACAACCCACAGATAACACCCAGAGGATAACACCCAGAGGATAACGACTACAGATCAGG
The DNA here is from genome assembly GCA_034769895.1 of Magicicada septendecula. Classification (NCBI taxonomy): domain Eukaryota; kingdom Metazoa; phylum Arthropoda; class Insecta; order Hemiptera; family Cicadidae; genus Magicicada; species Magicicada septendecula. The sequence continues at coordinate 345,593,141 of CM068367.1, read as the reverse complement.
ACCCAGGTATAACGACTTAATACTAATATAATAAAACTACACTGTCAGCAAGGCAAAAACGATAGTCTTTGACAACTCAAACATGCTTTACTAGGAATAAATTTAAGAACTTTGTTACAACCATAATGATTTTTGAGCGTGCGATAAGATTGTACTAACTACAGCCTAAAAATATTGTAGTAATAAATTCTTGTATTTACATATTTTAATTATACAATTCACCAGTGCACAAAGCAGACCGAATTCCGTATTATCACATTCTTACTGAGTCACTGACAGTTTCTATAGTAGGAGTTAAAATGGTTTTAAAGTAACTACAAGAAAAGAGATAAGAATATAGTTGAACCCAACAAGTAGATTATACTGCCACACCGCTTCAAGAATCTAGAACTATGGACGAATTGTCACACCGGCCAAGCAGACAGGAAAAGGGTTAGTCACAAGGAAAGGTCTTAAATAAATTGCCACACCACGACCGCGCAGAGAGGTAACTGACTTTGGACTGAGAAAGTGTTTTAGTGTAAATAGGCTATTTGACCATTTACTTATTCATAGTTTTTCATACATAATATAATATAATTTAATATGTAAACATGCAAAAAAATCACCAGCTGTAAAGATGAAATCTGCATTCAAATATGCCGTTGGCCAAACTATCCTCACAGCATTATGAACGTTAGCCTCAAAATCGACCATGATTTTCTTTAACACTCATCACCCATTATGACTTTTATCTTATCAACAATTATCCTTTAAGTTTGGTCTTCTTTGTCCGGAAGTAGACAAATCAGAAGGTAAACAAACGTAATGGACATTTTGCAGCATGAAAATGGCGACCAGCTGTTTGCAGCTGTTCTCGAACGCGCCATCCATCAGGACTGTACTACTTTTCTTTAAACCATCAATAACTACCATTAATACTACGTGTTTGACACCCATAAATTACTACTGTGTTTAAAATCTCGTTTCAACCAAAAATCTTCTCCATTTCTTCTGTTTTCGACACGTATCAGTTCTGAAGGCCATTTACCTCCCAGGGCGATTGTGTCTGCTTTCCTACCTGGTTGACGGTGCGGCAAATAGCATATTTTTATAAACCCTAAAACGGTGTGGCAAGTCACCTTCAGCGGATTATACTTTACTTCATTATCAACTTCAATATTAGTATCAATGTAACCATGGAATATGAGACTTAAAATAGTAAAAAAAAGAATAAAATTAACAAAGATGTTATGTGAAATGAAATAATAAGTTAACAGTGGCAGTGGCAATGGTATGACAAGTTGTGCAAAAGCGGTGGCGAGGTGTGCGTGGTTATGAATTGTGTGACGGCTTGTACCTAGCACTGACTGCCAATAATACCCGCCTAAATCTATCTCTTGGCAATTTTTCAGTGTGTGCGTGTGCCATTACTTGCACTTAACACGCCACTAATTAAACATATTTTCTTTGCATTTACTTGCTCTCGTTTAATTAGTTTGTTCAAGTCGGCCTCACCCACTGATTCACCGATAACACAGTTCACCCTTCTAACTAAACTGCCAGTATGAAGGAAACTAAACTCGATAATTTGTTTTTGTAATAAAGTTGCTCATTGTGTAACTTGTATTTGTGGATGTGCTCAAACCAAATTGTCTGTAACGTGAAGTCCCTATAATGTGATAACTGCTATGATAAACGACTACTTACCAGCGTTCATGTTAGCGGACAATTCAGTGTGAGTAATAACAGTTCAAACTAGTAAACGTTACAGCACATTGGCGAATTCTCAATCAACGACATTTCTTACAAGGTGCTGAATATTTAAAACGATCCTAGATTAAGTATTATGCTACATAACGTTTCCTCACATTGGGCGTTATTCCTTGATTGTATTTGTGATTGTCAACTGCAAAAGGGTAACATTTTTATCTTTGTAAGACATGCCCAACATAAATGTTTCATCTGTGTTGATACTTCACAGTATAGACACCTTACACCTCATATCAGGAAGGAGTTGTTTAGGAATATATAAATGAAAATCAGAAGAGTGGACACAAACGTAATTTCAAGGCATACGGATGTTTGTCATAGAATATAAAAAAACATTTGTTTTGAGCATAACAAAATTACTGCCTGCCCTACCGATCTCCCTATCAGAATCCAGTTCCAAATTGATATAATACTCAAGGTAAGTTACAATCGTGTATATAAAATCCGTTTAAATATCTGATGTTAGTAGTTTAAAGCTTTCTAAATGGGGAAGTGTATTCTCAAAATATATCTCCTTGTGTAAGAGTTGTAATTTACATATTAAGTAAAGAAAATATAAGCGTTACAAGAATAAGGTATTATTGTTATCACAATTAATAATTTTATGTACGTATAGTATAATTTCACAATTGTATACTATTGATAAAATGGTAAGTATTATTGAGTTCATATCAACATTATAAGAATGCAGCGGCTGGTCGGTGTGGAGACTGGGAGTTGACTGCAGCCAGCTAAGCACATGTGTGAAGGAAGTCACAGAACGAGGTGGGCGCTGCCGGGATAACTTTCTTGAGTTACTGTCAACAATAAAACTTCCCCGTCTCCGGTTTATATTACTGACATAACCTATTGTGATGTTGTGCCCTGTAATGAGCAATTTCGTGTTCTGAACAGGCAGTAAACACACCTCATGACTAACTTTCTTATAACCAACACACAATTTTATTATAATAATAAAGAATAAAAAAAGTAATAACAACGATCAAAACGTGTCCAAAGTATTCTTTCCTTTTATTGTAAATGTGTGTGTATTCGTTGAACACGTTTTTCTTGTTTTTGTCAGATAAGCAATAAACACAACCATAAAGTGGAAAAGAAATTTGTTTAAATCAACACAACATCATAACTTTATTTATTAATATGTTTACGGTCAATAGTAGGCCTAATGTTTGTAATATTTGTAGAGATATAATATTATATCACTTAAAATACTGTGTATCAAAGCAAAGCGTAGAAACGTATAATTATTAAAGATTTCCTTAATAGGGATTTGAGTTCCTTGACACAAAAGACACTGTTTTTTCAATTAGTCACAAAATACTACCACCAAAACAAATAATTAAATAAGACGACAAGAATCGCCACCATATACATTCTGCCCAACCAATAAATTTAGATACAACAATGAATAAGAATAAAATGTCATTAAAATGCATATCACAAAAATTAATATAATCATGCGTTCGCAATCGGTTGAGGCATATTTCTGTTCCAAGTAATAACTTAGAGTTAGGTAAGAGATCATATATTTCAATGAGGTGGTGGATGCCACCAGTCGGGCTGAGTTGGCGTGCCACCAGGTAGGCCTACTTAGTGACCCTGGACGTGAAGAACGGCATCAATTCGGAGTGTTGCTGGACCCGATGAAGTGTACCTTTGAGGCCACAGCCTATCTCTTTTCCAATGGTTCAAGATTACCTGAAGGTCCGCCGGTACGTGTTTGAGACAGAACAGGCCAGAGAGTCAAGACGATTACGTCGGGGTCGATTCTGAGACACGACATGTGGAACGTCACGTATGACGGATTGCTTCCCTTGAACAGCCGTTACGCCGATGATGTGGTGGCTGTCATCACTGCCCGTGACGACGAACTGGTCCAGCTCTTCGTGAGCCAGGTGTTGCGCCGATCAGCGGATGGATGAAGGCCCATGGGTTAGAGCTGGCGATATCAAAGACATAAATCGTTGTACTGACCAGAAAAATTCGACGGTTATCCCGATGAAATTCCGGAAGGTAGTGGTACAGACCAGGAGATCAGGCAAGTATCTGGGAGTGACGCTGGATAGCAAACACACCTACTGGGATCTTATCTATAAGGCGTGTGACAGAGCTGCGGAGGTGACGTTTCTCCAAGCAGGTTGATGGCCAATTTCAGGGTCCCAGATTTGGCAAACGACGGCTCCTGATGCTAAAGGGGTACAGTCCATTTACTTTATGCCGCTGAGGTGTGGGCTGATACGACAAAGGTCTGAAAGCACCGAATGCGCATAGCATCTGTTCAGTGACGAGGAGCACTGCGTATAGCGTGGTCATACCGCAACGTGTTTGAGCTGGCTGTGCTGTGTGGAACCTATTGACCTGCTCGCCCAGGAACGTAAGTCTATTTATGAGCTCAATAGTAAGTTGGGCAAAGCACAGGCACTTGCCCAGGTACGTCCACGTACTATGATTCTGCAGCAGCATCGATGGACAGTGACAAGACCGGGCTTTGGACGGCCAGGCACCTTCGGAGATGTTAACGTTTACCTCACTCAGTTCCTGACAGGCCGTGGGTACTTTAGGGCATATTTTTACCGGTTTGGCACAGAGATGTCCCCTGAATGCCTATGCGGAGCGGGAAAAACGATGTTATCTATACGTTTTTCAACTGAACGAAGTTCATGGAAGATTTACTTGCTCTCAGCGCAGTGGCGCAGTATCAGGAGAACTCATTCCTGGTAATATTGTCGGAGTGATGCTGCAGGACGAGGACAACTGGTAAGCCGTCGCGGTGCATGTTTAAGTCCGTCCTACGAGGTAAGAGAGATGATGGATAAAACGAGAGCCTGAGTGTAGCAGGGCATAGCTGAGTGGGTAGTCTTTGGGAAGGCTTAGTAACAGCTCCCCTCAGTCTGAAGTAATCAGGTAGCGGTCCTAGTTGATATCAGTACCAAGGAGCCAACTGGCTGCATCTTAACATCAGTATATCTGGATAAAGCCATATTTGTTGACTCTGAAAAGACTTATGTTTTAAACAGATTTTTGTTTGTTCTCTATATTCCTTGTAGTAATCCGTAACAGCGGACCAGTTACTACTATGGATACAATTAGTGGCAGAAAATAAAGAAAAATCGCTTTTATACATAGAGGCAATTTTATATCAAGATCAGTCGTTCTAGTTTAATTCTGATTGTTTATTGAACTCTTTCATGAAATTATTTTTTTGTTTTTTTATATAGACTATATATATTTTAAAAGCGATTGTAAATTGTATTATACTCTATCGTGCAAATAAAACTATTGTGAAACTAGTCGTTTCAGAAGTTAGTCGTTTTTCTTACAGCGAAGCATTAAGTGAACTTAATTTAAACTCTGTAAATTATGTTTGGAATTACGGTGGAGACGGCAATAAACGTGGCCGCAATAACACAAACTTATGGACGCTGTGTATATTACACTTGCTGTGCTGTGTTTACACAAACGACCGTTAGAGTTCTCTCGTCATAAGACGATTCTTCTTGGAGACAACAGAAAACCAACAAAGGGAAATTGCTTTCTGGATGAAACGACATCATATAAACCTTGTGGTGAGGACGACAACGTTAAAAACAGGCTTCGTCAAGTGTAATTCAACAAAGTTTATGGCAGACAAACGTTTCCAATCAGCGCTGGATTTTCTCTAAGCCACACTTTAATTTACACATTATTGGAAGCAGAATATTATTGTTGATGTTTTACTGTTGAAACATTGCTTGTTACAATAAAAATTTTTGCAGATTAAATGGTTTCTTTTTACTATAAAATCTTTTATATAAACGAATATACAGTAGAAATTGTATTGTTACTTTTATAGTCGCAATATAAAGATTTATCATCCTTTATGGTTTTACTATATAAAGTCACTTTAATTAACGCAGTTAAATGAAAATACTGTGTATGTGAGTGCTGGTTGTCCCAGTGTAACTGACTCACCGCAGCCAAACTGAAAGCACATATTTAAATCAGCTGTTGAGTCAGTGCACTGAAAATAGGGTTTAATATATTATCCAGTTTAACATACCACGAAGTACAGCCACTTCATATGCACTTACACACGCGTTCAAACACGTTTTGAACATATAAATTTAATGTCGGCTAAATCAGATATGTCACTTCAATTTTGGAAATTTGTGATTTAATTTCAGAGTACAGTAATTTCCAGTTTCGCAGACAAATCTTTACTATTCCTGTCCGGAATGCAGGAAATGAGAGCGAAAGAGCAAGAATGACCGACATTCAACTTAAACTTATAAATGAATACTTTTAAAATGTATTATTGGGGCTAAAGACATGGCTCACATGTATATACTGACACTAGCTGAAGTACCCGTTCTACGCCCGGGTGGCGAGCATTTTTATTGGCACATATTGATAAAGCCACGGCTGGCTATGAAGTTTAATTATTGGGCGAAAACTTCTTTGTAGACCACATTTTTGGTGTAAACTCTGTGCCTTAAGTTGCCTTGTTGGTCAGTTCCTAAGACTTTTACCTTAACTTGCTGAAAGGACTTTGTTCTTGAAAATGCAACATAAAGTTGTCCATGACTGAATACTGGAGATGGCAAATAAATACCAACTGAATCCAGTGTTTGTCCTTGGCTTTTGTTGATGGTCATAGCAAAAGCAAGTCTAAATGGAAACTGTTTTCGTCTTAATGTAAAGGGAAGGTTAGGGTCACTGGGTGCAAGAATAACTCTTGGAATAAATACCCTGGTACCACAAAAGATCCGGTCAGGATTTCACAGTCAATGACTTTTGACATCATTTGCTTGACGACCATTCTGGTGCCATTGCAAAGACCTCTTGTTGAGTCAAGGTTTCGTAGCAACATTACTACTGCACCAACTTTCAAGTTAAGTCTATGAGGAGGCATACCTCCAGGTGTTAAGCTGTTGAAACACTCCATTGGATAGTTTGCTGCCTCCTCGGCATTTGCACTGTCTTGCTGAATAGAATCTATGCTGGTATAGCATTTCAATTCAGATTGAATTCGTCTAAGGACATTTTCATTAAGTTCAAGTGACTCGTGGTTTTTTGGAGTCAGGATTGCACGGTTAGCAATGCTGTCATCTCCTGATTGGATGACCTCAGGAAAGACAGCATCAACAATACATCTATTTTCAATGCAGACTGGAGGAATTTTGAAGATGCCTTCCTCTAAGCCAGGCTCTTGGAGTTTTCCATTCCCAAGTTTTAAAAGCCAATCGGAAAAGCCTCGGTGTTCTGATGGGACATTGTTCACATTGGCACGGATGTTTTGGTCTAACTTTAGGACCTGAATATGTTTCCAGCACTTACTATTTTTCATGGATGAAGAAAGTATTTCGGTTCTGCTGGCATGTGGAACAACAGGGAGAATTTGTCTAAAACCTCTACCAAAAAGAAAGACCGCTCCTCCAAATGGTTTTTTAGAAGGAACTTTTGGATCTTCAGCTAAGAGTTCTTTATACAGTGTGTCAACTGCATTTACTCCATGTGCTGGGGCCACTGAAGCTTCATCCCAGATTATCACTTTGGCCTTTTCCAGTTCATTTGCCGTATTAGTCCCATGTCGAACATTACAGGTTGATGTTTCATTTATTGGAATAGGCAGCTTGAAACGACTGTGGGAAGTTCTGCCTCCCTCAAGCAAAGTTGCTACTATGCCTGTAAATGCTCATGGCAAGACTAATTCATTTTTGCTACGCACATAGTGCATGATTGTGTTGTAAAGGAAGGTTTTACCACTTCCGCCAGGTCCATCAATAAAGAATAGATGTTTGGGTAAGTTAGGGTTTTCAATTGCTTCCCTGATTTTGTCGAAAGCCCTTCTTTGCCATGGGTTGAGCATTTGAAACTTTTCTTCGAACATGGTTTTTTCGGCAATTGGATCGTAATATTTTTCAGAATGGATTGGCTCGTCATAGCTGCCGACTGGAAGTTCAAGGCCAAAATCTACCAATGACTTTCCATGTGTTCGAAGGACAGATTCAATTTCTTTAAGTGTCAAATAGAGAGCTTTTTCTCCATCAGGAAAGCGTCTCTTATAGTCTTCCATAAGATTGTCCTTATGTCTGTCGAATAATACTGCTACATCCGACGGCTCACACATGATACAAATAAATGCAAACAACTGCCTAAGTTGTACTGGCATTTGGTGGGTTGCAGCTTCTGTTAGGCAAGTATCCCATTCTGAGTCATCAGCAGTTAATCCCCTTGCAATGCATGCTTCTTGGAAAGTTGCAAAGGGGATAGGATTTCTTCGACCGTTCTTAGGTCCTCGAAAGATGTTGCTCCTCTAACATTGAGAAGGAAAATTCGGAGGAACAATTTTCCTCTATCCGTGGGACTTACGGCAAACATTCTGCCAATTGTAGTTTCATGTCCTCTAAGTCGTGGTTTCCATTGAGAATTTTTGTCATCCCAGGTATAGTGTTCGGGAATTTCAATATATAAATACTCTCGGGCATTAGGGTCTTCCTGATTAAGTTTAAACCAAGCCAGAAGTTTGGACTTGGTGGCTTTTTGCTGTACAGCTTCAGCTTCCTTGCCTGGTATAAAACATATTGTATGCTTGTCCTCAAGGTGGACATTTAATCTTTCCACATGATTAGTTTGGTGGTGCATTTTGTATTCCAGCATGCTTCAGGTGCACTTACATACCGGGTCTCCAAGTAATTTTTTACTTGTCCCATTCAATAGTAGCTTCCTGTTCTGTGGGAACAGTAACGAATTGAATATTTGCACAGTCATGCCCCTTGTAAACGTATTTGAAGAGGTATTTAACGCTTTGAATTGAGCTACAAATCTCTACGTTAATGTGGGCGTTGTATTTCAGAGACAGGTATGGGTTGTATGGCACCACCCATCTGTTATCCACTTTGTTTCCCCCAAGTTCAACAAAGTTACCATCATCTCGGCTTTCACATTTTGGGTAACCATTGACATTGCTGTTGGTCTCGGCACAGAAATCTTTTGGGAATTCTTTTGTGCATTTGCCGTTTTCCATACACGGTGCGTTTGGATTTAATGGACCACATGGGCCGTGTATCATACAGGATTTTACAATTTCATGTAGCCTCGGGTGGGCATCTTTATCAGGGAGTTCTGCACAGACAATTTTGTCAATTCTTTCATTCTCCCAGACTTTGTCTTCCGGGGCCATGAATAGCAATATGTGCCCATGTGGTAGACCACGTTTTTGGAACTCGATCACGTGGAGCATAGCCCTAACACGTCCAAATCTATGGTGTTTGGTTAAGTCTTCAAGGAGCAATTTCAGTTTCAACTGAAACACTCTTGCTACTAAATCAGGCCGGTCGCATGGTTGCTGACCGGGAAGTAGTTTTCCCTGATTTCCCTCCATTTAGGATTGCACGTGAATGTTACAAATAAGTCAGGTTTGCCATATTTCCTGACCATGGCCATAGCATCTTGGTAATTTTGAGCCATATTTCTTGGACTCCCTTGGAAGGTTGAAGGCAATATAACTTTCTTTCCAGGCAATATGTTAACGTCCTCAAAATTGTGGTTGTTCACAAATCGGTGAAGAACATCATAGTCTTCAGCTCTTACTGTGTTTTGATTTTTTCGAAACCAATTCAAACGGTTTGCCTCGGTCTTGCAATAGGCATCAACCATGAATTGGTGAGTCAGCTTTCCTGCGTTGAGGAACTGGTTAACGTTTCCATCACGAATGGCAAAATGGTATGAATACCATTGAAGCTGGGACACATTTCCTTGATCAACAGCTTTCTTCAGATCTGTGGTCCACCCTGAATCCCCATATGGGAAAAGCAAAGGGCAGCACATTGGGTCACAGAGTCTACTCAGGATGTAAAATTCCGCTTTTCGGATAAATTGTAATATCCCGATTTTCTGGGGGTGCACCATCTGCACTGTGAAAAACGGCAGCAATTTCTCCTCTGGCAGTGGGAGCGTTGGTTCTGCCGGGGAGCACATTATTTACTCTTTCTCTCAAGAAAGTCATGCTATATTCAATTGGCGTTCAGTTTTCCCGATTTGCCTTTATCATTTCGTCTTGTTGAAATTTGAGCATGTTCTTGTATTCTCTAGAGAACGGATTGATATCTCCAAGAAGTTTTTGGATGTTCTCCATTACGACACGAATGCATCCATTGTTTGCTTGATTGTTCATTCTTTCTGTCAAGGCTTGGGCCGAATCCAAAATGTACAGTTGGGCATACTTTGGTAATTCACCTTGATTTGGGTGTAATGCAGATGTAGCGTGATAAATTTGCCCATGGATTCTGTAACAAAAAGGACCTGAACGTCTGGTCACTGATTGGTCAACTTGTGCTCCCATTGAGGCAAAGGCCATTGCACTGTTGTAGGATCTTATGTTTTCCAAAAATGTTTGGAATTTGGATCAGATCCATTCATGTAATTTGTAATGAAGGTATACATTCGTATTTCATCTAATGCAATGGTCCCTTTATGGCAGCAATTTGACATTAATTCATTTTTGAAATACGTGGCATTGCAAAATGGACATTTAGCGTCCATTGGGCCAAGATAACTTTCTTCAATTTCGTCTTCATTGAAGTTTTCGGGAAGCAAAGCGGTGTTGCGGGATCGGACATATCTACTCAGACGTCCTCTTTGATGTTGGCGTGCAACCCTTTGTCTTTCAGCGTTTGCCTCGCGCTCTTGTTGAAGTTGATTTTGTAGCATGTTTTCTCTGTGTTGCCGGTGACTTACAGCATTAGCTTCACATTCTGCTTGAAGCTGCTCTTCTGACATGGCCGCTCTACGGCGTCTTTGAGCTTCAGCATTACGTGCTTTTTTTGCTGCAATTTCTTCAGCAGTTGGTGGTTGCTGGCGTTTAGGAGGCATATTTGATCGTATTTCATTACTTATTCATTGGATCATCAGAAATACGTATAAACATAAATATCACAATTAAAACATATACAGAAATATAGGACAATTACAATATATTTAGACGTACCTGTATACAAAATTACAAAACATATCAACACAATCGCATAGTAAAAACATTAAAAACTATAGGAACGGATTCGATGCCGGTAAATATCATTTGTTTATTTACTTGTTACTATGGTAACATACCGATGACGGACACACTACCTAGCGCGTTATATTATAGATACTGTATGCACATTAAGATGTGGGAGAACGGGCGCATTAGAGACAGCGAGCCTTCATTGCTGATGAAACATGGGAATTTCCCACATGTGAAATAATTTTATTTTTCATAATGACGTCTAACGACTTACTTAATTTAATGACCTATGTATAATAATAACTGAATAAATTGCGAACCGTTAATGAAATAAGTAAACCTATTATCAGAATTTTTCAATGGACTTGAAAAAACTTAAAAAAATATTCTGACTGTAATTGTTATTTCTACTAAAAACGTTTACTGCTATAACATTTCACTGAAAAATTTTAACGTATAACAAACCAAAAAATTCGTTACGGTGTTAAAGGTGCAGACACGCGCGTGCGCCAGCCCATGAAAAAATATAGGCTACCAAAAGTTCACATTTGCCCACGTGTCGTACATTTTATAACACTTTACATATGTATGAAGTATTTACCAGTATTTATATAAATTAACTGTACATGTCATCTTTATCAAAAACAACGAATGATAAAAATTCTGACATGCTTTCTGTATATTACTTCTGATAATGTTAATGCCTGTAATTTATGAAATGTGCATTACCTGATAAACAAAAACAGAAATATATTTATACAAGCACAACGTATTTATACAAAATTAAGAATGTGTAAGAAACTACAAACGCAATAATATGGGAATAATTATTTTCCTGGCGTTTATTACTACATGAACAGTGTGCAAATTAATTTTGTTATTACAGCTGTAAGCAATAATTTCTTGGTATGTGTGTGTGTTTAAGATTAGGCATATATCAGAATCCTACTGTGACCAATATCTAATGCATATCAAAATATATGAATATATTTTATAAATTCTGAAAATTGGTACTTCAGAACAGTATCAATTCTATCATAATTTCTTATACTATGAACTTCCCTGATTGTAAGGTGCACGTGTGCGTGTTTGAAAACCTGGGTAGAATATTTACAAACGTTATAATGTATTGCACAGTGCTTGCTTTCTTTAGATTGACTATGAACAGATTTTTTTAAATTCTGGGCAAAATTGTTGACGCATCTTAAGCAGCGATACAACCAATCACAGTAATATATCGAAAAACGAAGTCGCTATTTGCTTGAGAGATTAAAATTACGTAAATACCTCAGTTCACAATGGGATGGCCGCAGTAAAACAAAAACCAAAGAAACTATAAGTTGTAAAGTAACAAAAGTCTGAGTTTGTTTTTACTACTTTTATTTCTACCAATGAAATGCACAAGCAAAGAGAATCTTTAAAAAATATTACTCTCATTCAAGAGCAATGTAAATTAAAAAGAACTTGTTTTTTTTTAGTTGAGATAAGCAGCGAATATGGAAAACACGTTTAAGTTAAAACGAAACAAATATTATGTAATGTCATTAGGTCATTTGTCCAATATTTTATTACAAGATTAATTTGTTTTGATTGAAAATATAAAAACGAGGACTATCGAAGATCACACCGAGAGTGTCATTACCAGACCATAGTTAAAAAGTACAATGATCAAGATTCTGAAATTTTTGAAGTTGCTGTTAATAATTTGTCAACACAAAGTGTACTTCAAATCAACATGATCATGATCATCACCAGCGTCGTCGTCGTCGTCGTCGTCGTCGTCGTCGTCGTCGTCGTCATCATCATCATCATCATCATCATCATCATCATCATCATCATCATCATCATCATCATCATCATCATCATCACATTAGTATAGATTTGTCCACTCCAGTTCACAGGCCTCTCTCAAAGTGTTCCAAGTCACTCTATCTTGTGTTTTCCCAGCCCAGTCACTATCGGCAAACCGTCTCACCCATCTACCCGTCTTGTTGGCGGTCGTCCTCATGGTATTATCTCTGCTCTCGGTTATCAGTCTACTCTCGTTCAGTCTTACTCCTCGTTCATACATCGTTCCCCACACACGTAATGTGTTTAGGCCAGTTCCGCTTCCACGATGCAGTTGATTGGGTATCGTAGCTTATCTTTGTCTCACAGTTTCCTTGTGTCTCACCAAGGTTTGTGTAAGTGGTTACTTTTTCCATAGAATACAGCATTTTGCCGAATTCTACATAATTAATAGGGATTAATCATTATCTTAATTTTATCCACGTTAATTATGAATATGTTCTAAAATTGTTTTACGTTTTGAAATAATCTTTATTTTTTGATCAAGACCCTTAAATCTTAAATATTAACAGTTTTCCATTTTTCTGAAAACCACAAATAATTCCCATCTTTAATAATTATATTCTGCCGATTCACAACAATTTTCTTATTATTTCACTGAAAAAGATTTTCCATTTTCGGTATGTGCATTTGGGTAGGCGACATCTTTCTACCGTTTGATACTGAGCTTGTGCAGTGCAGTTGTCTTGATTATTCATCTCTTCTTTCACAGCACTAACACTTATCTAAAAATGAACTTTTTCTTGTGAAACTTACTGTTTTTCGTTGAACGCGTTTCGGTGTACGTATTCGCCTTCTTCAGCTATCTAAAAATGAACTTTTTCTTGTGAAACTTACTGTTTTTCGTTGAACGCGTTTCGGCGTACGTATTCGCCTTCTTCAGCTATCCCCTTCCTCCACACACCATCCCCACTACACCTTCCACACAACAACCGTTACTAAATGATGGCAGTCTGGCTCAAAGCTGAAGAAGGCGAATACGTACGCCGAAACGCGTTCAACGAAAAACAGTAAGTTTCACAAGAAAAAGTTCATTTTTAGATAAGTGTTTGTGCAGTGCAGTCTGTATCGGAAGTTGCTTTCCCTTGTAGCTGGACACACCTTTCCTTTACTTAGCAGCTTTCGTTTTAGCGTTAATGACTCGTTGTTCTGATGTGTCTAAAGATGTTTATAGCCCGTGTGCGTTGTGATTATGAATGTACTATATTCCTTATAATTTTTTGTTACTTTTTAAGAGTTTGAAGTTCAGTTTCAAATATAGCCGAACCGATACCTTGCCATCTCAGGAGGGAAATTTCAATATTTCTATTCAGTTTATTATTGTATTAATCTTGTGAAATGTTTGTATATATTAGGAAGGAGTCACACAGGGCTATATTTATTCAACTTTGTAACATTCGTTTTCGTGCAAGATCATTAAAACATGGTATCAAGAAATATGGTTAAAAGCCTATACTTTAAAAAATGAAGTATAATGCAAAATATGGTATACTACCCCATAATATGGAGTAATAAAGTGACATGATTGTTATTTATATTTCATTATTATTTATTACTATCTGACAACAGCGTCAATTTTCTTCTGCTCCCGTGACAGTACTTCTAGCGGGATGTCGATATCATCCAGACCGAGCACGTCTGTCTACACTCACGTTACCCACCTCATGATCAAGATTCTTGGTTTGAATTAAATGTTGTTAGAATAGCCCAAAATTTTGATTTGATAAGTCATATTTATAAGTTACATAGCAAACGTATACGTTTATAAGGTAACTAACATTGCGCCACACTTTTGCTTTCCTCCTATACATGATATTCTGTTACGAAATAATAAGACAAGCCATGCATGCCTTAGTATTACTGAGATATTGCCGTAATTATAATTGTTATTGCTTCAGTTAACGTAAAACATATAATGGGTATAAAGGTAATTGTACTTTCTGAAGGGAGCAGAGAGTAGGTAGCTGCCACTTGTTGAGGACCCGCTATCTAGAGAAGTATAAGTACAGACCTGTTAGAGAAGAGATTAAAATTCAAAAGTGAACGAACCTAAAATATTACTTGAAAATTAAAAGGAGACAGAAAAGTCTGCTTTTATTGGGATCATAGAAGAACGTTTTATTCGGAAGGAGTGAATTCGATTAAATTCAGTCAGTTTCAATGACCCGTAAAATTTTCAAGAACGACAGAGTGAATTATCTATAAACACACAAGAACAAAATTAATGACAGCAGAGGTGGACTTTTGGAGACGTTCGGCAAGAGTATCCATATGTGAGAAAATTAGAAATGAAGTCATTAAGGAAAAAGTATCCATATGTGAGAAAATTAGAAATGAAGTCATTAATGTGAAAAAGTCAATCGTTGATTTTATCCAAACAAAAAAATTACAATGGTATGGACACACAAAAAGAATGACTCAGGAAAGATTGCCAAGGAGAGTTATGAAATGGACCCACCAGGAAGAAGGAAAAGAGGAAGACCACCTATCACCTGGATAGAAGAAATTCAGACTATACTGAGGGAACGAGAAATTTAAGAAGACATTTGGATGGACAAACAACAGTGGAGGATGAGAATTCAATCACTTCTGTAAGCTTTGGTTCCGAAAAATGTGTGAACGTTGTACAGCCAGATTAATAATAATACAGAGTGAATTAATGGGTGATGCATCCGCGTAGAGTATTAAAGGAATCAAAAAGTGCAGAATTATTCAATGATTACAAATCTTTAGCTAAGCCTTCAATTGGACATGGGTAATGGAAGAGTAAGAACGAGTTTTTCCCTAAAAATCTAATTTAGATTTGTAATTGTAATTTATTTATTTTTGGAAAATTAATCTTTAATGGATGGCTGTCTTTGATCCCATATAATTGAAAAAATTCATTATCATCGTTATTAGTGATTAAATAATAACTGAAGGTGTGAAAAGAAAATTAGAAGTTGTTTTACAATACTAGGCCTTGAATAGTGTAAAGCAGGTAAAAAATAATTCGGTCTTAATCTCACAAACCAGAAATATTTGATGGCTTTATTAAAGATTTTGTATAATGATTTGTAATTGCATCACATTCATTAATTACGGACTAAAAACATTAAAATAATAAAATTATTTAAATTACTTAAATTATAAAATTATTAAAATCTGTTTGGCATTCGCAGATGACTTTGCTATACTTTCTGAACATCTGACATCTGCAGTAACACAAGTTAATTTTTTAGAGGACATAGCCAGTAGAACAGGTTTAAGAATTTCTTCAGAAAAACAAAATTTCTCACGAACATTAAAAATATGCCACAATTCCTGGTAACAGATATTGGTCGAATAGAGAGGGTTCGCAAATTTAAGTATCTAGGAAAATAATTCAAGAAAATGGTTTAGAAAGATTCTACTACAGAAGAAAGGAGTCATAAGATGGAAAGGGCATATGGTATAACTAAAGATATTTACAATAAAAATTGCAAATTTAACAATGCGAAAATAAGTCATTACAGTACAGTAGAAAAGTCAGAATGCCTATATGCAAGTGAATGTCTAGTATTGAATTATAATTTAGACAAACTATAAATATTGGAAAGATGAATTATTAGGAAAATATTAGGCCCACGAAAAACTTCAGAAGGTTGGAAATTAAGAAGCAACGATGAAATATATTAAAGTATAGAAAATATAACAGAAACAATGAGAAAAAGAAGACTATTATTTTTTGGACATTTCTATAGAATGGACGACAATAGGTTAACAAAGCAGATCTTTAAATATCTATGGGGGAAGAAGTCAACATTAAGTTGAAGTCCAAAGGGTTTAGAAGAAATAATATACACGCAGAAGAAGCAATTGAAGAGACGTTTTTCGGGCAAAAGTGTTGAAAATGGAAGGAGTCCAGGTTAGGAGTGAGAAAAACGCAGGTTCAAAGTGGACTGAAGACAAGAAGAAAAGACGAAAAGTGAAAAGATGAAAGAATATTGGAGGAAAAGAAAAAAAGAACAAAGAATGAAGAATTGAAATTGGAATGTGGTTCTTAGATCGCCGATACAAAAAAATATTTAAATTTAGTTAAGGTGATCGACTACAGCTTAACGAAAATAGTGTTATTTTCAAGCTTTTTTTTTAACATTGAAAATGTTTATAAGGACGTGTCGCACATTTGCGGCCGATCGCTGGTGCGTTATCGAAAATGGGAACCGGTGAGTTTCCATAGAAACTACTTCTTTGTTGTCAATAACGTAGTACACATATAAAACTTCGCTTGTGAATGCGACTACATTTAACTTATTATCTGTACATTGGTAAATGAGGAATGAATTAATTGATTGGTGAATGAAGAATGAATTAATTGATTGGTGAATGAAGAATGAATTAATTGATTGGTGAATGAAGAATGAATTAATTGATTGGTGAATGAACATAAATATATATATTTTTTAGATTTATTGAAGCATTTTCAATGCCCTTCTCTGTGCATTGCATTTGTGCAATGCCTGTAAACTTTATTTTGTTCATAAATAACTAACAAACCTGAATACTACAGCGTTTGTCTTGCCTTCTTAGATTTTTATGTTTGATTAATTTAAAGCAATGTAGCACCTAACTGAGGCCGATGTAAACGTTGAAGCAAGAGAGAAAACTCTAGTTACGGTAATTGGGATTCCAACCCGTTCCTCTAGTAAGTCCTCGATCACTCGACTGTAGATTAAGTTACCTTGGGTATTTCCTCCATTTCCGTGTAAAGGATGTCTAAGACCCATTTGTATTCAAGTAATCACATTTTACAAACGAAGTTCTAGTAAATATAGACATATATGCATATTTAACACATTTTAGATTACCAGTTTCAAATTTTCTAGATAATATCTAATTTAACAAATTTTACTATCAGTAACTGCATAGTATATTTCAACTTATACATAAAAAGTTTCATAAGAAAACTTGTAACTTTCAAAACTGTCTGTTTATTGGGCCTATAAAGGAAGTAATCGGACGGGGCAATATAGAAACATAGGGCTAAATATTTATTATCATTTTTTATTTTACAAAACCTACCTTATTTTGGCTATGAGTTTTCGAAGAAACAAAAAAAATCACAGTTTAATTTCTTAACACAACACAACAGCTCGCAAGCAATTTGAATACGAGGGTGGTGATTCATAAATATTAGAGAAACCACTTGTTTTAAATGTACCCAGATGACAGTGAAGTAGACCTAAACAATTCTCACTGCTGTCTTCGGTCAGATATTTATAGTTGCTTTTAAAGTAATCTTGGTTTCTTAGTCCAGCTGGGCCAGTGTCCAGCACTGTAAAACCTAACAACATCGTGTCTCACTAGCGGAGAAGGGGGTTAATTTAGCCGTTGTTAATGCTGATTTATTTCTGCGGGGGGAACAGATAAATCTGAGAAAGGGTGAAACTCTCCCCGGTCTTACAGTACTGTCCTCACTCTATCATTCCTCCCTTCCTCTGCGAGTACAAAAAAAATGTCATCAAAACATAAGTCGCTCACAAGTGGATGCTATTTCAGTAATTAACAATTTGTATGTATAAGTGTTTGAAAATTGCTATGCTAATAGCCGGCATTGACTATCCTTATACTCTTAAGCAAATTACGCTAATTTTTTTTTTAATTTGAAGCTTCAGCTGTCTTTATTTATTATTTCCTAATTTTGATGTATCTTATTAAGTGTGTTCATAGACAATTAAAAAATGATTGCTTATGATTTTAAAAAATGCGGTTTAAGTTGTAAGTAACTCTCATATAATTAATAACTTTACATAGTTATAACAGTGACTATTACATAGATTATACATAAATTTGTGCACGAAGACTGGCGTCTCTTCTTATCTTTGCTAGTAGTTCTTTTTCATGTTGTTGTTTTCACATATTTAAAAACATGACTTACTTAAGTCTAAATTTGTTGTTTTATGTGCTAAAAGTATCATGCATGACAGACTTAATTGCTCCACGAAAAATGTACAATAGTAGTCTAATGTAGAACTGTGATTGTGCAGGAACAAGGGATGCAGTTCGTCGGCGGGGTGGCGGGACTGGGTATAAGTACTGACGCTTTGTGCTCTGAGCGCGTCAACCCTTATCTGTTGCCGCTCTGGTATATACGAAAGTGTTAATGCAAACCAAACGTGTACACGTTCACGTCTTTTCCGAGTATACGTACTTTCGTGTGTATGAATTCGATACAATTTGTGTTCTAAATATTAAAAAAAAACATCGTAGCTTTTCTTGTGGTATAAAACGTATCGATTAGCGATAACCGCAGGCTGACCACTTTCGTGGTCGGATATCGTATTTTTGTGGTAAAAATACCGTAGTAGAAATTTATTAAAAAAGTTAAAAAGAAAAAGTTAACTGAGCACTAAATTGAAATTATTTAGAGACGTTTAGCTGGCTGACGAGGAGGGCGAGAGAGGAAAAGAGAGAAAGAGAGAGACATCGCGCTGAAGGGGTTGCAGAGAGTCTCGGCGGTCAGTGCAAGTCATTATTAAACTGACAGGGGGGAGGTAATTAAGCAGGGTAGCATGCAGTTGGTTATCGATCCAACTGACCCCACATGTTGGATGTTTTCAATACTTACACCGCACTACCTATGCCTATGCCTATACACTATTTTAAACCTGCAACATAACTACTCCACTCGGCTGTGTTCTGTTTAAATACTATGCAATACCGTTGCACTGCCCAAATAACACTAAATTTGTTCGGTTAAATTGTTATTTACTATTGCCGAACAAAGCTAGTAAATTAGCTGTATTTTAATAATGCTTAACTTCGTATTGATAAAGTACCTTTTTTAACGCTGGAATATTTACCTTCTGTTATGTCTATATTTATATTGTTCAAACATTCAAGCAAGGATCCTATCTTAAAAGGAAAATCAGTGTATGTGTGCAGGCGGGAGGATGAGAAGCACAAATTAATAATTTTTATTAGATGGAACAACAAGACATTACAATTTTAAAATAAATAATACCTATTCCCTTTTTAAAGCTTTGTATTTTGTGCAAGTATAAGTAATCAGATAAACAGTAATATATATATATATATATATATATATATATATATATACTATGTATACACGTATAAGTATTACCGTCATTACAACACCTATATTTATACGTTTTTACATTACTGATCATAAAAAGAGTCAGTTAAGAATAATTAAGTAGGTCTATCATAAGCTAAAAATATAAATAATTAAAATAATTTTTGTATCTATAGGTAATTTAATGATATCAAAAGCTTAATGTCAATAACTAAATTACACTACCTACTGTAAGAACACTAGAATGTAGTAAAGATTAATTTTCTCTGCATAAGTGAGTATTTGTTGCACAGATTTTTAACATACAATACACAACAGACAAAAAATACACATAAGCGTATATTCTATTAGTGTAAGATCTATTTCTTGGTCGGTTGCAGAAAGTCATCTAGGATTTATACTTAATTCGTGTCATATGGGTTGCTGGAAGCCATGGAGCTCAACAACAGTGACCGCGATCCACATTTCCTACACGAGTTCATTTTTTACAAAACACGAAGTATTCAAGAAATCAAATAATAACAATTTTAATCTCAATTTAATCTTACTTGAATGCAATTTGGTGTGTTTTTATAAATTTGCGAGTATAACAATTTATTAAATGTGTTATAAATGGTATTTTAAGATGTAATAATATGTCGGGTTTTTGTACGTAGCATATAATAAAATGCTGATAATATGATAACAAGATTTAATTTCTCTAGAATTTCATTGACTGATGAGCAGGGGCAAAGTTTGATAAGTGCTGTACGGTCTAAAATATCTGATTAAAAAATCATACTTAAGCAAAATAAACTAATCTATTTAATGACAAATTTTAATATTTTTCTTTAATTTGCATTTAGCTTTTAAGTCGTGCTTCTTTATAAAATTTTACAGCGAGTAACTGCACTTCCACTGCTCGTGGAGAGGCATCGTCAAAGCTCGAATCTGGTACAGCTTCAGTAAGCTTCATCTACACAAAAGGTAAAAATACATACAGAAAATTGATGAGTTTTTTTATGTATCGTTCAGAAGCGTTTTGTTTGTTATGAATAATAAAATTATATAATTTTATTATTTTATAAATTAATAATATAAAATAATTTTACAACGTTTCGTAAAAGTCAGGAAACCGCCACTTTCCGGGTAATAGGGCAATTTGAGGTCAGGGGTATTGAAGTTCGCACTTATCAGATCTAAAGGGTTACCACTAGGTCCTGACATTGAAAAACATACCTAGGCAAATGTATTCCTTTGCATAATATAAGTTTAATATAAGTTAAATATAAGTTTGTAAATTATGTAGGCTGGTTAGAAATTGTTTCTTGATGACGCTGTAGAAACAAAGAAAGTAACGCTTATGGGCACTGCTTTTTAAAAGTACATTACGTGAAAAAAATTACCTTATGACATAAGGAATAGAAACGGAGGCTAGCACAGTAAAAAAGGACGTGGTATAGCAAAAACAATTTTTTCTGGATGAATTAAAACCGGTTTTACATACGTTTATTAGTCCAATTACCAGGGTGACAATAATCAGTTAATTTGGAATACATTAGAGGTATAAAAATAATTCTGTTATCACTACAATACAGACGGTAAACTATTATCAGTACACTGTTGATGATATTATCTTTCTAGCACATACTCGTAGCAGTGGCGTTTAGGGAACGATAATAGACCCAGCGCAGTCTTCGGTCCAGGAGTTTATGAGTTTATGAATCTTTTATTTATGAGTCTTAGCAAAGTAGCCTCATACAGGGATCGCGTAGGTAAACGTCGACACTACAAGATGAGTTTCCCTAAGGTCATGGAATTGCTGCAAAGGAAGGGACGTTGTTTATACAGACGATTGGCTACTTGCTCGGAGTGTGAAAACGCGTCGCGAAGTTCCAGGTAGAGCCCGAGGTACAGTGTATACGAAGGACTGTTCCGAAGTGGTGATTCATCAAGTCCAAATTTCGGTATCACTGGCTTCCATATTCGGAGATCTTCTCATGTGAATTGAAGATATATAATTCCTTTCGAATAGCATTATTCATTCTGGTCTAATAAGGACTCTTTGTTAGGGAACTTTAATTTACAATGCTAAATTTTTCTTTCGCTGTTCAGCTGTTAGCGACCAACATTCAGAATCGCATGTTCAACGCCGAACATTCATAAACTGCTTAACTTTGTGAAATTATAATTTTGTATCTCGCCAAATGTATCTAAGCGTTCTTTTGTTTCACATATTCGATTACATTTCTTTGCTTAAATTAGTGTCCCTGAAGTAGGTAATTGAAGGCGTTGACTTTCTCAACAGGTCG
The DNA here is from genome assembly GCA_034769895.1 of Magicicada septendecula. Lineage (NCBI taxonomy): Eukaryota > Metazoa > Arthropoda > Insecta > Hemiptera > Cicadidae > Magicicada > Magicicada septendecula. Next base: position 345,571,210 of record CM068367.1, on the reverse strand, counting down.
AGCATTGATTGTAATTTTTTAATATTAGATTTTGAATTATTTATTCTGACAAAATTCCTTCTTCGATAAGATTTGGTTAGTTTCAGAAGTGTAACCCTATAACACAATTAACCTGAACATTTCAGTAGTCTGATAAAGTGAGAAATGAAAAAGGAATAGTTTTATAACACGTTCCTCTAGTAAAAATTTAACAAATTAGACAACTTGGTACATTTATGAGACAAGCAGTTTTGACAAATAACCGAATATATTCACACACAAACGCACAATAAATTAGCAACTTCGTATGTTTGACTTGGGAATGTATCCGAGAATCGAAGTTACTATTTATTTCCTGGCGCAGTCACTATGACCCGGTTCAAGTGAAGTTAAGATACACATTGTCATAAAAGTGTAAGCATGAAAAACATTTACGAAAGCGGAGAGCAAGATAGACGAGGCTGTAAATTTGTAAGAAAAGTCCTATGAAAGGTTCGTAACATCTTGAAACGCGCATATGCGTGTGATTTATTCTGTCTGTTGCAAATCTGTCGACAGTTTTACTTACTGTAGTATGCATATTGCTACATTGTATGCATAACAGTTGTTCCCGTTCTACATGACTGTATTTTCTTCAAGACAGTTCCAGCCAGTTTGGTCACAATTACACTTGTGCAGAGGATTGAGAAAGTGACGTTTCATACATTTGTCATCTCAATGTTAAGATTTCAGACGTCTTCTAAAACTATGAATAGCGCCCGAAACCCCCGTCCCTCCCAACAAACACGCTTTCAAACACATTTCAACATTCTCGTCTCGATGTTTCAACCTCTAGGTCTGCCTGTAGTACACATAAGACACATATTTTAACATTTGTGTTATATTTTGAGTAACAAACTTTTTTCTGTTGACAAGCACATTTCCTTGACGTTGTTATTAAGATTAAACGTATTGCCTATTATATGATATGGCATCCTCAGTGGTATTAAAGTTTTATCATTGATGATGCTACATTATAGAACGTGCGAGACGTTCGATTTTAATAATAATATCAGTAAAACGTTGCTGTCAAACGAAAAAATGTTCGTATTAACTACATTCAAGACGAGCACGCACACATACACACATACAAACAGACACAATATATTCTCTTGTCTGCACGTGATACACACGAAACTGTAGTAAATTTACAGTCTTGGAATTACTTAGCGCGCGTTCTCCACATTTAAACAGTAGGCCTGTATTTTTAACGGGTAACGTACCTACTGATTACAAAAATGGCTCGACAAACATCGAACGTTAATGTGCCCATAAAACCACTGCATAACGCCTGCTTAGAACAATATTTTGAAGCCGTTAACATGAAAGTTGGAACTGATCTCACCGTCTTATCTTGAAAAAGTGGCAACATCGCAATTGTAGAGAATATGTACAGTATAGCGACGATTGTGTTCATCAAGTTTAACATTGAAGCAGTAGTACAAGTGTTAATAAATATTTTTTTACTATAAAATTAATTATGAAGTCACATTTTAATCATTTTGTTGAGATATCCATCACAGATCTCTATATCATTTAAGGTTAATTTGTAGAAACACAGTAATTTAAAAATGTGTCTACACGTTTTTGCTTTTACAGAATATTTTGTTCCGTCAAATAAGGTGTTTTGAGAGATAGAGTCTTGCTAATTTTTGTGTAAAAATAAAATATTCAGTACAATTTTTCTTAAATTTTGGTTTTAATTACACACTAAACACCTGTGTACATTTCGTATGAATGTGATTAGAATACGATTAACCGTGTACCAATGCAAACCAAAAATACAGGTACTTTGGGAACAGTATGAAACCTAACACAATCTAAAAACAAGTATTAAAAAAATACAATCTAAAATGAAATTAAACAGTTAGTGAACAATTTTTTTAATGAGTGATAAATAAATAAGCCTAGGGTATTAAAATCCTAGCTCTGAGCTTATAAGTTCAAAAATAAGAGGATAGCTCAAAGGCTGGATAATTTTTTGAACCCACTTTGTTCTATGTCTTTTTGAGTAAGGTGGGATGAGACTTTTTTGCCATATTTGTGAGTCTTCTATGAGATAAAGTCAGGTATGTTGTTACCTGTTTTGCCAGCGTACAGAATTAATATTTATACTCTTCTGTTTAATAGTATTAGTATAATACTAATAGTATTAGTATTAGTTTAATTGTATGGATCCAATATAACACCTTGGTATGGACACTATTTACATAAAAATAATTAATTGTAATAATAAACTACAAATAAGAAATATTAGTGAAGGTAAATACTATTATTGGATTTATAATAACGAATAGTTAAAATGGTAATAAAGTAACAGAAACATTGTTTATATACGTTAATTGATAAGTATAAGAGCAATTATTTTTAATAACTTTTTTAAAAGACGAAGTGGTTGCGATAATCATGACGTCAAACTTTACATTCCGTGAGATAGAAACTGCTTTCTAAATCACAATGCCGTATCATTTGGCTGGGACAATCTAAGGTAATCTGACGAGTGACAGCTGTCGATCCGTCGCTGTGAGGGCCTGACAGGCGCTCTTGTACTCGTGTGGAATCGTTTACGATCGAAATTAATCTTTCCTCACCCATTCTGCTATAACTTCCTTTCCTTTGCTTAATGACATTTTCCATATCCGAACTAATGTATTGCTTTTATTGTTTCTTGATGTCCAGATTCCACGTTCTAACAGTCTTAATCTTCCCAACTGCCCTCGAAATATACATATTCTTTTCGCTGCAGTCGTATGTCAGTCGTATGTGTCACTGCAATCAGATGCAGCAGATACAAAATAAGAATTCAAATTCAGAACTTTGTTTTATTTACAGATGAAGGCGTCATTGCCTGAAATACGTTACCCTATGTAACTGGTAAATCTTACTTATTTTATTCATACTTCTTCTAGAATTTTAGTCAATATTAAAACGTTATTTTTCACACCCAATCATTTTGCTTTTGCTCTAAAAAGTTCCTGATTATTATCGTTGTTTTAGAATAGTAGAGTAGTTGCATAAAATGATAGAATAGTTGACGCATGAGATAAATAAAAGCGAGAAACAAATTAAAAAGAGGGAAGTGTGGACACATAGTCTATACACATTTGTCATGTCTGGTCCTGAAACAACATTTTATAATGTATATTGCAACAACACATTTAAAATTTAAAATTTTAAAAACTTAATAGCTCAAATTCATGAATTGATTTTTATTAACGATTTTTATTAAGATAAAGTCAATTTCAATGGAAAATCTGGAATGACGAGTATTGGCATAGAATGAACTAAGACAGAGTATCTTAGAATTCCACTTTAATGAGTACTGAAGAGGAACTGAAGAAGAATAAAGACAAATTTATGATTGCAGTAAAAATGCAAGTAGAACATACAGCTTTATTTTCGTTGATATAGTTGTAGTAAACAACTGTATGATATCATTATTTTACTGGAAAAGAGGTGAAAACGAGAATATATTAACTAACGTGAACATAATACAAGAAAAGAAATTTGGGCTGAATTTCGTCAAACACATAATGTGCTTGAATTTCATAACACATAAGTATTGAAATGTAGCCTAGACGAAATATCACAACCAGTGAAACGGACATCAGCATAGAAGGAAAAAATTCTAAGAAGTAATTCATTTTGGTATTTCGGTTGTAAAGGGGCACAGGATGTTCAGTGAAAGAAGAATATGAAAATAAGAATAATCTAAGGGAGCTGTCATTCAGAAGAAACAACTATTGATGTTAAGTATTAATTGGAAGTTGCAAAAAAAAGTGTTTTAAACTGTGTTTAAAAAATAAGAGTACTTATAAGGGAATGAGAGCTGAAGTACAATGGCAACAAAAGGAAGACTCGAAGAATCTGAATTTTGGTGTTGAAAAAAGTGGTTACAATTCAGATGAATGACAAAGTAAGGAACAAGAGATTCTGGAAAGATTGAGAGTGAAACCGAATTTATGGAGATATAACGGCAAGATAAGAGTCACACCCGTTGGGCACTTGAGCTACAAGGAGTACTGATTCGTAGAATGAATGAAGGAATAATTGAGGGCACAAAGTGTAAGGAAGGCAATGATTGCATACACGAAACAGTTTGCTGTAGGCCTATAGGTCTACTGGTGTGGATGTGGGACGCATGCAGTAGTCACAGAGATGTTACACTACACATCAATGGCAAGTTGTTGCTTCACATTAAGCAACAGAAGATTTATATTTTCATAACTGAACGGCAGAAGATTTGTATTGACATATCTTACTAATACTTTGTCATTTATGGTAGATAAATAATATTCTTATTTTTTAAGATTATTTTTTATAATTATTGATTAATTAAACCTGTAAACGATTACATAAAAACTATATAAAATTCATTCCACGCGCTGAATTTCTCTCTCTCTCTCTCACACACACACACACACACACACACACACACACACACACACACACACACACACACACACACACACACACACACACACACACACACACACACACACACACACACACACACACACACACACACACACACACACACACACACACACACACACACACACACACACACACACACAGTCAAAGAAACCCTTGTGTTTGGATACAAACTGATTCACTAATGTGTAGAAACATGTTAATGTCTATAGAATGTCCCACACTATAGTTAGTTTATATGTTTACGTTTGATAAATTTTAAAATTTATTTATATAAACATTTATCACATTATATACAAAATTACTAAATATTCATATAAATAATAAGGAGTTCAAATAATAAGAATTTAATAAGCATTTTAATTTAAAGGAGGTCATCGTTGGGTAAAGAAGTAATGGAGTTCCACTGTTTCCTAACATCACAGTCATCAAGTTTAGTTTACTACTGTGAATTTTCATACGGTAGAACAGTATGTGAGAAATACACCTTTACACAAGACGCATGAGAAATTCCAAAGGGTCATGGTTAATCAAACGTGGTTACAAGTGTTGTCCAATAGCAATCTTAAAATTTTATGTGTGTGTGTCTGTGTGTGTATGTGTGTGTGTTTTTTCTGCTTCCATACAAAGCTCAGACAGCTGAGTAGTAGCTGGAGTCATATACGCTAATAAGGAAGACAACGTATAAGCCTATATAGGCTTATTCTTATACATTCTACACAATATACATATAATAAATTAGTGTCTTTCAATAATATAAATATATTAAGATAATTGCCGTTTCTGTAATATAATAGTTAAACTGTAATTGAAGATATGAAAGTTATGGCTTTTGCTGGTAGTGAATCTACAAGAGTGAAAAAAGCATCAAAGAACTATTTTCTTGGAAGAGGACTTCATATAGTCCTAACACACACGTAACTATGTTGACAGAAACAAAAATGAAATTTTGGAATTTAGGCTATAAGGAAATTTTTTTTGAATAAATATTAGGCTTGTTGCTATCAAAAAGATAAAAAGAAGATTCATATTGTGGCGAAGTTTGATATATAGTCTATTGATAAAGCGGAAGAAGCTTACGTCATCTGTTTTACGTAATGGGTTACAGAGTAGGATGTCGGACGTTACAATAATGATGAGACAAATGTTAGTCTGATTTGAATTATATGGTCCGACATAAGGACCATAAGGGATTACAGCCCTTGTAGCTGATGATCTTGTGTCACAGACACTACACTGCTATATATACACAGACACTATAAAAAAATACTTCAGACTTTCTGAATTGAGTAAACGTATTAACAACTGGGCATTTCCGTTGCTTTTAGACAGACAAACATCAGCTTTAAAAAAGTTTGATTGTTCAGTTTTCAGATAGGCCTACATGTAGGCTACTAGTGCACACAACTGTACGAATATCAACCATGTTGTATTTTCTCTTAAGCTAATACCAAACAGATTCGAATAACGTCTGTTGCAAGATATTGGTGAAAGATACGTTGTACCGTGCTGATAACTGCCTGTCGACCAACGGGTTTTCAAAGAATTTAAAATATTGGTCTACGTAATGCGCTTTTAGATTTAAACACTGATTTTTAAATACAATACTCAGGTAGAGATTTTTAATTAAATTTTTCTCAGGTCTGAGCTAGCTTTCGCGTGTATATAAGACTCAACACAGGCGTCTGTTGAAGCCTATACACAAGCGAAAGCTAGCTCAAAGACAGTAAACCTTAATTGAAAATTTTATCTAAAAATTTGTGTTCGAAGTCGAAAAGCACATTACGTAGTATTTGACTCATGGACACGTCATGGACAACAAAACCAAAGAATTTAAAATGCTGCATGGAACGTGGCTTTGTGCTCTAATGCTTGCTAGAACTGTTTTTTAAATTGAGAAAAGAGGGAAAGGGTGAATCAGTGATAGAGTGAACCGTTTAACTTATACATTTTTGTTGAAATCAAGGATTATTACCAGTGTAATCGTTTCACATTGTTTTATTTTAGTGTCGACTCAGAAGTCATCATAAAAAATTATTACTCATTTTTAGTTGGTTTTAGTAAGTTTAAGAATTTGAGCGTTTCATGTGGAACAAATAATTAAAAATACTTGAAGCCAAAAGAAGGCCTGCCAATTAACGTTTTAAGTACAAAAATGTTTTTGACAGAACACTGTTAAGTGCCGTGTGGCGTGAGGTTGGAGGGATTAAGATTCAGTTGCTACTACAGAACAGCGCGGCATCTACCGGCGTACTAGTGTACCACCGTAATACCGTACGGCGACAACACTTCAGCGCTTTAGCTTAGTGGCGGTCATTGCGTTAACTAAGTCGAGTTACAATTCTTCTGCAAAATAAATGTGATAATTACATTCGTCTTTATACGAGGCAGCTTGCTCACAGTCAACGACGCAGATATTCATCAAAGTAAAAACATCATGACGTATCACGTTAATTTCTAGGTGTATTCGAATGTGAAGGCTGTAATATTCAGCCTTATTTACCAAAAACTACTGAATAATTACTTGTTATACTAGAGGCAGAAACATTTACGGTTCCTTTGATTGTTGTAACACGCGCATAAATTTCAATGTTGACAATATGTTATTTCTTCCATCCAAAAATAGCGTGTTCATTTTATAAATCTACCCTCTTTATCATTTATATTTTATTATAAAACACAATCGCGCGCGCGCGCGCGCACACACACACACACACACACACACACAAAACCTATAGGCGCCTGGCCTTCGATGTAGGTAAGAATTTTGGATGTTATAGCAGAATAAGTTGCATTATTCAAAATTTGTTATATTTTGCGTTCGGTAACTAAAGTCTCGTTTGAGATTGTTTAATAATTGTATACATCAACGTATAGATCTGTGATTGTTCTAAGTTATACCCTTCTTTATAAATATAAATGTAAATAATCTGCTTTATTGTTAAATACGTATTTTGTACTTTATTATCACTTCTCGTATTTGAAATTAAAAATTGGAAAGGAAAAAAGACACGAAAGTCTTGTTTGTGTGTGTGTGTGTGACTTATTAAATAATGCCTGTGAGACTTATTAAACAAAATGAGACAAGACATGTTTACAAAAGAACAAGCACCTGTCTATTATCTATGATAATGTGGGGCACCGTGGATAACCTACGGGAACTTTGAGATTAGAATAAACGTCTAAATGCCTTGATAAATGGAATAGTAGCACATAAAAACGCAGTAAACCATAAAACTGGCGCAGTGTGGGAAATGTATACTATGAAGCCGCTTCCATGCTCTTTGTAGATTCGAATTATGTTAGTTTGACTCAGTAAGCGGAGAAAACGATTATGTACTTAACGAATTTTCAAAACGTATTAATTTATACTAGATATAGTTATGTAAGCTTGTCAAGTAGTTACGCAGTATTTGTTTTAACATTGAAAATGTTTATAAGGACGTGTCGCACATTTGCGGCCGATCGCTGGTGCGTGATCGAAAATGGGAACCGGTGAGTTTCCATAGAAACTACTTCTTTGTTGTCAATAACGTAGTACACATATAAAATTTCGCTTATGAATGCGACTACATTTAACTTATAATCTGTACATTGGTAAATGAAGAATGAATTCATTGATTGGTGAATGAAGAATGAATTCATTGATTGGTGAATGAACATAAATATATATATTTTAGATTTATTGATTAGATTTATTTTCAATGCCCTTCTCTGTGCATTGCATTTGGCCAATGCCTGTAAATTTTTTATTTGATTTCAGTGTATGAAGTTACACATTAGATGGTTTTATTAGTTAGCAAACATGTGATAAGTGTGAGACTCGTCCGCACAAACTCACTGACTTCTTTGAGGCTTCCGCCCTTGTCTCCCATTATCATTCGAACCCGAATACAGAAACATTTACATTATTAGTGAACATTATGTTAGTGAACATTATTAAATGTCAGGCAATGACAAAGCAGTAAAGTATTCACCATTACCTTAGTGACTCAGAGTTCCAAGACTTATCTCTTTTAGCTCGAAGACAGACTTCTGAAACCCTTGTATTTTCAATTGTACTGCTGAAAACTCAGGTAACTTTTCAAAGTTAGATTACAGGAATTTATCTTACAGCAACGCATTTGTTTTATGCAAATTAACCGATTTTTATCTTTTTATAAGATACAGTTACAAAGGAAATCTTATTTTCCCTATTTTATATTGGATTCAAAAATTCTACAATTTATTTGACAGCTCAAATAACGTCCTACGACCGGAATTAATATGCTGTTAGTTGTTTGTGTTATGAGTACTCCAGCCTATGGATGAAATGCTACAGTGCTTCGTCAGTAGCAGAAGTATCGTTCACATTCTACGCAGATGACTAAGTTACATGTAAACTTGTAGTCAAAAGTCGGTAATGACTTTATTTGTTTTATAATATTTTCAGGATTTCGAGACATATCCCAATTCTTAAATGTCCCAGACTCCATCTGCGGAAAATTCTTAAAACGTTACGACTCCATCTGCTGAAAGCATCTTCCGTGGAGAGTCTTCATTCTTCTCAGTCGACTACTGTTCTGTCGGCGTCTGGAGTTTAGATACCGATGGAACAGGTCTAGTTGAAGAAGTGGACCGCGACTTTAATTCTTAGTGGCTCGCAAATTTTCTTCATCTAATGATTCCGATCTTAAAACCTTAAACATTATATTAAATTATTTCATTTTTACAGGAAGGCGCTCTTTATATGCACTTACTTTGCAACCGGTTTACTTTACTATTGAATAAAAGTTTGTATAAATATTTTGATATTTATGCAATTAAATGTTTTACATTTTTTGTTGTTAAATTCTACTCTTAAAATTCTGTGGTCTATTCCACTTGTAGAGCCTGATCTAAAGTAGTGTAAAAGCGGTGTTTCCGTTTCATCTGTGAGATACATGATTTATTTTCTTTACTGTATCTTGTTATCATCATGTGAATTGATAACTATTGAGGTGAAGAACAAAACATATCAGAACATAAGCAGAGTTAATCCAGTCAGTGGGAAGTTCATTTTTTAGAAACTACAGAACCATTTTTTGCTAGAATTCCGTTGTTTTGTATTTGCTTGTGCAAAGATTTCTTCCGTGATTTTTAATCCGTAATCAACATTTTAATCTATAATACCATATATAAAGTTTGCTGTTGTGTTTTAATGTTTTTTGGTGTATATTTAGAGACACTAACATAGAAAAAATGTTAACCTTAAATTAATTATTTAACAATTTTGTTGAAATGCGCAACCAAACACACACGCGCGCGCACTCTATCTCTCACACACACACACACACACACACACACACACACACACACACACACACACACACACACACACACACACACACACACACACACACACACACACACACACACACACACACACACACACACACACACACACACACAATGCACATTCCCGTAGACTCCCAGAAATAAAGTCTAACACAAAGTCAGGCAGTAGTAATGTGAGTGCAGAATTTTCAGACAAGAAACGGAATATGCCGTATTGTTTGTAATAGAAAATATCAAAGAAAAAGTGACTAAATCTACATAAACCAGAAGGTAATTTAGTTCGTTATGCAACAGCGTCCACAGAAGCAACTAGCCAATTTACCTAAATTTCGCATGTGTGCGATTGTCCAAACAGACAAAAAGCAAAAGTTATGCACGCCGAAGTGTCCTAGAGTAGCAGTTTTCATTGTTTAATGTTAAGAATAACATTATTTCCCACAGGTGTGTGGGTAGACCCAGGAAGACATGGTTGGAAGATATCTGAAGGCGCAACAGGCAGCATGGCGAGATGTGAAGATGATGATGATGATGATGGTGGTGAATAACATTATTTGCCAGAATTTAACAGATATTTTGTTTTGTAATTATACCTCAAGTAACGATGGTATATTAAGTTAATTAAAATGTTTGAGAACACATATTCGGAAAAAGTTTCTACTAGGCATTTTAAGGGATAGGCGTTTGAAGTAGGAGTGGAACACAGCGCACAAATAACTTAGCTTTAGGCTGTTCACCAATGAAAATTTATCTAACATTTACAACACTAAATTGAAACTTATAGGCAGAACCCTGAGGGACTCGACACTCGCTAGGCACAAAGTAATTAAAAATAAAGATCAAAGTTGGAATTATTTTGGACTAATGAGAGCGAAATTTAAAACATAAAACGAATTTACACTGTCAAGTAATCAAGAACCATTCCATTTTATTCTAAATTTATGGGACAAATGTTAGAGAATTTCTCGTAACACAGGAAAAAGAATAAAATATGATCCGTTCATTAATACAGCTTTTTAGAACAAATTGAGGTAATTATAAAAGTTTTGCAGACCTATTTTTGCACGAATAGTTGTACTACTCGTAATGTATTCTGCAGAAAACATTTTTGAAAACTGTGGTGATCTATAAGTACCACGGGAGGCAGAATGTTTATTTTTTAACATTACATAACTCCTTTGATGTTCTTCTAAGGAACTACTATGCATCTGGTCGGTCAATGACAAAATAATATATCGAACGGCATTAAACATATGGCGTGGGTGGGAGGTAAATAATAAGTGTAAAACCTTGTCATGTATTGCGTAATCAACAGATTGACGCAATATTCTATTGGCGCGGAGATAAGTCACGAAATATCTAGCTAAATTTGCAGAAGTCGCAGGTTTGTCTGGCAGATGTAGGACGTTGTGGAACTTCACACGCCGCCAGCGCCAGTGACCTTGCTTGGTTATATGGTTAAGCCTGTGTAAACACAACACGGGAGAGATTGCGGTTATGTCAGTTTCTACACAGTTATTCCAGTGCGAGTAGTTCAGTTTATGGTAACTGGGTCTTCATTCAGTGGGACAAGTGAGCGATTAATTGTTGATTTGTTGCAGATCATTGTGATTTTACTCAAATTGAGTGACTTTTATTGTTTTCTGTTCCAATATGTATTAGACAATTGTATGAAACAAGGAGAACTATTATAATACAAGTGTCATCGTTTTAAAGAAGCCCTAATGTTAATGGTGAGTATAACATTTTGTCTTGTATTAAACAAATTTTTTTATTTTTTTAAATCACTACCAATGTGGCCGTTGTAACAATGCTTTACTTCTAGCAATGGAGATTACTAATATCTGGAATTTATATTTAATGGACTGTTTAATCATGAATCGTGTCTCTAATCATTCCCCTCCCATACACAAACGCGTACACACCGCGGATTTTAATGTACGTTGTTAATTAACATCTTACTACATTTGTTTCTTATATAGAACAGTAAAAATTGGTGTCTTATTCAACCCTCTAGAGAACCGCTTTGTCGAGTTTCAGTTATCGTTCTGGAATTAACGTACATAAAACTTATTGCCCAGCAAGTAAAACAATTATTTAAACAAATTGGGTTGGAACACGGGTTGGATTTGAAAAGTAGGCCTACTGTGGCCCAGTGAAAGAGCTCGACATGTTATACGGCGAAATTTTATACTTTATTTTGTGGTAAATTTATCATTAATTTTTTGTTTAAATACATAGAACGTCGTAGTCGATTGAGAGGCGAATTTCTTACAGTGCCTTCTAGTGGACTACTGTTCTATCATAAACTTATATAGAACTGACTAACAGAATGTAATGAATGTATGATGATCTGCAGACACGTCCTGAAAACGGTAGTAAAAACGTAATCGCAGAAAGAAGAATACAAATTTAAATTTAAAACTATTAGCCAGTGTGACCATCACAACGTATTCGATTTTTTTATACATGTATGTAACTTTCTTCAAAGCCTACCACATAAAAATACGCCGTGAACGTGATGTTTTATTTTTTGCAAATAGTAGTAAATCCAAAATAAGAAATTACACAACGGATAAAATAAGAAAAGTTGTACTGTAATTATCATTTAGTTTTGGGTAGGTTAATTGAAGCAAGAAATACCGGTACTCGAAGGCGTCGTACCAAATTCCAAAGAGGCGTGTTGCAGTAGTTTGAATGCTACTGTCAGACGCCAGGATGCTGGACGCAAATTTTTCTTTTTTGCTGGCCGCTGCAAAAGATGATTTCATGGGACTAATTGTAGATACAGTTAAGTGAGCAACAGCCGCTTAATTTATAGATTAAAAAAAAAAGGAATAGAAAGTTATTAGTTAGCAATAGACTTATGTCATAATAAGAATATACTATTATTGTAAGAGTAACTAAACAATAACGGTGATTTAGTAATTTTATGGCTCTGAAAAGGAAGAAGGAAACTGGAAGGTGGGATATAATTATAAGACAGATATTTTAATCAAACGAAAGGTGGATAATTTTAAAAATCGGTTTATATTTGATTTGATTTGTTCACTGATGGGATTGTGGTAGGCAACCGGAAAGAATCTTGGAAGGATAAATGAAAAGATGAATAGGAAGATAAAGAGGAAAGTGAAGGCAGTTGAGGAAGATGAGAGCCACAAATTGGACAAACAAAAAGTCAGGCAGGAACAGTAAGAGAACGGAGACAAATAGTAAAAGGCTATAGCGCTTTAGAACCTAACAATGTAGAAACAGTGAATTATGAAATATAGCAATGGTTATGCAAAATATGTTTCAATTATTTTTATTTTTTACTGCCATTTAATATATTTCAACGTGTTCTTACAGTATTTTATTAATTGGTTTCCTATTTTTTATTCAAGTAGTTGGTATAATTTTGGGCGTTCTTACGCATACGCATATAGAATTGTCTGATGTACAGTTGTTGATAAGTAATATTCTCGATAATGTTTATTGAAATCTTTAAATAAAATGCTTGGCCTGTATGTTATGCATATTCGAATTATAAGATAGTAGACAAGAATTACGTTGTTCTTGGATGTCACCGACTCCTTTTGGAGTGTTTGTTGGGTCATGAAGCTTGTCATTCATAATATAGGTCCATATTATGAACTATTCTTTCTTCACAGTCACTTCTATTTATGAAATTTTATGTTTTTTGTTTATCACTAATAACTATGTGAGTACTGTGATACTTTCATTCTTTATTTTTTCTCGTGAAACTTGTATGGTCATGAATTAACAGACAGCAGAATAAAAATGGTACACAGCAGAATAGATAACAAATCAGTGTAGAGATACAATTGTTTTGGTTTTCGAAATCCATCTTTGCAATTGTAACAAATTATAAAGGTTAATTAAGTTTATAGGTTATACATATTGTGTTCTTATATCTTTAATTTAGAGTTTAGATATAGTACTGATATTTGTAGATTTTTGTTAGCTTAATAGCTTAATTAAATAAAGTAACGTAAATTTTAAAATTATACAGAGTTAAGTACGTTATTTTGAACTTCTTCTATGGCGTATTGTACATAAATAGGGGAAAGATAAAAACATTCTAAAACTAGCTTGAATTAAAGTTACTAAAGTAGATTTAAACAAAAAATATAGGCCTATACGAAAGATATGTTAGCTCGCTGATAAGAAAGCAGTATAAACTATAAAACTTATTATAGTTTTCAAAAATGTGTAGGCTATAAACTAAAATGTAAAAGCTGGTAGAAAATTTATCTCATAGGCCTATGTGTGAACATAACTGAATTCTAGAAAGGATTTTGAATTATCATACAATTTCTGAGCAAAACAGATTCATTCTTAAAGAATAAACACGCTTATAGACTAAAACGTTGGCAAGTATCAACGACAACGACAGTGAAGATGATTATTAGGATTTTGAAGGGAAACAAAGATTTCTGAAAAAGCAAAGGGAAATAAATCTGGAATTTATTGATATTCAAGAAGTAGGTTCAGTGGAAAAGAAATCTTTATTTATTAAAAGACTGCTTTATCAAATTTATTAATTTAGTTTATAAATTTATTTATTAAAAACATCAAGATCAGAAACAAAAGCGTTTGTTAAAGAGAAAGTTTCTTAACGTTACAATACAAGAAAGTTACATTCTAAGAAGAACGATTTTGTTTTCATTCGCAAAGAACATAATTTCCAAAGCATGTGGCGTTCCTAAAAAGACGTGTTTGATATTTCAGGACAGTCAAACGTGTATGATATTTTTAATCAAACGTAATGTCATTACCATGGAGTGATAGAAATAATAGGTAAAGTATAATGAATAGAATCTCAGATTGTAGTGTGTGCCAAAATTAAGTTCCTAGCACCGCTATAGTATAAACGCTGTATTTGATGTTTAATTGAAAATAAGCATGAGTGTAAGAATCTAATTCTCTAACCGCGGAAGCCTACGAAATAAAGATCCTTTTGTATGTAATAAATAGTTTTTTTGTAGAATAAATAATTTTTTTTTGCAAACATTGCAAACAGGTGAGAAAGCTGAAAAACTATATTTTCAGATGAGGCTTGAAAATTATTTTTCAAAAAAATTATATGACGAAAGATTGCACTATACAGTATGAAATTATGTAAGACAGAAATAACAAATATAATACAAAAATTTATGATTAGTTTTGGGATTGCAAAGTATCAAGATTAATTCTAAAAATTCTGAATTTCAGAATTATAACTTAAGATATTAAGAATTTTAAGAAAGCTTAAACGTATTTTAATATAATAAATACAATAGAGCCTTAAAGAAGATATTACGGAATCTCTATATTTTGAGTCTCGAATGCATTCAGAAAATTGAATTTTGTTGGCACCTGAATTTGCGTAAATGGAATTCTTACGCCACATTCCATGTTATGTATTTATACGTCACAAGCTGGGACAATCTTTGGCATATGTGAGAGCTTTTACCATAGCTGAGAAATATTAAGCCTAAATATGTCAACTAGTCGAGTGTCTAAATCACGTGAAGGCATGGGTAACACATGTAACAAACGGCTTTTAAAAACATTTCTCTTAGAAAGAAGTCACGTAAATTGCCAAAATTACAACAGAATTGAACAAAATCAGAACTTCAAGTAGCCGCTGAGTGAGTTAATCCTTATTTATAGGATGTGAGGCTAAATAAACAGACAAGAGTCTGTTTTTATATTGTATCTTGCACTCCATTTGATATCGCTTAGCCAAGGATGTTACGGTGGCGCGCGATCATGTCCTTCACTAATCACAGATACATCCATGCTTGACAAAACTATCAATGCCGTGACTGTCTCTCGGTTTATTGAAGAGATGTTAGATTCGCGCTAACGTGGCGGTAGGTTGCGGCAGCTTGTTGAGAGTCCGTCTTGTTTCCTGAGATGCAGCTGCTGATAGCTGCAGGATCTTTCTTGATCTCCTGGTGTGTTGTTCTACTGCTGCAGGCTGCCGTGACTAAAGAGATTGCTTCGTAATGTGTTAGCTGCAATCGGTGGTAAGGCGTGGCAGAGTCCATTTTCTTTCCATGGACTTTATCGGGAACGGCAGCTGCAGGAATCAGTCGCTACAAGTGAAGTGTCTCTTCCCGAGACCGGCACCAAGCTCGCGGAAGCTCAGGTCTGGACGATAGTCCGTTATCTTGTGCTGAATTTCAGTCGTCTTCAGCAGTATTATTTAGGTACTTGCACCTATGTGCCCTCACGTCTGAAGCAACCGTAGCATAGAACCTTGTGGTAGCACAGAGCCGTGGAGTGCGAAGGGCATCGGCAGCTTTTGTTGTAAATCAGTTTACTTGTTGGCGCTCATGTAGCATACAACACAGAATTAAACGCTTATAACGTGTACTGTTATACTCAAACAAACATCTTGAAGTTATTAGTGTTACTTCAGCACAAATAAGTTCCATGAAACTCATATTACACACACAAAAAGGAGAAATTAAGCAAGAATGTGTAAATAATGACGAGGGATTAATTTAAATGAAATATTTAAAAACACCATAAGTATAGTATTACAAGATACAAGGTACGATATGTTTAATTATCGATCTTAAAGGTACGAAAAAACTCAAAGCATGTTCAGGCATACGTTTTAATCATGTTTTTAATCATATAATTTAAACTTATGTACGCCATGTTATGGCCAAATCAGTTTTCACTACATAGATAATGATGTATATTATTGCGTGTGTCTAAATTTGCACAAGTATACAATGAAAAACGTATGTAAATAACAAGTGTAAATAAAAAACGCGCAAAAATGTGTGTAGACGTATATGTCTGTCTGTGTACCTATGTATGTGTTTCTCCTAGACGAAAAACTTGCACAATAGTAGTTGATAGATTGGTTTTCTGTTTCCATAAGTATACATTCTGCAAACGCTATAACCACCTTTGTAATTAAAATTACTGCACTTGGAAGCAGTGTAATAAAAAATACTATAGGCACAGTTTTGAACCTACATTTGAGAAATGAACTTCTTTTAACAATTAAAATGTTCAAAGTTTTCATAAAAAGATCGAAGAATAGGCCTACGTTTTTTACTCTCTGAAGTACCCGTTGCGGATTGTAAATATATAGGCCTAATAGGCATTTCCTACAGTCTTCGAAGACCTACATCTGGTTTGTATTCAGGCCTATATTTAGTAATAAGCATAAGATTCGGCAGCCTTTGTATCATAATTTAGTTTGCTTAAATCTGTTTATCCTTTTTAGAAACATTTTTGAATGTGCGTTACGCTAATATTAATAGAATCCTGATAGTAATAAGCTGACTGACGTTCTCGATCCACATCGTACACTTTACAAAAATCGTCTCTCGTTACCAGTACCGGTGTAAGGCTTTCCAGGCAAACCCTTTCTATTTTAAATTAAATACAAATTTTAAAATTGAAAAATATGTTTTCCAAAATAACTTTGGGTTTTTCTGGTCGTATGATTAAGTACTTTTTATGACAAAAATATTTCAAACAGAATTATCACTGTTGCTCACCACTATAGAAAAATTATTCCGATTACCGCTTTCAAGCTTCTCAGCTCATCGTCAGATCGGAAAAATCCTGTGATAATTCTGTCGGCAACAGTGGTAATTCTGTTTGTGATTATAACCAGTAACACAACTTTCTTAATTGAACTTCCAAAAATTTTCACAAACGAATTTTTTGCACTGTAAGGACACATGCCTGCTTGAGAATACTTCAAAATTAAATAATTCTGAGGACAGAAGCCATAAATTGAAAAACTTCATCTACTCGTAATTATAAAACTTTCAAACTTCCTGGCGGTTTCACGTTTTAAAGAACAGCCGACTCCGAACTCTATAATTGCTATACAGGAATTAGACTAATTCGTTTTCATTTCGATTTATAACTGTATAAACTAATTATGCTTACTATTTCAGTGAGAAGTCTTCACAACATTGTTTATTATTCAAAACCTCTAAGCGATGGGTGATTTATTACGGGTAAATCCTCTACTCGGACTGCTTCCATCGTAATTTTATGTCCCTGTTGACAGGTTTGAAAGGCCTGGCCACAGGGTCTTTCAACCGCCACTTACAGCTTCTGAGGTCGATCGCAGATTCCAGGGATCGAAACGTCAGTCGACAAAACATTACGTCGAAAGCAGTCCGATTTCCCCGTAACGTTGTGTATACCAAACCACACACTGGGTTTACAAAACACACATTAGGGTTACAAAATTTGAAGTTCTATCTCTTGTCAATTCACTTCAATGGCTCTGTATGCATTTCAATGAATTTCAACTGAAGGAAACACTTGCTGACTTCACACAAGTTTATTGAACAGTACACTTAACACGTTGCATATGTCTTCGTGAAATTCAATAACAATGTTAATGTTAATGTATTTGTTATACTAATGCTATATAGCTACCTAAATTTAATGTTATTATTACGTTTTTGAAGTTTTACATTTTGAATATGTAAAATTTAATTGTTCAGCATATTATGTTAATATCTTTGCATATGTGATGCTTTGCAGCATATGTGTAAGAAAAGGTAGATCATTAGTAATGAGAAAGCAAGAACTTATTATTTCGCCATGATTGTTGTTGCTCCCAGATAATGTACAAAAGGTATTATCTTGCTAAAACAAACGGAACCAGGTACAACAAAACTCTGGATCGGCCGATGGATTTGAAGAAGCGTCGTAGGCCTAGAGATTGCTTTTTCACTTCTCCGTCTTAACGACATACGTAGGTCAAAGTAGCATGAGAAGTTGGTGTACTAAGAATAAGAGAGTACTGCCTGATAGAATCCGAACTATCTTCTTTACAAGCGAAGAGGCACGGATCTCGTAAATTGTTCTCGTTGTTCACATACTGTGACCGAAGTATACGTTTGGAAACCATATCGGTTCACGAATAGGGTACACTGAATCTCATTGCTTTGGTAATGTAGCGTCTAATTAGTAGTATAAAATTTCCCATCGTTCTTTGAAGAGACTATGTATCCGTAATTTCATTTTTCTGTTTTCCATATTTCAGAAACTATAATAAATTCTGAAGAAAAATAAAATTTGTTTACTTGTGATTATTAAAAGTTTCCTTAAGAATTTAACATAAAGTACACAATCCTGCGTTGACCGCTTTTGTTTTCAGCCGATTGAATCGTTCAGTGCCCTTATTTGGAAAAGGTTACCATAGGGAGTTTATGTTGATGTAAGTACAATGAAATGGAGAAACTAAGATTGAAAATAAAAGAGTGTTGTCGGGCACGATTGAGACGATTCGATTAGAGGTAAGTGAAAGAAATTGATAAGAAATGACAACGTAAAGTAAGGTAGAACGTAAAAGAAAAAAGTCAAGGAAAAAGAAAACATCTAAAGAAAATGACGAAGCCCCACAGTACAGAGCAAGAATGTTTTAATGTAGCAATTATTTAAAGTATGGTAACATTGACAATAAAAAAAAATTATCAAAAATAACTTTTTTGTGTACCCTTTTCTCAGCTTCTGTGAAACATAGATCCACAATTCTACGGTATTTTTAAGTTGTAGGGTTTATTACAGTATATCTACTGATGATCAAAAACATTTATAAAAAGTAATTAATATCATAATATATCTAAGTAACAAACAAACGTAAAGAATAACCAGAAAGTTATTAAAATAAATAACTCTTTTTCAACTTTTTAAAAACTCATTTACAGAAATATAAGTTAATAAAAGTTTCTTTCTTTTTAGCTGGTTAAAATACCTTTCAAAACCTGCTGCTCAAAGTTGTGCAAAGTTATGCTTTTAACAAGTTTTGAGAAAACGTTACTTGGTGTTTATGACTTCGTCATGCGGTGGGCAGGTGGGTACAGGATAACCTGACATAAGGCAACGAGAGAAGAGTATCATAAATTGCGCCCAACACATTTCAACATAGTAGCATGTAATGTAGGGATACTTGTACGATCGACGTTGTGGACACTTATCTCAGCGATAAATATTTTGCCAAAAAATATCGTGAATCGTTGGATGTACGGCTGTCAGAAAGGATAAAATAAGAAAAAATGCTGTATCAACCTAAACATATTTACAAATCTTTGTCAGCGAATAAAAAACGAAAACGATTCAATTGTTGTTTCTGTTGATAAGGACATGCAGCTCTAATACAATTAATAGTCATGGGTAATTACTCATGGTTGGATATCGCTCCATGTCATGCTTTTTGAAACACGAATATTTACAACTCACTTAAAGAAATCTACCCCATGAGTAATTATTGTTCCTAAGAAAAACATGTTTGACCACTATTTTCTGAAACTGTTGCTTCAGCATCTCACTTTGAACGGAAAACGGTGTGAATTTAGAAAAAGCTTTTTATTTAGAAAAAACCTTTAAGAATATTCGAGGTACTTTAAAAGTATTTCCTATGTAAAAATCAGTTGGCGAATAAATAAAATTTATAATAACTCGGTGAAAATCCGTAAATTACAATACATAAAACACATTTACATACAATTTACATTACATATGTACGTTCTTAATACTCGAAACATACACAGATGTCTGTATGTTTGTCTCTGGTGTGCTTGTGCGCGCGCGTGAGCATATTTGTGTTGTGTTGAAGCAAAACGACGTGAGAGAAACAGAGAGAGACTGTACGTGTGGTAATTGCTTTCAAATTGTAGCTTATATAACTCGGTTTATTTTATTTTTCATACCAAAACGTTTATTATAGCCTACTGACAGTTTTTCGACAATTGTATTTTAGTTGAAGGTTCTATTAGCACAGACGTTCCATACAGACTTAATGTTGGAATTAGTATACACTAACAGCAATGTGCTTCTTCATGCAACCAATAGGTGTCAGGCTGATTGTGCGTGACATTTGGCTTCTGAATCTTCATATTGGTACGCTAGCTAAGGACAGCATATAAACTATGTTACAACGTGGTCCCTATTAAAGTGCTTCGAAAACTAGAAAGTTTGTCCATGTTTCATTAAATTATGTGTTATCTCATCCGTTCCGGTTCCAGAGTGTTGTTTATTTTATAGTAATAGTGTTTATAGCATATGGTTTTGGAAATTATTACAGACAGGATTTTTTTTAACGTAAAATGGATTCAACCCCTGGCTTATCATTAGCTCTTTCTTGCTACTGTGGTGATAATGGTGATGGTTATTATTATTATTTTTATTATTATTTCTTTTACTGTATTCTAAATAGTTTTTGGTACTGTAAAATAAATTAGAAATTGTACTGTAGAAAGTTTTTATTTTAACAGTAAATAATTTATTTTATAAATAATTTATAAAAATAATTCTATTTATTTTGACAACTATTTTCAGGTGATAAGAATTGTTTAAGGATTTTGCTTTGTTGATGATTGTCGTTGTTGGCGTTTGTTGGTGAGGAGAATTTTGAAGAGAATATATGGACCAATCCAAGTCAATGGGATATGAAGAATACGTCACAATGAGGAACTATACAAGCTATATAAAGACAATGATCTGGCCACCACCATCCGACTGCATAGATTGCAATGGGCGGGACAATCTTCAGTATGGAAGGCAACCGAATACCTAGGAGGGTACTATTTAGTCAAATCGAGGGTACAAGGCCTGTGGGAAGACCCAAGCATCGCTGGATTGACATAGTGGCAAAGGGTGCTGATACTTTAATTAACATAAAAGGATGGACGTCAATCGCCAAGGACAGGGAAAAAAGGAGGCGAATGATTATGGAGGCTAACGTTTGACCCCGAACTGTGAGGCATAGAAGAAGGAGAAGAAGAAGAATTGTTTATAAAATATTAAAAATGGATCTTAATCTACTTATATAGGCGAAGAATTTGTTAAAGTTTATTTTATATTCATAATTTATAATTATATATAAATTTAAAAATACATATTGGTTTAGTAATTACTGGCTTTGAAGTAGATCCATTAACTTACATTTTAAAATGCAAATTATATTTTATAGTTATAACATGATGTTAATGTGACAATCACAGTCACATTACATCTCTACACAGTTAATAACTGATAACCGGCTATTATCAATACTGATAATATTGATAACTAGAATTTTGTTGTTACTTCTCAACGTACTACTAAAATAGTATTCTGCTGGTTAGGAAAATATACAAATTTTAAAACACAATTTAGCTAGAACGCTAACAAATAGCTTTTAGGATTCTGGCACGCTTAGGAATGTTTGTAAACACGCTGTTACGGATTCGCCGAACTAAAAAAAGCCACGCCATGTCGAATGCCTGTCTGGACTCGGGATACCAGTGGCTGCGGTCTGCGTTTTATCGGTTCCACAGTGATGCTGCACAGTTTCATCTCTATGGTTACATAAACGCTTACCGTTAATTAAAAAAAAGTTTTTTTTTAAAATTTAACATATTTAAGAACTTCTGGACATCATTTTCTACATCTTTTTTTTTGTTACAGGTACAACATTTTTATGGTGACAAAAATAACGTAGTATCGCTCTGAAATGATAAGAGGTATGTCAAGTTTGAAATGTAAAGGAAACGAGAAACGAAAAGATTTGTTTCTCTATGAACGAAAAGATTTCTATAGAAAAAGAAAATTTTGGCGATAAGACTAAAATTGTTTTTAAAAACATCATTTATGCGGTTTTTTGGGTCTGACATTTAAAAATAAGTGGGGAATAACAAGAAAAATTGATCCACACGATGGTAAACATCTGAGAAAAGTATTACTCATAAATGTCTAAAATATTTCTAGGGGGTTAGAATTTGAAGACATTGAGCATACTATCTCGACACAGCACTAGCAGAATAATTCACTAAGCAGAGAAAGAGCATTTCTGTTTAAACGTTAAGTCATAATTCTTTGCCGTCTGAAAATGATATCGGACTGTCAGAAGGGTCGTAAGGACTGTCAAAACTTTGCAGCAACCGTCATCTCTTCGCAGGCAGCAATCTGAGAAAACGCAGGCATAGGCCTATATTTAGTCTGAGACGGACTCGGACGAATGTGAGTGTATGATCTGAGATTTCAATAATTTTTTTTCAATTCGTATAAGAGCAATTGCTTCCCTACGCTAGTTGTTTTACAACTTTTTTATCGTTTACTTTATTTTAATTTTGTTAGTCCCAGACGTGTTGCTCTCTTGTTTCACACTATCTCGTCAGTCCTCCAATATTTCTATAGGGCTAACTTTAACTTTATATCTTATTCACTATCTGAGTCGCCGCAGTATATCAGTAAACTGTGTAATAGCGTGTAGAAAATATAATTTACTATAATATATAAAAAATATGTAATTTACTATAATGTTAAAAAAATATATTTTATTTGTTACGTCTGTCCCATATTATAATTTACAGCTGCTTGATGAGTGTTCTGCTTTTCCCAGTCTGGTCGTATACTTTGTTCAATTGTGGCTTCTTGAGAAAAAGTAATTAAGTGGCCTCGCCTAAGCTATAAAAAATATACTTTGAGTCAGCTATAAGAATAACAAAATTTATAAAATTTATTGATTCTTAATAATGTTTTATGAAAATTTGTCAAAACAATTTTGTGTAGTATGCATCTCTCATCGACACGCATGTGCTGATATCATATTCTGTTTTAATAGTTAGGCTACTGCTTCTTAAATATTCACATTCCAAATTCACAAAGAACAACTGAAAATTTTAAACATTTGATTCCTACAGATTAGCCCAGGTGGTTATGCGCTTGGCTTTAATATAGAGTTCATCTGATGCGGCACCATTATGTTCGAAACATAATTCTGAGCCAAAACAACGGAGCGGGTGTGACGAGCCGACTGCATAAGCGCCTGGATAACGCTTACTCCAGTGTGTTCATAACTGGATCTTACTAGCAGAGTCTTCGTGTCGTCTAGTAGTAGTTACGGCGACTACTTGGAAGTTAAAAAACTACTTGGAAGTTAAAAAAAAAAAGGTCTTTCTTGCTATGGTACAATATTGGTTGCAAGAAAGACAATACATGTGGATATTGTCATATTTACATGTTGTATTTAAATATTACATAATGCATGTAATAAATATTTACACTTATTGCACATATTACACTGATGTCATAAGTGTACTGGGAATACATGTGGATACACAAATACGAGTGTAATAGTGAAAAGAAAATGTCATTTATGCGACTATGTTCCGTGTATAGAATTAGTTACAAGCTGCACTCTGTGCATTAAGTATTATTTAACAGTACAATCGCATAACAATTCAAAAATCAAAAAAGTGCATAAATTGTTATTTAATAAAGTACAAAACTACACTTAGCAGTTCGTGTGTAACTGAGATGGTCGTAAACTTTCGTAGCTTTCGTTAAAACTGCTTTTCAGTTTAACATGCATCGTTTTACTTCTCTTAAAACCAAAAGTTTCGCCCAACTACGATGAGACATCCTCAGTGGCTGGACTGAGACAATTCCTCATCGTAGTATTGGCGAAGCATCTGGTTTTTAGAGAAATAAAACGAATTGTGGTAAACTGAGAAACGGTGTTGTTATTTAGATTAAGGAATTCGGGACGATAGAAGAGGAAGAAGACAGGATTGAATAGACATTACTATATACTCTGACACGATTTACCACTGCAGGAACGTACTAATACAAATAATCAGACCACCCCTACTTAGTATATGAATATGAATTATAATTAATGTAACAATGTTTTTATATGCTAGATACTTTTAATTTAAAAAATGTGTTGACTTCCACTTATTTAGCGTTTTACACTTTGTTCTGTTTCTTTAAGCTGAGAAACATACTCCACATACGTAATAACATTTTCGTTCCCAATTCTGTTTCTCCTTTGTACGTGCAAAACTATTTACAAAAATCACGTCAGCAGCCTGGATTAACAATGGTTTAGTATTTATTAGAACCAAGTAGTCTTCCTTTTGTTAAGTACTAAGTAACTTGACTGGTCCTTTCTACAATTTTAAGAGGACTTCATTTCATTTTCTAAGAGAATGTTGTACATTGTACAAAAACTGAATATAACCCATTGTTATTTTTAGGCCTATTTATATCTATGAAAACATACGTAAACTTAAAAAATACGACTAAAGTGTTTGTCATTTAGGCATTATAGTTATAAATTTATTAAAATGAAAACATTGCACTAGTGCAGTAGTTATTAAAGTGAAAGCAGAATTTTAGTGTGTATGACTGGCTGGGTTTTGGAAATTTCTCTGATAAGTGAACAATGATCTAATATTGAAAGTTATATAATGATCTAATATTGAAAGTTAGAAACTTATAAATTCGTTTAGTTCTGTACATATATAAAGTGTAGCTCGGGGAGCTTA
This sequence comes from Magicicada septendecula, assembly GCA_034769895.1. NCBI lineage: Eukaryota > Metazoa > Arthropoda > Insecta > Hemiptera > Cicadidae > Magicicada > Magicicada septendecula. The sequence continues at coordinate 345,546,152 of CM068367.1, read as the reverse complement.
CTAATTTAGTAGTGACTGTAAATAAACAAATTATAAAATTTTTGTGGTGTTCCGTAATTAACCAGTCAAAATTTTAAAATATTTGTGTCGACGTTTCAACAAAATTTTTTGTCATCATCTGGTCCTGTAACCCGAAATACAACAAAAAATTTATAGCCATGTACATGTATGTCTAATGAGTGTGCTGTGTGAATGTGTGTTTGTTACATAGGAAATAATAATAAGTATTACACGTATATTATTATACTTATATTAATAATTTATATTATTATTACTAATAAATCAACTTTTAACAAGAATATATTTTTTTTTTGTAAATTACAAACGTTTCGATAGTAATCCAGCTGTCATCATCAGATATAATTAATAAATTCAAAATTTTTAAAATTAATTTGTTCTAAACAGCTGTTTTATATGTAGACTAAATTTAATGTTATTATGTAGACTAATAATAATATTTATCAACAAATAGATGGGCTAGCAATGGGAGCTCCTACTTCCGCAATAATATCAGAAATATTTTTACAACATTTAGACATAAAAATACATGATATTATTAAAAATCTAGACCCTCTAGGCCATTATTATAGATATGTAGACGAGACATTCTACATATCTCAAAATATTGGTAATAACATTAGTCAGATTTTTAATTTAATTAAGAATCTCCATAAAAATATTAAATTTACTATGCAACATGAAACTAATAATAAACTAATTTTTTAGATATTACTATTATAAATAACCATAATACATTTGAATACAAAATATTCAGAAAACTAACTGAAACTTCATTAAAAATTCCAAAAAATTCAATTCATCCTTCTCAATACAAGTATGCTGCACTCAATTTTATGATATATAGAATTCATACTATTCCTTTAAATAAATTTAAATTCAAAAAGTAAGGAAAATTATATATGATATTGCTTTATACAATGGATATAACCCCAAAATTATTGATAACATAATAAACAAAATTAATCAAAAAATGCTAAATAATTCTTTCAGTAACAAAACACAGAAAAATCAAAATATTTAATATATTAATTTCACATACATAGTTAATATTAATCATTAATATTATAATCATATTAATCATACATAGGTAAAATTACAAAATTATTTAAAAACCAAAATATAAAAATAACCTATAACAGTAATGAAACAGATTCTGATAGAATCAAACCTAAAACTGATAAATTAATTCATAATTTAAATGGAGTACATAACATTGAATGTCTTGACTGTAACAAATTTTATGTTGGCCAAACTAAAAAACGTTTAAATAGAAAGATATATACAACACCGTAATACATATTTAAAACCAGGTATATATTGTATAAAACAAATTTAGCTACACACTCAATAAAAAACAAACACACATTTCCAAATTTAAATACAGTAATATCAGTTTATTAAAACACATTTCCAAAGGTCCAAAAATGACTTTATGGGAAAATTTAGAAATATTTAAACATAAAACGAGTAATAAACTAATACCAGAACAAATTCAGATTAATAAAAAAAAATGATATTATTTTCAAAATTACTAATTTAATAAAATAACAAATATTTATATTATATTTTACAATTAATTATATTACATATTTTATATACACATATAAAAACATTAAATTTAGCCTACATATAAAACAGCTGTAAACAGCTGTTTACACAAGATTGAACACTTGATTTAAAAATGTTTAATTTATTAATTATATCTGATGATGATAGTTGGATTAATATCAAAACATTTGTAGTTTATAAAATAAAAGATATTGTTGTTAAAAGTTTATTTATTATTAATACAATAAATATTAATTAATATAAATATAAATTAATGAACAAATACAAATCAATATAAAACATGACACAATATTCAAAGCACTCAACATCGAAAATACACAAAATAAAAATACATATACCACAATCACACACAATAATACAACTTTAAAATACCAGAGACCAACAAGAAACCTTAATAGGACCCGGTTTCTTGTTGGTCTCTGGTATTTTAAAGTTGTATTATTGTGTGTGATTGTGGTATATGTATTTGTATTTCGTTTGATTTCATTGATTTGATCTCAATAATCATGATCAAGTCACCGTGGTTAAGTGTATTGTATATCAAAATGGATTTTATATTTTGCAATTTTAATGTGTCTCAAAAGCTAAAATTATTAACACGAGTGATGCAGACAGACACAGTACCATAAAGGCCTGCTGGCGTGGACGACAGATTTTAATTTTGATTTCGATTACGATTTTAATTCCGCTTTTGTTTTTGGATATTAATTTTGATTTTGATGGGGCCAGCCGCTTACGGTGGGATATCAGAGGTCGTCGGCTTCTTCAAGCTCAACTCCACGGTTACACATTTAGCATAATCTCTGTAGAGACTGATGGGTGAAGTTAAAGGTGAAGGAAAAAAGCAGCCGAGTTAACAAGAAATGTAACTGTTGCTGACGCTATGTTTGGTCTTGGGCTTTATTTCCACAGACAACAATGGCTAACAACTATAATATCGTGTAGCGTGGTGTAATAGGAAGGTATTGCAGCAAATCGCAACCTGTCAACAGATCGGTACGTCTTTTGACTAATTTACCACATTGCTGAAAGTATTTAAACAGTTTACAGACTTCATAGATAAACAGCGTTAATTCCGAAGATTACAGTACTCTGTTGATGCTAAAATTTTCTCGCGTGCAACGGTAAGGGTAAGCCTTAATTCCGAGAAAAGATCTCTCTTCCCGCGGCACTGAGGATGGCCGTCAGCTTCAAAACGTTTGGCCCAAATTACAGACAAATTGGACCATGGTGTAATATCCCAGAACATTTGAGCAACATTGACACAGGTCATGAAAGCTTATGTTCTTTTATCGCGTTACTCTATGAGTAATTTTAGTATAAAATCATATATTTTATACTAAAGTTAGCCTATGGATCCGAGAAATGTAAGAAACCTGACATTATTCTACCAGCAGCAGTAGGTATATTAAGTTTTGTAGTTGTTTAAACTCAGAGCGATTAGAATAAAACTTTCAGAAGACTAAAGAATTTGGAAATCGATTGTATGTAGGCCTAGTTGTTGAATTTTCATAGCTTCCGATTTCTCTCCCGTAGCCTACATTTTGCCATGCGTATATGCCACAAAAGGTATTCCACATTTATGTTACAGAGGAAGATAACACTTGTTGAATTTACCAAAACGTTTAATTTTCACAGCCGTTGTCCATTACATTAAAAATGTCCCAGTTGTAAACCCATGGTCCAGAGTTACGACCACAGCTTAATGATCATATCGTGCATGCATAACGATGATTAGAGGATGCAAGCGTAGCTCGCTGTTACAAAACGTGCTGGAGAAACCGTGTCATGAGAGATACCAGAACTACTGCCATCACGATGACGAAACTGAACCTGGAAACGAAACTTACTTGGCTGTAAAGAGATTTTCAATCAGTCAAATTGAAGTAATACAGATAGACTGGGGTTTTACTGCATAAAACTGGCGTTTGCTCTGTGTTACCAAGAATTTCCTAATTTTCTTTCTTTCTTTCTTTCTAACTCATGTCATGTTCGTTTAGAGTCACGAGTATGTCTTTAGTTTACGTTTTATGGTTCCGAAATAGTTACTTGCATTTTCTTTACTTTGCGGTGATTTAGAAAAACCCAGGGTACAAAAGATGCCGACAAGAAATTACGCTAGTGAGCCTTGGTTCTTGTCCTTAAGATACATGTTTGGTAACTTAATCTGAAGTAAAAATAAGTTTATCATAATGTGAGAAACATATTTAAACTTACGTGTTCGCTGTACATCATGTTGCAAATTTATTCCGTATTCTGGCTGAGAAATTGCCCTTACTGAAGTAGCTAGTTGAAGGACAAACACCCATCACTTTAGAACACTTATCAGTAACAACGCCAGTAACACTAGTAGTACGACTGTTATAATAATGGCAACATCAACAACGATATTACTGCCACCACCATCATTAATGACAAACCTAATGTCATCAGGTCGTGTTGTTGTCGAATGGCCTGTTTAAATCTCTGTATCCTTCCAGATGTAGGCCTATTTCAGAAGCCGTTTAATCAAAGCCACTTTTGTCTTCGTCTTCTCCTACCGTTCTCCCATCAACCTTTCTTTGTCATATTCACACAGAACTGTTTCTACCACAACTACTACTGTTGCTGTTACTACTACTACTACTACTACTACTACTACTACTACTACTACTACTACTACTACTACTACTACTACCACCACCACCACCACAACCACCGCTGATGCTGCTATTATTGTAGCCACTACTTCAATTTAAGTACGACTACTATGCTCCCTGAGATGCAGAATTCTCTCACAATTTTGAACGAATTACAATTATTATTACATAAATTTCTCTAATAAATTACTACTTTTTTAAACGCTTTTTAAATTAAACGCTTTTATTTAACTAGCTTTTCGTGTCGGTCTCGGGTGATTTTCAAATCGAATTTTCGCACACTTCCCGATGTGCTAGCGACTTGAAATTTTGCATACACACTTAAATCACGTGACAATACAATATTATGAAAAAAAATGCATACATACATTTACCAATGTACAGATTATAAATTAAATGTAGTCGCATTCATAAGCGAAGTTTTATATGTGCTACGTTATTGACAACAAAGAAGTAGTATCTATGGAAACTCACCGGTTCTCATTTTCGATCACGCGCAAAGTAATTTTACTTTGTACAAAACGTTTCACTTTGAATTTTTCTCTTCTAAAATTAAAATAAATAAATAATTCTTAATATGAGTTACCCTGGCTTGGTATATGGCACTATTGAAAGTTTTCGATCTACGGTCTTTTTTAGGTTAATTAATACTACACTTCTTAAAATTAAACACACAAAAATAATGAATAACAACTAACAAAAAAAATTACAACAGTGTTATTGTGTGATAATTCAGTGTTTGTAAAAAAATAGTTCGCTAGTATATAGGGTAAGTCCGGGATAGTTGGACCATGTTTTTTTAAAGTAATTTTTTCCAAAACTTTGCAATGTCTAGGATTTGGTATATATTTTTATAATATGTATATATGACCTTGAACAATTGTATGCACCTCTTCAGCTGTTACACTGATCACACTTGAAGTTATGATTTTTTCTTTTTTTTACTCGGTGGTCCATCTATCCTGGTGGTACTCGGGTTAGATGGACCACCTCCTAGGGATTGATGGACCTCTGGTATACGTTACTAAATCAGGGTGTAACACAAGAAATACAGGTTATCAAAGGTATAAACATTGTTTATTTTCAACAATAAAGTTATAAACTGCTTGAAAAGTATAGAGTTATAAACTATTTGAAAAAGGATAAGTAAATTTGATAGTCAATATACTTAGAAAATATAGGTAGTCTAATTTATTTTCACATGGTTCAGAACATTTAATCATTCTGCAGTCATCTTCTTTCGAGAATCTCGCTTCCCACAGTAATCGCATTTATTTTCGAATCTTGTGCAGCCTTCATGTGTCCAGCGAGAGCATGACACACACTTAATCCAATCTTCATCTCGTTTTGTTTCACTGCAGTTCTCTTTACACCATACACAATAATCTTCATCCCAGTCACTTTCATAAAGATTATCGTTGCAAATTGTATTAATATCAATATCTTCAGATTCTGAGGATGACGTAATTTCTTTCTTCTTTTGCGTTCTCTTCCTTTTATTAATCGTTGTTTGCTTCTTATTCTCACTTTCTCCCTCTAACTTCTTTTTCTCCCTCCCTTTTTTCTTTTCCTCTCTGTCTTTCTTCTTTTCTTCCCTTTCTTTCTTCTTTTCTTCTTTTATCTTAATCTTTTTTTTTTATCTTTTTTCTTTTTAAGGGCAATTATGTTTTCCGGAGAGCTGAAAACTGTTGATATAGTTTGAACCTTTCTTTTCAGAGTCTGAACTTTATTGACACAAGGCACTGGATGTATTTTGTCCAATAACTTCGAGGGGGTTACATTTTCAGATATATCCTCGTATTGTTCAGAGGATCCAGGCACAGGAACATCTTCATAGCTTCTTGAAGTACCAGCATTACTATCGTTTCTTGGGCTACTAGGACCAGCAACAGCGACATCACTTCTTGAACTATTAGGACCAGCAACAGTGACATCATTTCTTGAACTACTAGAACCAGCAACAGCGATACCGGTCATATCATTTTGGGAAACAAGAGATGTGTCTAGAGGCCTGGAGTCTGTGGATTCTGACAGAAAAGCATAGTCTGGTATCCCATCGGGTTCAAAAGGAATGATTCCACAGGTTCTAAAACCACTAATTCCAAAATCTACGTTTGCTGACTTCCCCCAAGCTAAGCTAAGAAGCGTACCAAACTGCAGCCGGGTAATCTTCCTTGAGGGATTATTGGTCATGTAGTTGGAGCAAGCAGAATAGTAGTTCATTTTTAAAGACTTAAAGAAAGCACGATCTAATGGCTGAAGCCAATGGCTGGTGTGGGGAGGAATACTCATCAAAATTATTTCATTATTTTCTGCGAACTCCAACATTTCAACGCAGCTAGTATGCGATGTGTGTCCATCTAGAAGGAGGAGTACCTTTCCTGCTGGTTTTCTTGGAGTAAAATGGGTTTTCATCCAATCAAAAAATAAATCAGTATTTACATAGCCAGACTTTGGAGACATTTTTACTTCAGCACCAGGTGGCAAACCGTCACAAAACTCCTGCTTTAGATTCTTCCCTTTCATTATGCAAAAAGGTGGCAAGAATGTACCCTCTCCATTTACACATGTCAATACTGAGATAGTTTCACCCTTTTCTCCCAAAGTAACAGAAGTCACATTCTTAGAACCTTTTAAAGGCAACTACTTTTCCAGGTTTGTTGTTCAGTTGTAAACCTGTTTCATCCATGTTGAAAATGTTTCCAGGTTTATCTATAAGACCATTTTCTTCCAAAACATTTTTTAAGAGGTCAAAATACTCTTTGACAGCTATTTTATTCAGGCCCTTCGCTCTTGCAATAGATACCCCTTCAGATTGCCGGATGGAAAGTTCAGGATTGCGTACAAGAAAAGAAGAAAGCCAGTCGTAGCCTGCTTGTTTGGTTTCATGATTAAAATTATGTTTTAATTGCAGGCTTTCTGCTAAATAATAAGCCATGGAACGTACTGAATCTCTAGTTGGAGTAAACCCCCTTGATTGTAATTTTTTAATATGTCCAACGATTTTTTTTCGTTTTCAATTCCTAACAATGAGTTTTTTCCCATGGAACCTTTATTAAAACTCTGTGACTTAAGGCGCCTTTTAAAAGTGGTTTTCGGTATGCCAAACGCTTTTGCTGCAGCATTAACTCCCATTTCCTTATTCTCAACAGCTTTGACTGCATTTTTCAAACTGTCTTCAGACCATTCTCCTCTCCCAGACGTGCCTTTTCTTTTATAAAAAGTAGGCATTTTTCTGTAACAGAAAAAACCCCCAACTTATCAGGATACGCCTTTATATTTAAAATAATTTTTTTATAAGTATTATTTCATTTATATAGAAAGTAAAGCCCTAATAGGAGATATGGTCCGACTATCCCAGGTTTTTTAAAGTGGGCCAACTATCCCAAATTTCACTGGTCCATCTATCCCGATTGTCGGGGATAGATGGACCAGCTCCCCGTTCAGACAAACAACGCTACCGGCACGTTATTTTAGGTTAAGATTGTACCCAAGTATACACTTAAGTTATAGCATTGATCTTACGTCGAAATCATTTAAACTAACTTAACCACATAACAAAGAAATCTAGTATAAAATATTTTTCAACTCACCAAAAGAAATAAACGAAGTTTTCTTCTAAAATACACATGAAACTCACGAGCAAAACTAAGCGTGGGTCCGTCTACTCAAGAAGAACAACTCCAGACACCGACTGCAGCGCTGCTGTGGCAGACCAGCCAAATATTCGACTGGTCCGTCTATACCGGTGGTCCATCTATCCCGGACTTACCCTATAGTGTCACAGGTTAGTTTATAATAACCGTTAAAAAAAATCTGGCTGTCGTGGGACTGCCGACAGAAGTGTTAACTTAAAAATACCATTTCAAATTAAATGAAAAGTACATCATTTCAAAAAGATAATTTATTAAACAATTACCGTTAAAAATTACGTTACAACTTAAGAAAATAATTACTAAATGTTTAAACATTTACGTACAATGCATATTAGACTTACCTTTCATTCAACAAATACTTTTTTGTTACATTGAATTCCTTGTAGCAGGAGGAATGGTAACCAATAATTTCATCGTCATAACTTTCCGGAAATATAACGTCGCTGTATTTATGACGTGATTTCAAGTAAAGTTTACATGAATTCCAGATGGTCGGAGTAAATTTTTTAATTTTTTCCCTTTTTTCTCTAAACCCAGGTTTATCTACTAAAGAATTGCACAAAAAGCACTCCATAATTTCCTTTTATTAGCCGCACGTGATAGAAAATTATCAACCTTGAAGATGGGGCATATGTAACATCTCGAAATGTCTCTAAAATAAACAGTTGAACGTTTGATAAACAAAAGTACAAGTTGACCCGAAAATTCCAAACACAGGGATAAAGATTTGAGGAAATAAACAGAAACTAAAAAATCAGTGGAAATAAAATCAAGCAAATTAATAATTCCGAGAGAGACGAGCAATAATAAAACATACAAGATACAGACGAGATACCAAAACTACGAAATAATAGCCAACTAATACACAGAACAAAAAATAACAGAAGTTGGACTAAAGAACAACACACACAATTAACTAATTGAACGATGAATACAAATACAACGACTAAAGACAGTACTAATATCCCGTAAATGACAAAAAGACGAAAAAATGACGTTTATGTAAAATAACTATAAGTAGTGTAAGTAGTAAATAAGGTTGAACATTGTACAAATAGCTTTTATAAATATCGAATCTATGAGCGAGAAAGACGAAAACGCGCGTGGGATCGAACACGCGATGTTACATTTGACCGCGCACAAAATTCAAACTTTAAATTAATAAACCTTAAAAAGTGCGTAAATTAACGGAAAAGTGCGAAATAAATACCTAATAGTGCGTATAAATACGGAATAAAAAATATTACTAAAAAACAAAGAGTGATATATGAAACATGAACATGTAAACAGAGAGGGGGAAATTGTTACGGATTCTCGTCGCATTCCTTTCTGATAACGTCACATTCTACGGATTCACTCCCGTGTAAATTTTGACATGATAATGTCTTATGGCTGGGGGTCATTTGAAAATTTCTGTAACGCATCACGCTGCATGACGTCATCATTTACCAGCCGGGAATCGTTAACTAAAACCGCGACCGCTAACGTGCTAACGTCCGTCGCAGATTAAAGACCTAACAAGCAAACAACACTGCATAGCTGTAGATAGGTATGTAACCAATCAGTCAGTCAGTAACCATAATAATGTTGCGTTTAGCTGGCGGCTGAAAGACATTATCATGCTCTTAAGCTTTTACCATTTGGTAAACGGTACTTTACATTTTTTCCCTTTCCTCTGCTATAAGAAGTTAACACTTCAAAATTTTTAAAATTTGATTAATATCACAACACGTTCCTTTTTAAATTCACACTTTTAAATTCCTTTTTGGTTGTTTCCACTATATAATTCATTTATTATTATTTTAACAATTCACTATATAGTTTTATCACTCGATTATAATTTAACTCCGGTTCACTGTACACCTAAACCCGTCTGATGTTCGATTCCGAGTCCTTAATTGTAAACAATGCGTATAACTAAAGATTTTAACCTCCAGTATCAACCGTTGGAAATATGTATGTGAAATGAAAAATGAATAATGGCAGTTGGTTTTTGACTTGCTGTATCTACGTTAATACAAACTTACTGTGTCATCTGTACCAGCGGCCTGCAAACATTTTCGTAAGGGGGGCAGGATACTTTTAGGCTTAGTGGAGCAATCAAAATTTAAATCAGTTTGGTGAAACTGTCTACGTGATTCCAAATAACGGTAAGTAATTTTACTTTGTACAAAACGTTTCACTTTGAAATTTTCCAATGAAAGAGGAGTTATGTCGTTTTGCCTACATTATATGATGTACTTTTCCAATGAAAGAGGAGTTATGTCGTTTTGCCTACATTATATGATGTACTTTCAATATTTTAATTGGTACGAAACGTTTCAATTTCAAGTTTTATAATGAAATAGGAGTTATACTATTTTACTGATTACATATATTATACTTGAATAACATATGTATAAGTTTAGCATTTTCATTGTAAAGTCAAGTTAGCTAAATTTTTATTTTTATTATACTGTGTACAAAAATATTAATTCAAATTTCTAGGTGTTAAAAAATGAGTCGAACAGAACGACTACTCAGAGAAAGAGGCGGTTGGAAAAATGCGACGTAAAAAAATGGAGAAATTAAACAATGAAGATATTCAGACAAAGAAAGCTAGGTTGGAAACCCGCCGAAGATGCTTTTCATTAATGGTAGCTTCTGAAACAGTTGAAGAAAAAGAAGCAAGATTAATGCGATACAAAATGTGTAAGTCACAGAGATTACAAAACGAATTACCAGAACAACGAGAAGCACGATTAGAGCATGATCGTTTGTATCATGCACAAATAAGAGCCACAGAAACATTGCAACAACGAGAAACTCGATTAGAGAAGCGAAGAGTCACATATTCACAAGCAAGTGCTCAGTTGAATACTCATTTGAAAATATTCTATGACACTATTAATAAATTTTGTGATAAAATATGTGAAGTTTGTACAAAACGGTGCTATCCAAATCAAGTTGCAACATGCCGACCAAGTGTAGCAGCAGAATCATATTTGCCTGATGAACTCAAACAAAAATCAATTTTACTTCTTTGTCATAGATGTAAAACACATATTACCAGTAATAAGAGAACGTGTCCTTCAAAAGCTTACTGGAATTGTTTGGATCCTGGTGTACAACCTGATATCTTAAAACAACTTTCTCAATGTGAACAACGATTGTTATCAAGAATAATGCCATTTGTTAAAATTTTAAAATTTGATGGGCAATTTGGACAATACGGCTTTCGAGGCCAAGCAGTATTGTTTGCTCAAGACATATTTGAAATCAGCGATAAACTACCAGATATGCTTCCAAGATCTTCAAGTAATGCTGGAATAGTGATAGTTACTGAACATCTTGTGGACTTGAATATTATTAGAGAATTCTCTATATCACGTGAAAAAGTTTATGATGCATTAAAATGGTTAATACATAATAATCCACTGTATAAAGATGTGAAAATTGATAAAAATGTACGCATGAATGTAGAGGATTTGGCAAGAGTATTTGAAAAACCACAACAACAATTGAATGAAGTAATTAATCAAGAGCATCATTTTTATAAAAGAATTAATGAAGTATCAAGGATTGTACGAGCATCCTGGAGTCAAGATAATCGAGATGTGTTTACCTCGGGTTATGCAGGTGTTCAGTGTTGTGCAATGACACTTGCTAATATCGTAAGAGCATTTATTTATCCACCCACAAATTGGTCTTCAAATACTTTAGATATGAACATGATTGAAGGAGATCGTATTTACAAACAAATTAGAGAATTAACAGAAAATGACCCAACTGCATTTCCTATTAACGAAGATGGATATTTAGAGATACGTAATTTTTCTGTAATAAAACAAAGTCTAATTATATATGATTTTAATTTCTCTTTGGAATATGAGGAACACACTAATATTTTTGGAAATGTACAAAATAATTTAAATAAGAACAATAATGGAATTACGCTGAATGAAGCCTTGCTAGCATTATTTAAACATCATCAAGCTGGAATTTTGATTGCATTATCCAAATCTTTCGGAGTAATACATTACAACGAAAAATTATATTTTTCTGATTCTCACTCATGTGGTCCAAAAGGCGTAAGTGCAAGACCAGATCTTGGCAAAGCATGTATAATTAAATGCGATACCCTTGCAGAACTTGAACGTATAATTAGAAGATCGACCGGATCTAAAAATAAATTGTTTACTTTGAGTTACATCGACCTTCATATAAATAATATTGACATCAATATGAATAATGATCTAAATACAGTAAATGAAAAGAGTTATAGTGACGTTAATATAAATGAAGTTATATCTGCAAAAACGTTTCAACAACAATCTAATAAACTTTTAGGTCAACAACAGAATCAAAATGAAGAAAATAATGGATATCTCACTCATAACAAAGAAACTTATCAACAACGTTTGTTTGAACAACAATATAATCAAGTATTACATCAAAAACAGAATCAATGCAATGCTTCGTTTGGACAACAATGCTCTAGAAATGCTTTTGAGCCACAACCAAATCAAGTTAATGCTTATATGCAGATTAATAATGAATCGAAAATTGTACGAGCTTCATGGAACCAATATAATCCAGAAGTGTTCACTTCAGGCTATGCAGGTATTCAATGTTGTGCAATGACATTAGCAAACATAGTAAAAGCATACATATACGATGGTCTACAAATACTCTAGATGCAAACATGTTTGCAGGAGATGAAATTTATAGACACATTAGAAAATTAACGGCGAATAATCAGACTGCTTCTCCTATTTGCGAAGATGGATACTTAGATGTGCGTAACTTGGGCGTAATTAAAGAAGATTTCATCATGTATGATATGAATTTTTCTATAGAATGTAATGATGACACTGAAATCTTTGGAAACGTCCAAGATGATCAAAATCAATATGGAATTGGAATGACGTTGAATAAAGCCTTGCTTACATTATTCAATTATCATCAAGCTGGAATCTTAATTTCATCATCAAAATCTATTGGGGTAATGTATTATGATAACAAATTTTATCTTACGGATTCACATTCTTGCGGTCTAAACGGTGAGAGTGTTATACATGATCTTGGCAGAGCTTGTATAATTGAATGCCATACAATTCCATAACTTGAACGCCTATGTAAGCAATCAATAGGTTCACAAAATCAACAATTCACGATAAATTATATAAAAGTTAATATAAAATATGACCCTGTCTTGGAACGTGTAAGAGAATACGAGGAAAGAGAAGAAGAAAACATGTATTCGACAGCTAGAGATGGGCCCTCTGAACAACCAGAACACGTATTAGTACAAACAAGTGTTATGGCTCCAATCGATTTTGGGGAACCAGATGTCGAACAACAATACGAATTATCAAATGAATTGAATAAAATTATTCGAAAAACAAAAGATAACATTGTTAATGTTTGCCATGAACTGAAAGCAGAAGAATTTGGTTGGTTTTATCTTTTCCCATTTGGAATCAATGGGTTAAAAGAACCTTCAAGACGAGTGAAAATTAGCCATTTGGATTACTTTCAGTTTAGAATTCTCGAAAAAGATACAAGATTCCAAAGAAATGATTATCTTTTCTATGCATTATCCATGTTTGAGAGTGAACGTGTAAGGTCTACTATTTCAGCTTGTGGAAAAAAATTGAAGGTGAAAGTGGAATGGTTGAAGACGTGCATTTATACTTAAAAAACTTAAGAGGTACAGCAGCTTACTGGCGAAAAGCTTTGTATGAATTAATTGCAATGATTAAATGCATCGGCACACCTCACTATTTTATAACATTTAGTTGCAACGATTTACATTGGTTGGATATGAGAAAAGCATTGTTGATTGCAGATGGAAGGCCAAATGTGGATCCAAACGATCTTGATATACATGAAACGCAACGTTTGATCGAAAAGTATCCCGTTATCGTCTCTCGACATTTTATGCTTCGTGTCAGTGCATTAATGAAATTTTTGAGAAATAATTGTGATGTGTTTGGAGGCAAACTACTAGACTTTTGGTGGCGAGTTGAATTTCAAAATCGAGGAAGCCCTCATCTTCATATGATCGTATGGATTGAAAATCATCCTACAATCGATTCAGAAAAAGGTTTACGTCGAATAGATAAAATTTGCTCTTGTGAATTACCATCAGAGGAATCAGATTTGCAAGAATTAGTAATGAAATGTCAAGTTCACCGACACACAATCACATGTAAAAAGAATAATACAACATGTAGATTCAGTTTCCTCGTCAAGAATGTGCTGAAACTAAAATTGTTGCTCATTCATCAGATGATTTTATTCGGAGTGGGGGTCGAATATGTGTTTGTTGAAGCGTCGTAAGGAAGATAGATGGATTAATAATTACAATCCCATTTTATTAAAAATGTGGAAAGGCAATATGGATATACAACCTTGTGGATCAAATGAGGCAATAGCATACTACATTGGCAAATATTTATCAAAATCTGAGCCAACAGAGCTGAATTCAGGTATTGCGCAAGCAATTAAAGAAATACAGCGTGAAGAAAGTGATACTGCTCGTAGATTGTTCAAGATATGTATGAGAGTATTGCAGAAAAGACAAGTATCAGCATGTGAATGTGTATTTAGATTATGCCATCTTCACTTAAGAGAAAGTTCCAGAAAATGTGTTTTTCTCAATACACGAAAACCTCAACAGCGATACAAGGTGTTGAAATTTGATGCTTTAGGCCGTGGGATCGGATATTGTGCAAATATATTTGAGCGATACGAAAAAAGGCCTGTTCAACATAACGACTACGACTTTGAAAACATGAGTTTGCTCGAATTCGCAATACGATTTGAACCATACTATAATAAAAAACAAGATGAAAATGAAGAATCCATTGACCAGTATGAAAATGAGGTTGTACAAACTAGAAATCGATTTATCACGTTAAGTGACAATAGTAAAATGTTGATAAGAAATAAACCAGCAGTTGTACAGGTACCTTACTTCAAGGCATCAGATGATCCAGAAAATTACTATTATAGTATGCTTTTGCAATACTTACCTTATCGTGTTGAAAGTGAATTGCTTGCAGACTACAATAATTCAAAAGAAGCATTTATGGCTCGAGAAGAAAAAATGAAACGCATGAACGAGCACATGCAATTGTTTAGAAAACGAGACCAACAACTCGAGAATGCAATGAATCAAGTACATGCTTTCGGGATACTCAATGAAGATGAGTTTATACAGCCTGTTTATACAGATTCTGATAATTATGCAGAAGTACAAGAACGGCCAATGAATGAAGATGAATTCCAACATGCCCAGCGAGCAATGAATTTTGGACAAAGAGAAGTGTTTTCATTCATTACGCGAAACGTTCACGATTTGGCATTAAAGATCGCATTCGATTATTCATTACAGGAAATGCAGGAACAGGAAAGAGTTTCACATTACATCTTCTTAAAAATCAGGTTAATAGATGTTATGGAAAAAATGCTGTAAAGGTATGTGCACTAACTGGAGTAGAGCTCTATAATATTGGTATTCGCACCCGCCATCTTTGCTCCGAGACTTTTAAATGTAATGTGGCGGGAGCAATGTAAGCACGCTGTGCGTTGCATTATTTAATGTAAATTATGTATGTAAATATTAATATTTTTACATATCAGGGTTACAACCTTAGTGTACTAATTTGATTTATGTATTACACACGAATATGTATAATAATCATCTCATCTTGTCAGTGAAAACAAGGTTATAAATACTGGTGTTAGAGATATTTTAATGTTATGTAGTATGTTTTGCAGATTGTTGTACTTCCATCTCATAATCATAATGACTGGTTGTTGTGCTGTAAATTGCAAAAATCGAACAGAAACTAATTTTAGAACATTCAAATTTCCGGCAGACCCTATTCGATGTGCAAAATGGATTCAAAATATGAGACGAGACAAAACTAAGCAAGGGAATGCGTCTGTGTGAGGTAAATTTACTCGTTGTTCCTTAAAAGTTTGTGAATGTTAATCATAACGACTACAAATGTAATACACCTTTGCACTTTTAGGTTCATTTTGAAAGTTCACAGTTTGAACAGGCACGAGTAGATTGTTGGAAAAAACTGAAGCCTAATGCCATACCGACTTTGTTTGACGTACCAAATCCACCTCCTAGGATCGGCCCAGTTCCACGCAGATCACTGTACAAGGTGGTTTATTTTTTTAATCCATTAATTATAAATATAATATTAGACTATAACTAAAGCCCGGATTCACGTGCAATTGCATCTTTTTTTTTGCTAGTTCGTAAACGGCCAGTGACAAGTTATTTATCCGAATCGGGACGTGTAGGTCATTTTAACATACATTTTATTTTGCACAAAATTGCACGTTTTGGGGGTTACTGCATAAAATTGCACATTTACCTGTTTTTCGAAAATCAGCTGCGCGATAGCCAAGCGCGAAACACACGCAGATCGTAAACAAAGTCGAGAACAAAATCAGCACGAAGAAATTCTAGTCCAGTAAGCGCAGCTTTTGACGTAACAAAATTTTGACTGTCGATGGAATTTCACGAAATTTGATATGTATGTTCTATATGCACTCTAGAACAAAGTTAAACTGTACGCTTTTTATTTGGGGGTGAGAACCACCCCTTTTTCAAGGGTGATTGATAAACAAAAAATTAACCCCAGGATCCAATAGAGAATCAAATTCTAAGCAAAAAAGTCAGTACGCAACTGTTTTGAAAAATGCGTTGTTTTCGAGTTATTCCAAATCAACATTTTCGATTTTTACCCCCAAAAAACAGGATTTTAGCGTAATTTTTAGCGAATAACTAAACAACGTTTGAGTTTATAGTAAAAATGAATAGGGCCAAAATTATTCTATACGAAATAACAAACAAAATGCGTTTTGGCCGGGTTTTTATCCACTAGTTGTTTTCAAGATATGGCCGTGAGAATTTGTAACTTACAAATTTTTTGCCTGTACTAACAAAGTTTAACCCTTCCTACTAACCGAGAAAAATACTTTTGACTATAAAATGTCTAGTGAAATGAAAAATACATTATTGTTAATTTTAATAAAATGTTAAGCTAAACTTTTTATTATTAATTTAAACTAAATGTTAAGCAAAAAACCTGAATATAAACTTAATAGTAAGTAAGTTAAAAATGTAAATTCGTGTTTATTAAAAATAGTTTTAGTAACTTTATTTGGACTTTTGGACAAACGAAGTTTAGTAAACATTAATTCAACAGCCATCTATTATAAACAGGAATAAAAGTAAAATCTGAGAATATATACCTAACAAAGTGGTAAGTGGTAACGATTGGTACGGTATTTGTTGTTTTTTAGACAAAATTATTCTCCTCTTACTATGGTCTGAATCAGTAAGTTTTAAGACGAAAACTATTATTTCCATATTTTTAAGGACGTGGGACATAATTTCACACTTTGAAATTATATTTTTGGCACGAAAAACTATAATAGTTTATGTAATATCGAAAACAAACTTATACTGCGTCCCATGTATACACAAGCGCCACCATAATATTATGTCAGTCTCGGAACAAAGATGGCGAGTGCGAATACTCCCTTTTATAGATCCTTAACTGGAGTAGCAGCACGATTAGTTGGAGGCTCTACGTTACACAACACTTTGAAGCTGCCCGTTCAAAAAGATGGAAGGATTTTACAAATGCCTCTTTTGACTGGACTTTACTTAAGACAAATGCGTCTGCAGTGGAAATATATTGAATTTATATTTATAGATGAAATATCAATGGTACCTTACGAAATGTTATGCATGACTGATTCAAGATTAAAGCAATTAAAGAATTGTGATGAGTTTTTCGGGGGTATCAATGTTATATTATTTGGTGATCTAATGCAGCTACCTCCTGTCAGAGGAAGTCAAGTATTCCACCAGCCTCTCCATCTAGTGCCGGCAACACATTTGTGGCGATTGTTTACTCTACATGAACTTACTGGGAATATGAGAAAACAAGGAGATGCAACTTTTATTGATATTCTCAACGCTTTAAGAATTGGAAAACTTACAGCTGAACATATTGGGATATTAATGAAAAAAGTCAGTAATAAAGCGACTGGTGAGTTTTCAATTGAAAGAGCTCTAAGAATCTATCCTACAAATGAGCAAGTGTTAAACATAATCAGGCAGTAATTAACCATTTCAAAAGTAAAGGAATCACAATGAATGTAATAAAAGCTCAAGATACACTAGTGGATGCCACTCAGAGCATGGAGGATAAAAATTTGGATAATATCATCCCGACTGATATCAATAAAACAGAAGGTATGCCAAAAGAGTTGGAAATTTTTGTAGGGGCCAAAATTATGTTACGTTCAAACATAGATCTTAATAAAGGTCTTGTGAATGGTGCGATTGGATTTATCACAGAAATCATATGGCCATATTTTCGCCGCGAACAAGTGTACAAAGAAGACATACTGTCAGTTCGTGTGGACTTTGGCCAAGGTGAAATACATAAAATTGATCCAATGTCTGTCCAATTTCCTGCAAAATTCAGTTATGGCACTGTTGAAAGAAGAATGCTGCCAATGGTCTTGTCGTGGGCTTCAACAGTGCACAAGATGCAAGGCAGTACTGTAGATCATGCGGTTGTTTATTTGGGACCAAAAATGTTTGCAGAAGGACAGGCATATGTCGCTCTTAGTCGAGTCAAATCTTTGGAAGGACTTCAAATTGAAGAAATAGATAACACAAAACTTCTTGGAAAAAAACCGTGCAATAATGATGCGTTAGCTGAAATGGACAGATGCGATCACTTCATCCGAGATAAATATTGTTAAAATATGTATGAAATAATAATAATGATACTGTAAATTATTGTAATTATATTCATTTGTATCTATTTTTTTGAAAATAGTACTGTATAGCAAATACCCTGCAATATACGAATGCAATTGTAACATTACTTTAATCATGTGATTATATACATATACATATATAAATTACTAGCAGAATACCCGTGCTTCGCTACGGAGTTTCACGTTGTACGTAATGAAAATGTTAGTTTAATTAATAAAGTTCAATTAAAGTAGGCTTCTTAAAAATAAATAGCTGTTGCCCAGAACTTCGTTCGCGTGGTCTTCAATTTAATGCGATAATATATTTAGAACAGAATCTATTCTATTGGGTTGCCATAGTAACCAGATCTAATAGTTTTTTAAGACCGCAAAGGACCCCCCAGAGGATCGTATCGAAAAAAACACCTGTCCTATGTTGGTTCTCCCGTTGCGTGAAATATTTGTGCCAAGTTTGGTTGAAATCGGTCCAATGGTATAGGTGGAGACGTGGAAGGATCGTATAGAAAAAAACACTTGTCCTATGTTGGTTCTCCCTTTGCGTAAAATATTTGTGCCAAGTTTGGTTGAAATCGGTCCAGTGGTTTAGGAGGCGATGTGGAAGACCCCAAAGAACCCCCAAAAGGACCCCATCGAAAAAACACCTATCCTATGTTGGTTCTCCCGTTGCGTAAAATATTTGTGCCAAGTTTGGTTGAAATCGGTCCAGTGGTTTAGGAGGAGATGTGGAAGACCCCAAAGAACCTCCCCCAAAAGACCCCATCGAAAAAACACCTATCCTATGTTGGTTCTCCCATTGCGTAAAATATTTGTGCCAAGTTTGGTTGAAATCGGTCCAATGGTTTAGGTGGAGACGTGGAAGACCCCAAAGGACCCCCCAAAAGACCCCATCGAAAAAACACCTATCCTATGTTGGTTCTCCCGTTGCGTAAAATATTTGTGCCAAGTTTGGTTGAAATCGGTCCAGTGGTTTAGGAGAAGATGTGGAAGACCCCAAAGAACCCCCTAAAGGACCCCATCGAAAAAATACAGAAACCTTCGCGGGCGTGCGCACAACAACTCACCGAAGTTTCATCGCAATCGGATGAATGGTATAGGAACGCATACGGGACAAACAAAGAAACATTCATTTTTATGTATAAGATGTAAACTATACCACTTACTTGACATAAACCGTGATAGCTAAGCTAATGTACAACATATATGTATTAATTATACACATAAATGTTCCTCGATAGACACTCTATCTATTGGCGAAAACTTGAATAAAATCCGTCAGTAATTCCTGAGATTAGCGATTTCAAACACAGAGAGAAAACGGACCCGACTTTGCTTTATACTATGTATAGATATACAATAAAAAGTTACTTATTAGACTATCTATTTCATAAATAATTGTTTATTGGTTGCCAATCATTCATTTTCCATTATATAATTTATCCGTAAATTTGACTAAAAAGGATAAAATAAAAAAGGTAAAAAATTGTTTTTTAAAAACGCTTTTATTTAAAATTTATAAAATATTCAATGTACTAAAAAGGTAAAAATAATTTTTCTTATACTAAGTACAATAATGATCCATGTACTACAAAGGAAAAAATAATTTAACTTTTAATCAAATCATCAAATACAATGAGAAATAATGAAAATAATGTTCGTTAATCAAAAATTTTTGTAACATTAAGTATCACTAATAATAAAAGCGTGGGCGCCGAAGGAATGTTAATGTACCATGTTTACATCAATGTTTTATAAAAAATACCTATAATTGATACTATTTGTCCTACATTTAATTGATTATTAAAGAATTACATTTTTCAGAATATTCATATATAAGAAATATGTAATTCCTTAATTGTCGATTAAATGTAGAACAATCAATTCTAGGTCTTTTTTATTAAACATTGATTTAAAGATGATACAAATGTATGACTTCATTCAATGGAAAGGAATCTTCAAGTATCTTCTATACTTTCAAATTTAATTATACAGCACACAATTCTCTTTATGCAACGTGAATTGTGGAATCGCACACGATTGTACTTGTACGAAAAATTTACATACATATGAATATTCTGAAAAATGTAATTCTTTAATAATCAATTAAATGTAGGACAAATAGTATCAATTATAGGTATTTTTTATTAAACATTGATGTAAACATGGTACATTAACATTCCTTCGGCGCCCACGGTTTTATTATTAGTGATACTTAATGTTACAAAAATGTTTGATTAACGAACATTATTTTCATTATTTCTCATTGTATTTGATGATTTGATTAAAAGTAAAATTATTTTTTCCTTTGTAGTACATGGATCATTATTGTACTTAGTATAAGAAAAATTATTTTTACCTTTTTAGTACATTGAATATTTTATAAATTTTAAATAAAAGCGTTTTTTAAAACATTTTTTTTACCTTTTTTTTTTTAGTAATATGACAGTTGTAGAGCACACAACCATGCATTAAACACTAAGACATCATTCGGCTTTGCGTTACCGTTCCTTTTAGTCTGACACTCTGCTGACTTTTCACAATTTTTTTCAAATTTTTGATCTCTTTTTTGGGCCCTGGGTCCCAACATTTTGAAGTTTTCAAAACTGGTAGAATAATGTCAGGTTTCTTACATTTCTCGGATCCACAGGCTAACTTTAGTATAAAATATATGATTTTATACTAAAATTACTCGTAGAGTAACGCGATAAAAGAACATAATCTTTCATGACCTGTGTCAATGTTGCTCAAATGTTCTGGGATATTACACCATGGACTGTATTACTATATTACATGGATTGAAATTACAATCTGGACTGTATTGGCAGGGAACCAGAGAACAACAACCCTACCTAAATTATATCAATACATTAGCAAAGATTAATAATAAATACGAGCAACAAGATCACTCTAGGAATATTGAGAACGTTTTTAGAAAAAATAGAATATGACCAACATGGTAGGGAAGACGTTGCCTACAAAATAGTAAAACTCTCATCTCATTAGAAGAGCAAACTAAGGATTACGAGCTTTAGAGCAGAAGAATGGAAGAACTTGAAAGTAATTTGTTCATGAAAGAATTGGAAAACTGGAAACTAGAGTTCTGCGGACGTGTGGCGGTCCATCGTTACATTTGAAACACTTTTATCTGTGCAATATGTGATTCTAGCAAATGAACAGACAAAAGTCTAATTTACATAATTTTTTAATTCAAACACTTTTTGCTATAATTTTTTAAGAAAGTAACTGGAACTTAACGTAAAAAAATTGTAAGCTCAGTATATTTGGCCAGTAAAATCTATTAAAAATTTTCAACATTAAAGATATATCAAAACTCACACTCAATTTTATCCAACGATTATTAAAATATACGGTGACTGAAGGTTCATCATCGCTAAGTACTCTATAATTTGTGTGTTTATAACTGTAATAAAAATCATAATTAATAAAAAATAGGTGCATTTCAGAGATGGATGGCCAATAATAGTACAAAATAATAGAAAAAGTCAGTATAATAGAGAAACTTTAATCGCATTCATAGATACTGTAGGAAACCTTCGACAATGTGAACAGGTAAAGTTTGTAGAACGTTGTAAAAGTAAGGACATCTTTACTGCCCAATGCAAACCGTAATTAGTTTGTACGAAAAGTATCATAATTGTGGGTATATGAGGGAAATATCTGGGTAATATACTACCCAATAAAGAAGTCAAGCAGGTCTGCTGCATTTCATTAAATTAATTAATGTCAATATAACACGTAAACAAAGTACAACAAATATTAAAAAAAAATAAAAATTAACCAACTTTTAAACTACTAACTATTCACCCTACGTGGCTCAAAAAAACAAGTTTTTATAGTGAAGCTCTCACTTCAAAAAGTGACTTGGCACTGACTTTAAAAAGTGTATTGGGATAAAGTTATGTGAAAGCTCGTTTTTCAGCCACGTAGGGTAAGATACTAAGTAATTAAATTCATAATAAATATTGCATAATAAATATTCATAATTTCTGTATTGCATATCATTAAATGTAAAAATTATTTTTCATTTTTTAGAGCTTTTTATAAAATAATTTCATGTGTGTTAAAATACTTTTCTCATTTTTGAAGTTGATTTAATTGTTTCAAAAATTTAAAATTTTTTGTATTAACTTGATAATTTTGTTATCATAATTAACGAATTAATTTTTCAGAAGAAAAATTTGTATCTAAAATATTTTAAATTCATCACTTATGAGAAAATATCGAGCTAAAGAATTATAAAAAAAAAAAAACAGAAAAATTCGTCTTTAAAAAATTCTCAGCGAAGTGCAAAACTGCTAAATCACGTTCTCAAGAGACCTCTGCTGCTCAACAAGTTATGTTGTCGCAATTGAGATTTATATGCTTTCTAGATTATTTAGGAGTCTACAAAAGCTGATCCTGCCTCAATTAAATCAGTCTGATTCGTGATTCGTGATCATGAATCAAATGAACAACACCTGCATCGCCTTCATTTGATTAAGGATGATGAGCTTCCTCGTGAACGGAATAAAAGGTTGATGGTAGAACGGGAACGTAGTCGGGAAGCAAGACAAAACGAACCAGAGGAGGAAAGAACACAACGCCTAGAAAACATGCGTGAAAATTGTAAACTACGTAATTGTATTAATGGAAATAATTTTATATCATCAATAAATGAATTCGCTGATGTTCCATGTGATGTGTGCAGCAAACCATTACACCCAACGCAGCATTGTAAATTTTAAAAGTCGTCCCGAGCTGATCTATCCAATGATTTATTTGGATTGTCTAATGTGGTGGTATGCACTCATTGCTCTAGCAATATAAAGAAACATGAAATTACTTCTCAAGCGTTTTGAAAGAAAATAGACGTCATGCCTATTGAAGGCCGGGAAAATTGAAGAATTCATCGATATAGAGCAACGTATGCTGGAAAGAATAATTCTATTTTCAAAAATCATGAAGGTACAGAGTAGATGTAGCCAAAATTGGTGTAAAGGGCAATTTACTCTATTTGCTCATGACGTCGTAGAAGTTGCTGAACAACTGCTATTAACTTTGTGTAATGCAGGATTAGTAATTATAACAGAAAATCGCGAAAAATTGCAGCAACACAGAGAAATCCAAATAAATATTGAACGTCTATTATCAGTTATTTTCTCTGTGTTAGCAGTCTTCATCACAACTTTGTCAAATTTTGTTGCTTCCCTGCTATATACACTTTTTCCTCGAACGAGGCCTTTCGGTTTCGCAACCATTATCAAGTTCTTCTACAACAGGAAGAAGTTGTAGGAAGAACTTGATAATGGTTGCGAAACCGAAAGGCCTCGTTCGATGAAAAAGTGTATATAGCAGGGAAGCAACAAAATTTGACAAAGTTGTTTAAATATTGAACGAGTAAGAATTAGACTTTGTTATTCAAGCATAACAATTTATATATTGACGCTAGACTCAACTTTGACGATTCTATTGAATTACAATATTTCTGAGATAGCCCAGGTGATAGAAAATGCGGAATACAGAGATGACATAGAAATGCAGACTCAAGATACCGAACAAAGAAATATCAAAGCACCGATTAATGAGTTTGTATGTAATAAATATGTAAATATGTAACTATAAACGATAACGTGTCAATTTTACGTGGTTCATTTCATCATGGTGATGAACGGTTCAAGTGGTAAACAGTATAATGGCATAGCAGCAGTTGCTTTTCTAGATATTTTCTTATTAGATCCAAATACTTGGACTATAAGTGACATAGATTACATAGTTATAGTAGGTGATAGGTGTTATAGAGAATGCATAATATTGCGAGCAAAAACCAATAATCAAGGACAAAGTATAGAGTACTTAGCGATGATGAACCTTCAGTCACCGTATATTTTAATAATCGTTGGATAAAATTGAGTGTGAGTTTTGATATATCTTGTGATGTCATATTAATGAAGATCAAAGTAACGAAGGTTTCCCAGATTTGAAAAATGGTTTGATCGCTTGTTTCGAAAATCACAAGTATAGGATTGTTACTGCTAATTTTTAGTACCTATGGGATGTACAGAACAGAGAGACATAAAATAAGTTTGGTTGCTTGATACACATGCTAGAGGGCGAAGGGTCATAGAGCAACATCCAGAGGTGTATCGTGCTCTATGCTTTTTGCGAGTTTTGAAGAACTCCATACAGTTTTACGTTTTAATTTGAAAATAATAAAAGCTAACTACGTAACCCTAGAAACTCAGTAATCCCAGTCTATTATTAAATTTTTAAAGCAAACGTATAAGTATAAAATACAGTATTCCACTGGTACTGGCTCTGTACTGTCCAGTACCAGGACCACCGCAGGAATATGACCTTTCAAATAAAAAGAGATTGATTAAAATCGGTCCAGCCGTTCTCGAATAATCGGCGAACATAAATAAATAAAAAAATACGTTTTAATTTGAAAATAACAAAAGCTAATGATACAACGTAACCCTAGTAACGCAGTAATCCAATCTATTATTGAATTGTCAAATCTCAAGTGTCAAATAAAATACAGTTTTCTGCCGGTACTGGCTCAGTACTAGTCCAATACCAATTTTATATTGAGGACCACCGCAGGCCTTCTAACTAAAAACAAGACTTATTAAAATCGGTCCTTAACAATAAACACAAAGATGAGACTTTTATGCTGCTACGAATTCTTGGTCCTCTTCTCCGGTGTAGAATCTTTGACTTTGACTGAAGCCAAAAATAAAATATCGGTATGGAGAACCATACATGACTTCCATGTTCTAAGATTTATATTTAAAATCATATTCGAAATGAAATATTTCCATAGAAACTACGTCTTTCTACTTATTGCTTCAGCATTAACCACAGTACTGTGGTCACTAACGTATACCACCTCACATTTTCGCACTCGATTTTCACCGATGATGGCAGTCGATGGCACTGCCGAAAAGTCTGGTTTTGCAGAAAACATTGGACTACGGCTAAAGAGCCCGGGAAGCAATTTTAACAAAAAACTACTTCTTTGTTGCCGATAACGTAGTACCCATATAAAAAATTCTCCCCTCCACCTTCAACTACAATTTTTAATAATAGAAAATTACCCCCACCCCGTTCACCTAACCTCTTCATTTATAGATATTTCATCTACGTTTCTACAGTGGATTACTATGAGCTTCTTATCAGAATACTTTATTTATAAAAATTAAGTACTTTACTCTTGTTAAATCATAAAATGTTTCAGGTAAACTACCCCTTTCTCTTAACCGATCTTCTCCAAAATCAACAGACCTTCCGTCCTCTACAATTCAGGGAAGCATGCAAAAAAATATTTGATTCTGTTTTAATGTGCGGCAGTTATCGTTCGTCATAAAAAAATTACCCTTTTTAAAACATAAACGTTGCTGATAAACTACCCCTTCCCTTAACCGATCTTCAACAAAATCAACAGACCTTGAGTTCTCTTTAGTTCAAAAAGGTATGCAAAACCCTAGTTGGTTCTGTTTGAATTTACGGCAGTTATCGTTCGTCATATAAAAAATTACCCTTGTTAAAATATAAAATGTTGCTGGTAAACTACCCCTTTCCCTTAACCGATCTTCACCAACACCAATAGGTATTGAGAACTCTACAATACAGGGCTGTATGCAAAACATCATTTGATTTTGTTTGAATTTGCGGCTGTTATCGTTTACTATAGAAAAAAATTACCCTTGATAAAAAACCGTTGCAGGTAAACTACCCCTTTCCCTTAACTGATCTTCACCAAAAACGACAGGTCTTGTATGCAAACAATTATTTGATTCTGTTTGAATTTGCGGCTGTTATCGTTTGCCATAGAAAACACCCTTGATAAAACATAAAACGTTGCTGGTAAACTACCCTATTCCATTAACCGATCTTCACCAAAAACAATAGGTCTTGAGAACTCTACAATTCAGGGCTGTATGCAAAACATTAGTTGATTCTGTTTTAATGTACGGCAGTTATCGTTCGTCATAGAAATAATACCCTTGTTAAAACATAAAACGTTGCCGGTAAACTATCCCTTTCCCTTAACCGATCTTCAACAAAATCAACAGACCTTGAGTTCTGTATAATTCAAAAAGGTATGCAGAAGAGTAGTTGATTCTGTTTTAATGTACGGCAGTTATCGTTCGTCAAATAAAAAATTACCCTTGATAAAACATAAAATGTTGCTGGTAAACAACCCTATTCCCTTAACCGATCTTCACCAAAACCAACAGGTCTTGAGAACTCTAAATTTCAGGGCTGTATGCAAAATATTATAGGATTCTGTTTGAATTTACGGCTGTTATCGTTTGCCATATAAAATACCCTTGATAAAACAAAAAACGTGTCTGGTAAACTACCCCTTTCCCTTAACCGATCTTCACCAAAAACAATAGGTCTTTAATACTCAACAAAACAGGGCTGTATGCAAAAACGTATTTGATTCTGTTTGAATTTGCGGCTCTTATCGTTTGCCATAGAAAATACCCTTTTAAAACATAAAACGTTGCCGGTAAACTACCCCTTTCCCTTAACCGATCTTCACCAACACCAATAGGTATTGAGAACTCTACAATACAGGGCTGTATGCAAAACATCATTTGATTCTGTTTGAATTTGCGGCTGTTATCGTTTACCATAGAAAAAAATTACCCTTGATAAAAAACCGTTGCTGGTAAACTACCCCTTTCCCTTAACCGATCATTACCAAAATCAACAGATCTTGAGAACTCTACAATTCAGGACTGTATGCGAAACATTATTTGATTCTGTTTGAATTTGCGGCTGTTATCGTTTGCCAAACAAACAAAATTACCCTTAATAAAAAAAACGTTGCCGGTAAGCTACCCCTTTCCCTCAACCGATCTTCACCAAAAACAATAGGTCGCGAGTACTCTACAAGTTAGGGCTGTGTGCAAAAATGATTTGATTCTGTTTGAATTTGCGGCTGTTATCGTTTGCCATAGAAAAAAAATCTACAGACACACACACAGACAGACACACAGACAGACACACAGACAGACACACAGACAGACACACAGACAGACATACCACACACACACACTTTTCGAAAAACGACTTTTTTTCATGTTTTGAGTACAATCAGAATCTGCAATAATCTCGAACACGATTTTTTTTGCCATCACCATACTTCCATTTCCTTAAGGAACATGGTAGTAAAAATTGGTATCTTTCGAAATGTGGCTTTACCGTAGAATACTGAGCATTTCATGGACAGCATATATAACTAATGTTGAAGTTCTTAGGAAGCTGAAGAAAGAAAGGAAGTTATTAACACAGTGAAGATAAAGCTTCAGTATCTAGGACATCTCATGAGAAATGAACAGAGATTTTACTTATTGCAGTCCATACTACAGGGAAAAATACTTGGAAAGAGAGGAGTTGGGCGACCGAGAATCTCATGGCTGAGAAATTTAAGGACCTGGTTTGGCATGAATACAACTGACTTATTCCGTGCAGCAGTACAGAAAGTTAAAATTGTCTGTATGATATCCAACATCCGAAACGGATAGGAACTATCGGAAAAAGAATAAAATCGGTCCAACCGTTTTCGAGTAATTAACGAATAAAAAAAACATAGGGACGAATATAGAACATCCTTCTTTTTGAAGTCGACTAAAAAACGAATATACATAGATATGTACGTGTCACTCAACTCTCCTTTTTGATGAGTAGTTAGAAGGAAACAGATCTTTAAAAGCGCATCTGTTGTTGTGAAATCTGAAATAACTATGTTGGCTAATCATCTAAAAAGTCCAACGGTTTTTGTATGTTAGAGCCATGAAAAAAAATACAGGTAAATAGTTACAAACGAAATAGATTTACTTATTAAACTATTTAGTTTGTTAAATATCAGATACTAAAAAATGGAACGAAAACATTCACAAACGTGTAAAAATCATGATTTTGAATCATATTGGAACAATTAGCAAACATCGGAGGAATAAAACATACCGAAACCTTACA
Source organism: Magicicada septendecula (assembly GCA_034769895.1). Classification (NCBI taxonomy): domain Eukaryota; kingdom Metazoa; phylum Arthropoda; class Insecta; order Hemiptera; family Cicadidae; genus Magicicada; species Magicicada septendecula. The sequence goes on along the minus strand of CM068367.1, from coordinate 345,517,465 downwards.
GTTCCTGTGCATGTGTATCAGAAGAAGAGAAAAGTTTAAAGTGATATACTTTTTTTAATTTTTAGCGAAGAAATGTTATTATATTTCTGTTGAAATAATAACAGACAAGTAATTGTTTTCTATGTAGCAAAATAATACTGCTCTAGCTTCTTAACTTGATATTTACTAGGCTCTATTTACTAGGCCATACAAAAAATAATAGAAATTTCTTCTTGTTTTATCCATCTATTATAGTAACGAAATACTTACTTTAATATTGTACGTTCTATTTGTTGTACGTAATATCAAAAAACGTATAAATCTACTTACGTTCTTACAAAAAAACAGGTTTTATAAACACCTGATGGCAGACAGAAATGGTAAGTGAAACTTTTATTAAGGTTTGTTTTATTGATAATGCCTATTTCCGATCTGAAGATGAGCTGAAAGTCTGGAAAGCGCTAATCGGGGATTGTGTATAGTGATGTACAAAAGTTTTATTTTTAGTTTGTGAATCTTATATCCATTAACAGAATTTTATTAATTGTTTTCAATTTTTTATGCGTAAAGCAATTTAATTATATCGACCATAACAAGTCTGAAGACGGAATTTCCTGGGACACTCATAGAGGACTTATTTAAAAAAAATTGTTGTATTGTTACCAAAAATATTGATTGTAACAATTTTAATCAATGGTTAAAAACCGCTAGGAGTCGCATACAGTGTGAATAGTATTAGAGGGAAGGTAGTCCGCGCACTCATAAGAGAATAATGACTTTACGGTATATATATAAGAAGCTACGAATGTGAATTCGTCTTTTCTACTTTATGTTTAAAGTAATTTTTATGAGGGTGAAATATTGAAGCACTCAGTGATTAAATTGGCAACACTGGTTTTTCATTTCATCTATTCGTAACGCGTTGAATCAGTTTACTGCCCTAGGAGCGCGAGCTGTACGGGAGTGAGCTGGGCACCATATGAAGTACGTCTACTTACTTCAAAAAGTGACTTGGACCGACTTCAAAAAGTATATTGGGATGAAGTTACGTGAAAGCTTGTGCTTCCAGCTATGTAGCATAAGATACTAATTACAAAAGTTCATAATTTTTGTGGCAAAATTTTCTATAGATATTGTATATTTTCCATATTGCATATCATTGAGTGTAAAAATTATTTCCTACTTTTTAAAGCGTTTTATAAAATAATTAGGTGTGTTAAATCACTCTTCTCCTTTTTGAAGTTGGTTTAAATTTTCAAATTTTTTTATAAATTAAAGCTGGAATTTTGTTTAAAACTCTCATGAGACAAATGAAACTTCAGACTGGCAGAGGGAAATCTTGTTTTCTCTGCGACTAGAAGTAAACAATAGAATCGAAAATGAAATTTAGTAAGATTTAGGATCGCTACCGGTAACGGGCTGGTCGTGGCGTAACAAACGGGGCCTCAATGGGGGGAGTTTCGTTGTAAAGGGGAGCCACAAAAATTTTAAATTCAAAGTTTGTTAATTTGCATTAACTCCTTTTATATTATTTTATCCTGAATAGTTAAAAATATTTTTTTGTATTGGTTAACAAAATGCGCGTACAGTAACAGCAATAACCGCAATTCTACCGTACTGTATCGATATACAGCAAGAATAAAACTGGGACATTAATTGCTTAGATGTAGACCAAATTATCAAATATTAATAAATACACAGTGTGTATCAAAAAGTTTCTGCCATAGTTAGCAGGCTTATTCCTCTATCAAAATATTGAAAAAGTTTATACACACATGTACTTAGAAACTCTTTGTTTTCTACTTGCAATTAATTGAAGATTACCCCTGCTTGGGCATCGAAGTAAGACAACGAGACTGCCATATAGTGGATGAAATTAATGATAAAAAACTATTGTGATTTCATAAGGAATTTTCCATAAGAATTTAATTTCCAAAACCGTGAATTGTGTGCGTTTTATGAAAATTCTATAAAAATTCATAAAATATTTCCTGAATTTTCCATTTTTCCATTAAAAACTACCGTACGTAAATAACGTAAATACGTACGTATTTTGTTTTACTAGTGGCTTCAAAACAAATCGTGTTTTCCTAAATATGGTAGAGAATTGTATTTTCTACAATACGGTGTAAAAATTGAACTTAATATAAAATTATTAAAAAGATAAGTAACTTGTTCTTTTATTCAAAGCAATACAGGTAAAATACTAGTTATTTGCACTTGTAACACCGAGTTTATACTTACTGTTCTTTCTACTACTTAGGCTATTTAAACCGAATTATTCAGTATTAAATTCTCTAAATCTATTGGAGAAAAACTGATTAATTTTGAAGTACCTACTATACTACGAATTTTCTAAAAAGGAAGAAAATAGGATTGTCAGGTCATTAATTATGAATATCCATTGAATTTTGCATTAAAGATATACAGTTCACAATCTAGTTTCCACATAAACACATTTCTAAAATGGTAATATTTGATTCTTTTAGTTATTATTTAACACGCAATATGCATGTATGATTTTGCAGTTTTGTTTACAAATAAATGATTTATTCTTATTTTTTATATTTATTGTGTTGTACAAACCAACTCAGAATAATGGATATCTGTCTCCATTAAAGAAAGAAAATATTTAATATTGAAAATGACAGTAGAGGAGCAGGTAATGTTTGGATTTGATGACGAATTAGTCAAATATGAAGACGAAGTAAAATTTTGAAACAAATTTCTTAGTGCCAGACATGACATGGCACTAATAAGAAGAATACATATTTAACTATTATATGGCTGGTTGATTGATTGTTTTGGAGGTTCTGTACAAAGAATTGTATCAGTAGTACTTAAAAGTTATGAAAAACGTAAGTAATTGTTTAGATAGAAAATAATTATAAAACGTTAAATGTTATTGTTGCTTTTCTTGACTTGGAATCATGTAGGCATAAGTGCTTACAGGATATATTAAGTAGCCTACAAGCTACCCACGTAGTACACGTAATTGTAACTAATGGCGTACTGTATGTGAAGTTTTGTATTATATGCCTTGAAAAGATTATTATGGAATATTTTACAGATTGTATTCGCGTCCTGATCCACGAGTTATATTAGTTTTGTGACTTGGGTTATTCAATTTATAAGAAAAGACTTATCCGTAATAAATAAGAGATACGAAAAAGGAAAAAAATAAAGTTTCTAACTTCATTGTCGACCACTGCCGAACTAATGAAGTACAGTATTTTGGTTACTTTGAATACAGAATGTCTACCTTTACGTTATAGTATAAAACACTAAGGTTTTAAAAACAAAAAAACTTGGTAAGTTTTACAGTTTATTAATTTATGATTAATAAACTGTGAAACTTACCAAATGTTTGTATGTTTTTAAAACCTTAGTAGTAATATCTTTCACCAAGTGCCCAACGAGTCATAAATCAATATCGTAGTATGAAATACTTTATAAACATGTTTTTATGTACTCTCTTGTTACGATCAGATCTTTATATTCATCATTCAAAGTATATAAACAATTCTAATTAAACTGAAAAAGCAAGTGAAGTAGCCATAGTTAAATTTTGCAGTATCACGCTGAAACGAACTATAGATTTTCCTAAACGTCCGTTGTATTCTCTATTTATCTCGGTACTCAGTAAACACGGCGTGTTGTCGGGCCACTGCTGCTGACGGCAACAAATTAGCAGTATGCAAAATATGCAGTTCAAAATGAAATAATTTAAAGTTTGTGCTGTAGGCATACAGAACACCGGATTTTGCTAATCTTCTTTGCAGGAATTAACGTTTTTGCAACTGATGTTGCAACGCGGGTCACCTTGCGCGTACATCGGATACACAGCGGGCGTGTCTTTCCGGTTGCACTGGTACACTCGTCATTACTAATTCTAATAATAACTTTTTATCAAGGATTCAGTCGTGCTGCCTGCCAAACAACAGGACAAACGCCGAAAGTCGAGTGGGTCTATTGCGTCCCTTTTGCCTCCGACATTCAGTCCTGTATTGAAAACACGGCACGTACACGGCACGTACAGTTCGCGTACAAAATACGACACATTTTATATATAAAAGTTTTAACTTGTATTTATTTTTAATAATAATCTCAATTTTAAATATTTATTTAAGAAAGATATTTGTCTATTTCTTTATATTGCAGTACGCTCCCGTATTTCGAGCAGAACACTAGGCTTACATTTTTGCCAGATGTTTAAGTACGTATTATTGAGTTTTTACTTTTTTATTAGTTATATAGTTACCAAGTGATAGTAGTCTTTTATTGAAGAACTTTTACTCCTCAAACCGTTTACCTGTATATCAGTAGTTATGTTAAATGAGATATACATGTACAAGAAGAAATAGGCCTAACACGATGGGTCCAGGTAAAAACATGTTCAGGCACATTTAGCAAACTTTTCAGGAGAGGAATTTAAAAGTTTCTGTACATAAATTAATAATAAATTATTATTATTATTATTACATGTATAAACCTGTTTATAAATTGGTTTATATATTAAGTTTTATGTTTTTATTGATATATTACTAAAATCGTATTGTCTAGTTAAAATGTATGTAGGCCTATATTTTCTTGACTACTACAGGACTGAACCTTGTTTTTCCCCAGTAAATTTAATAAAAACAGAGTGTTGTTGATTTCACTTAGCTCGTTTGTAATTATTAAAAATTACAATTATTATGAAATAGAAAATACAATGAGTTTTTACTTTTTGTTTTTACTTCAGGAAAGTGAAACAGATAGTAGCAATAGAGATAACGTGACTCCAGGAATAACAGGCAAGTCGTTCGTGTACACTAGGTACAGAACGGGGCCGAGGACAGATCCCTGCGGAACGCCAGCGGCGACGGGTCGGACTGACGAACAGGACCCTTCGACGCTAACCCTGAAGGTACGATCACAGAGGTATGACCGCAAGAAATGCACAATCGGTGCTTCATCTTACACAAATATAATACTGTAGGTAAAATTTGCATCATGAAGTTTTACAACCGATGCATTATTCTTGGTCTACTCCTGTTAACTTGAACGATTGTTATTAGGGCTGCCAAATAAGAGTTATTACATTGTTAGAACGTAAGTTAGTAATTGTTTTTATAATGTCTTGCTTATGATCCCCTACTTTTTGAAAGCATTGCTTAGGACACTCACAGTCTTGACCCGTTTCAAATGACTGTAACCTAATCTTCTTGCTAAACTCTGTCAGTCAGACAACCCTTTCCTTTTTCCTTGAATTGGAGATGTCAGTACTTGGTACATCTTTATCTTTGGAAACATCCATCACTTTCAACAACTAACGTATCTTTTCAACTCACACAAACTTTCTTAAAAAGTATAAATTTTCACTAAGAATGAACACAGTAACTTAACAAAAGCAGCTAAATCAGTCAATTGGATGTAAACAATAACAAACAAAATTGTAGACAGCAGTGCTACTAAACCAAAAAAGAATAATACCAGGACTGAACATGTTCTACCCACGTATATGTTTTCTTTTACTATTTTTATCTTTGGCCTGAACAGTTTATTCTTCAGTATAGTTTAACAGTGAAAAAATATTTTGTTTTTACTGTGTAATACAGCGTAGAAAACAGAAATTCTAAAATTTTTGAGTAAACATGTTCTTCCCCTGGGCTCTTCATATTTGATTTATAATTTGTGATGCATAGTGGCCTATGTAATTAGTATATTTTCCCTTAATAATTATAATTAAATAGTAGTAGATAAGGTTTTATCAAGTCTTCGAGATATTATTAAAATTTCACAGTTATGAAGAGAAGGCCACAAATTTAAGAAATAGGGTATCTATTTCCAAAATATGTGCTGCGGCTGCTATATTGCTTTCGTCAGCACACTAAAACATAATTGAAATAATTACTTGTATTGTGCCATGTGTTAGTTGCGCGCCTGCCAAACATGCAGACAACAATTACAATTATAAAGATTCTAAAGATTCTGTAATCCCTTAAGTTTTGATCTATTGCCAAAGGTAACCTGAAGAGTTTTGTTAATGATTGAACGCGTTTGTGTGCATGTTTCTATTATGTATGCATGCAATTACTGCACTTAAACAGAAGATAAAAATAATTTTTAAGTACATATTTTGTCTTCTTATAAAAACATGAAGACACCGCATTTGCAGGGAATTTGACTACACGTGTTGGTGACCATTTATTTAAAAATTTAAAGAACAATAAAATCAGCAGTTTGCACTTAAATGAGCAAAGACTCAGAGGGTATAAGAATTTTAAGTAAATAATAGGTAATTGTCTTCGTACAATAAAAAATTACTTCTTTTTATTTTTACATACCACCGTAGATATACGTAAATCAATAAACGCTCTTTATATCTGACATTTTTTACTGGTATAGAAAGTTATTTTTAAATTCTAGTTTGTCTGAAATGCACACAAACATTCACAAAACTGTTAACACAGAGTACGAACTATACCCATAACAATTTAGGATAGTCCAGTGTGGGTAAAATAAACGAATGATGTTTAGTATTTTACGATAATGGTCCCGTAAATATTCTGAGGTCTGCATCCAAATCGCTGTAATTCCCCTAAACGTTCCATCTCTAAGTTTTAAGAAATATTTTACTGCAAATTGATAAAACTTGCACTGAACTTGTTGCTTTAGCTAATCATCATCGCGAAATGTTACTGTTTATTGGTCATTTCATATAGAGCGAATAAGTTAATAGATTTAATCACTATTAATCTCTGCTAAAAATTTTTCAATAATACAAAGCACTGGTACAAGGTGGATTTTGCCTTTCACAAAGTGAGAAAATATGTAGTGGATATGAATTAAACTTTTCCACTATCAAAACTAAGTCAATAGCATTACGTGGCACATCCCAGAACGAGCCTGTAGAGCAGGATTTACGTTTTAATTTTTTGGGATTCATATCAGTTACAACCACGAAATTTTATCTCCAAAAAATTGAATATTCTTCAAGTTATGCGAGCTTTGCTTGACGATCTCTTAATGGGGAAACCGAAAAAACAGTTGATGTTTAACAAAGTTATACCTCTACCGGTGGTCCTTCATGGAATGAGGTATGGATGAGTAAGAAGGAAAATGGGGTTTGCATTCAGGATGGGAAAATGATGTTTTTAGGTTAGAGGTTGCAAGAGATTGGACAGAATCTGAAAGAATTATTTATTACTAGAGAAGAGATTCAAATTATTTTAATTAGAGAAGAATTTCAAATATGTGCATTAACTGACAATATTAATGAGCATATATATATAAACAAACACCATGACATGATTCAATACATTTGGATTCCAAAGTCATCAGTTGTCATCAGTTTAAAGGTAAGAAGGCTATGGAGATCTAGAAAACAACAATAGCGGAAGCTGGTAGAGAAAGAGGAGATGGGTAATGATGTAAGAATCCAGTAATATGAAACAGATATGCAGTCTGTGCCATTCCATTATTCAAAAATGGAGAACGGAAAAAACATTATTAAATATAGTGATAAGCCACATCAAAAAACAATTAAAATCTACAGTGTACAACAGACACTATACTCTATACTCTAATTAGAGGCGAGGTCAGACATTCCGTTCACTCTCAGTCGACTCACTGAGGTTTCTCGGTTACCTCATCATAGAATCAGCGAAACGTTGGGTAGTAGGAAAATAAAGTGTAGGCCTATGTTAAACCTAAAACAACATTCTTGGTAGATACAGTGAGGATTTATAGCAGGGATCTGGAAGAAAATTTGGTAAGTTTAAATATGTATGTAGCACATTAGGAAGGACAAATTCCAAAGAAATAGCAAAAACATAAATTTTACGTTTTAGAATATGAAGGTAATTCCAAACGACTACTCGGACGTGGAATTCGTATTAAGCAGAATACTGACTACAACTTAGAAGATAGTTTTAAACATTTATGCAAGCTGAGATAAATTAATGATGAGTACGAAATATATCTGGAATAAGAATATGTGGAGAGGCCAATAACAAACTGACAAAAGGAGAAGTATTGGAACACTAAGAAGGACATGAAAGACGAGTAGAAATAAAATCCACGGATATGAAATGCTAAAATGAGGATGAAAAATAAAGAAAAGAAAATGTTGTATACATATGACATATGTTATAAATATTTTATATATACATACATATATAAAACACTTTATGTAATATTCATTTGTATGAATATCATATACACATGATATAAAATAAATTTTATACATAATTTTATGTAGATATTTACATATATATGACAATTTTGATAGTATACAAAGATTGTGTGTGTGTGTGTGTGTTATATTACATCGATTGTGTGTATAGTATTAACATCATATATTTGTATATAATGTTTAAATAGTTTAATCAGAAATTAAAAAATTAATTTAAATTAATTTTTGAAACATTACAAAAACATTTCAAAAACAACATTTTGATGTTTTTGTTGTTGTTATTATTATTATTGTTATTACTAATTCTCTGAAAGTTTTAAAAATTAAACATACTAAATTAGAATTCTTAATTTTTGTTAGTTTCAAATCTTACAATTAGTTCTACAAACTTACGTCAGATCTCCATTGCTGACTCTACCAAAATTAGTTTTAGTTTCTCACATTTTCAATGATTTTTTTTAACGATTGATATGTTTAAAAGTCTGGAACTTTTCGATTCAATGAAAAGCAATCGGCTATGTCATTTTTATCGGTTTAAACGAATTTTAATTAAAATATTGTAGAAATAAAGGAGGATACATATAACTGACTAACTGACACACAATTGCCTTGCCACTGATCTCGATGGAGTTTTCTAATTCATCCATTCTTTTGAAAATGTTGATCTTTTTTCTGTGTAATACCTTAATATTCGGACACACACACACACACACACACACACACACACACACACACACACACACACACACGCACACACACACACACACACACACACACACACACACACACACACACACACACACACACACACACACACACACACACACACACACACACACACACACACACACACACACACACACACACACACACACACACACACACACACACACACACACACACACACACACACACACATTCTAAATTTATAAATAAATTCAAATGTATGTTACACGTGTTTCATGTACTTATGTGAAATCTTTCAACTTTTGCAAAAATAAAATAAAATTCATTGCGAGTTTAACTTAGACATTACTGCTGTGAAATACGAGTATCAAATGTCAGTACTACTTTCTTTTTAACATAAAACTTATGAGATTTATTTAAACAAAATACTTGTATTTTCTGAAAGTTGCTTGTGTAAAACACAACAGAAGAAGGATTTGAATAGGTAGAAGTGGCAGTCTATTTGTTCAAAACGTATCTACGTATACGATTTTACCTCTATACAGCACGTCAAAATTTCAGACGCGGGTCAAAGCCAAAAGCTCTCTCTCTCTCTCTCTCTCTCTCTCTCTCTCTCTCTCTCTCACACACACACACACACACACACACACACACACACACACACACACACACACACACACACACACACAGGAGGTAAACAACCCCTATTAGCAAAGCTCAAATTACATATAATTTCATTACGTAATTATTTTAACTTTGGGTGTTTTAATATATGTACCTATGTTTTATATATAGCCTACTTTAATATTTGGACGACTAAGAAAAATCTTAGAACATAAATGTAACATAAATAGAACGTAATTACTTTTGGCTCCTTCACTGCAGAAGTGAGCGCTGAGGTCTGTCTTGTTGGTAAATTCAGACCTTTTGAGTATACTTTTCCTGAGCGTTCATCATAAATGTTTATTTTTAGAAACGGATTGGATTCCGATTGTCATCTGAAATGTAAATGAAAATAATACAAATGAAGCTCAAATTTTATTTTCTATTTTAAATGGCCAGAAGCAAACCACTTCTGTTACTCAGATGTTCTGTTACAAGCACCTAAAGAATCGTTGAAAATGTTACCATAACGAAAGTAATCGTCTCAAAACTGGTACTATTTATGGTTCAAGAATTTTATAATGTATATTAATAAAAGCTGTAAGCCCAAACTTTTAAATTGTTAGATACAAAATTTTATATACATTATATTAGGCTATACATGAATTTCTGTGCTTATAATCCAGCACTGGTAACATCTTACAGGAAATTAAAAAAACCTAGTACAAGTATGCCCACGGTGATAACATTACGCATACTTTATTTTTTATGACGAACACAGAAAAATTGTTACCACAAATCTAAAAGAATTTAATATTGAAAATTTTAAATTAATTTAAAACTTATTTAAGTGGTAAGAAGGCACCTAATTTCTAAAGTAATTACAACAACAGGTCAACAAAAAAGGCGTTGTTTTGAGAACGATCCTTTAAAATGCGATAAACTGATTTTTAAAATTGTACTGTAATGACTTGTTAATAGCTAAACAATAAGAAGAACTGTTGGTTTTGATAACCATTAGAACAAAATCGAGACTTAAACTGCGTATCGATAGTCAAACTACATCAGAGACTACAATCATTACGTCATTAAAACGTATTATCGCTGTAACACATATATATTTGATCTACGTATTAAACGTCAACCAGTAATCCGATAACTTTCAGATATCAAATATCATATGTAAACAAATATTACCCAAAATCCATTACCTTAATTAACAGCTATCTAAGAATGTTAGGGACATAAGATATTAACGGCACTATAATAATAATAACAGCGGTCACCTTTATTTTTTACAGAGAAAAATATAAGTGTAAAATGGAATATAGGGTACGATAAACAGAACAGTAACGCATTAGTTTCACTTAATCTGATGAATAACTAATATATTGTAGTTGGTTTTAACGTAATTATGTGGTTATACTTTCCTTGACATTACTGTTAAATGGTAAAAGACCATCTTGTCATTTTAAATGCACATTATAGCCTACACACGTACAAACGTACATTTATTTTTGATTAACTACTGCAAGCGATAAGTTTCTACGCGATGAATACATTATACATGCATACACAGATAGAATAGTAAACGAATGATTGAGATTTAACCAAGAATCGAGTAGCAGATTACAAGAGGAATAATTCACCATTCAAATAATAGTACTTTTTTCTGTTCCAAGAAAGTATGAAAAAGCCCTTAAAATTAAAAGAACATTAATTTTAATGCGGGTGCAAGTAAAGGCATAAATCAATAGAAGTGTGACTACAATAGTGTTAGCATATTGGCAGATATAGTGAGACGCACCTGTACTATTGTATACTAACGCTCTCATCTCTGGCTGCCTCCCTCTCTGTCTCAACGCAGACAAGACACACACACACACATGTTATGTTACATGTATACTGTTTTATTTACATTGGTGTATTCGATATGCTTGGTTAATCTTCATCTTAAGTTTATTTTCTATTAAGTTGTAATTTCGGTTACGCGTTTTGACACAACTTTTTTCAGTAACAATTAGTTATCTTTCAGCAACAACTGTCACGTCCACGCAGAAGGCGAAATAGAACTACCTATGACGTTAAAAATTTGTTGTTGCTTAAAGCGATGAAATATCAAACGCCTCTGAGATGTGTTACGATATAAACGGTACATTGTAAGCCGTTCAGAAAGCTTCTCTATGAATCGAGTAGACATTGTTGGCGCCGAGAGTTAGTGTGCCGCCATAGTTCACTCTGACGCTGATCTGTATAAAAGCGGAGACAGAGGTAAGTCAGTTAAAAGTTGTTTTATAGCCACACAGCTATGAGTAGTACCGTGCATATTCAGTGTTTATACTGCAATTAAGTAAACTGAATAACTTCACTGACAATCATTATTTATTGTAAATACTGTGTAATACGTTATTGTATTTTTATTATATTTGGATTAAATAATTGAAGTATCGTTGAATTAAGTGTAATTTTGTTGAAAGTTATTAATTTATGCGGGGAGTTAAGCTTTCACCGTAAGGATCGCTGTTCATGCAACACATTTATTATTTACTTTTTATTTTTATTTTTATGTTTATCAATAACACAACGTATTATGATTTTTTAACGATTTACAGTATTAATCGTTCAAAGAGCTATATGTTTTGCGTTTGAATTAAATCAAATAGCTGCATACAATGAGTTTTGTACACAAACATCATTGGAGTTTGGTGTTGTGGTCAGTAGAGTGGCTTATGTGCGGGTCGGGAAAGCAAAATACTTGAAAGGATAGAAAAACGTAAATAGGTTTTTCTGTACGTTTGAACACTATATATGTGGCCGTTTGTTTTTGAACACAAATACAAAGTTCACATAGCCTATGCGACGGGAAATGAAATGAAAAGTACACAGTATATGAATTAGCAACTTATTAAGAAGTTATAATGTTTTTTTCAAGTTTAACGAACAAGAGGAAGAGCAATTAAAATATGAGTCCATTAATTTACAGGAAATGGTGGTTGTCTGGCGTTTGCATATTTTCCTAATAATCTATGTAATGTGCTTTAAAGAATTCGGATACTTTGTGACAGCTGTCTTGCTCTGGTCACGTGCCATAAAGTTGACAAGTTACGTATCATTCCAAAGGTCTTGGCATGTGATTGTACCTTTTCAGGATCTCTGGTCCCACCACAGTTCCGTTTCAGAAGTTATCAATCACTATCTGTTACAATTTTTTACAAATTTACTATAACAATACTTTTAGAAAACAATCAATTCTTGTTACCGTTGCTAGGAAACAAACATCCAGCTAAATATTTTTTCATATCGTTTTTCAATTAAACTGTTCTGCTTTTATTAATTTACACGTTCTTTCAATGACTTGTGACTGCTGGTTTCTAATGTCTTCATAACTGTATAATAATTGTTTCAAGTCTCTAAACAGTAACAAGTTATTGACATACAAAACGTAATAGGCTACTTCGTTTGAGTAACAAAGTGTCAGTTAACTATAATTTCAAATAATATACATATAAAAAAATTTTTGTTTAAACTTGCTTTTATACATATATATATATATATATATATATATGTATATGTATACATTATTATTATTATTATTATTATTATCATACATTGCATAAGTTTAATTAGTGAACTCCCGTAACAATTTTTTGTCAATTTTTTTATTTTATTTTATTTATTTTAATTTTATGCCTCCGCACCCGCAATTTCCACCCCTTTCGTGGGATGTTCGCAAAACGGCTATCGGATTTGTCATCTGCGACCCCAAAAACCCCCGCATAGTCGTTTTGCAGATTTTTCAATTTTCACCCCCGCACCCTTAATTCCCTCCACCCTTAATGTACCCCCTACGGGGGGATATTTGCAAAATTACGGTGGAATATTGTATTGTCATCCGACCTTAGTAACTGTGCAAAATTTCATCAATAGGATATGTCAGGAAGTGTGTTAAATGAAGGATGCAAGATTCCAACACAAACAAGATTGTGAGTTAAAGAAAAGCAAGTAAAAATCGGTATAGAGAACCCAACATGGCTAACATGACTTCCACGTTCTAAGATTTATATTTAAAATTTTTAATTATAAATTGAAAAATTTGCCAAGTTTGAAAAATTGAAATAAAATATTTCCATAGAAACTAATTGTTTGTTGCCGATAACGTAGTACACATATAAAATCGGTATGGAGAACCATACATGACTTCCATGTCCTCAAATTTATATTTAAAATCATTTAAATATTAATTAAATAAATGGATACTTGAGTTCTGAAGAAATGACGTATCAGTTAAAATGGTACCCACATGTCAGGTGGGTGAAGATTATCCTCAACCTTCGTTAGGAAGGACTGTACTTTTGGATAAAATGTTTTTAGGTCGAACGAAGAGCTGGCTAAAGGGAGCTGGGATCTGATTCCTGTAATGAAATTACACTCTCGCTGTGAGTTATCGGCCGAGGGTATGTTTATAGTGTTATCAAAGTCTTTACTTTCAATACTATACTAGTCATTTTCTTTTTTAAAATCGAGTCTTTCTTTCTTTCTTTCCATTCGCCTTCTGATTTCCTGAACGGCGATTCTGTTCACCCGTATAATTATAAATTTCTCAGCAAAACATTTCTTCCTTAATACGTTTGTGTCTTCTGTTTAACGCCCACCAATCTGATTCATGTCATAACGCAATATTCCACACTGGCTAGTAAATAACTAGCCATCAGGGAGGTCAAAATATTTTCCAGGAGGGGCAAACAATTTTCCAGAGAAGAAAAAGGTTTATATATTTTTCATACATACACACATGCACATATTAGTTTGTAATTCTTATATCATAATATAAATAAGTACAGAGATTGTCTTAATTTATTAAAACATTTATTGCTTCAAAATAGCCCTATGCATAAAATAAATGGCTTGTAAAAGTTAATGTTTGATATCCATTAAGTATTGCTCAAGTTTATAAAGTTTTAATATTATGATGTCAGTAATCAAAACATCAGAGCAGGTTTTAGTGTATATGAGGGTGCACCATGGGCAAACATTTTCAACATTCAATATGGAGCGTTGCTCAGAGTAAAGCTGTGAATCTACAGTGTACGTTTCACAGAATAAACACGCAGAAAAGAAGGAGCACTCCGAAGTCTCTCACGGACCCTGAGCATCTTGCAGAGGGTTCATTCCCTAAAGACGAAAAGACTGTATATGAACCATTCCTCTGTAAACTCGTGCAGTTACACTGGCCAGCGACCCACGGGAAGCAAATCGCTGTCCACGCTGGGCACCTTTGCGGCTTGCACGCGTTGTGTTGGTGTGGGTTTCAGCACTTTCCATTTAAAAAGCGTGCAAACGTAAGAAAATAAAAACGAGTGAGGCCAGAAATAAGGCGAATTGTGTGTGTGTGTGTGCCCTGCCTGCGTTTTTATTGCGGTAATCACAATAATAAAACTTTGAAACGTAAGCATTATTACATAATTGAGATATGCTTGCCTGCCAGGAACGATATATTTTCACTCATACATGATTTAAATTAAAATGAAAGAATTATAATTTTATTACCTGGCAACAAAATTATTTTATTTTTAACAATTACCATTGTTTGAAAAAGTATAATGAATTTTCAAGTACTTTACTCCTGTTAAAACATAAAACTTTGCAGGTAAACTACCCCTTTCTCTTAACTGATCTTCACCAAAATCAATAGACCTTGAGCCTTCTACAATTTTTTGAACACGATTTTTTTCGCCATGACCATACTTCCGTTTCCTTATGGAACATGGAAGTAAAAATGTACACTCTCCTCCTTCAACTGTCATTTTAATTTAAAGAAAATTACCCTCTCCCTCTTCAACTTCTCTTTTTATTTATAGAAATTTCATCTACCTTTCTACAGCGGATTATTATCACCTTTTTTTCAGGATACATTATTTATCAAAATTAAGTACTTTAGTCTTGTTAAAACGTAAAATGTTGCAGGTAAACTACCCCTCTCCCCTAACCGATCTTCACAAAATCAATAGGCCTTGAGTCCTCTACAACTCAGGCAGATATGCAATAAATTATTAGATTCTGTTTGAATTTGCGGTAGTTATCGTTTGGCATAGAAAAAATTCTACACAGACACACAGATACACACGCGCGCGCGCGCACCCACACACACACTTTTAGGAAAATTACTTTTCTTCATGTCTTGAGGGTAGTAAAATCAGAATCAGCCCTTATCTCGAACACGATTTTTGTTCGCGATCACCATACTTCCATTTCATTACGGAACATGAAAGTAAAATTACTCTACACTTAAATTATCTGCACCGTTTATACAATTATATTATACAAATATATAATTACAATTATACAATTATGACAATTATACAAATGTCATGCTTGTTGGTAGGACCTTTCATTTCCATCCACGTTGAATTGTAGGAATCACATTAGTTGAGATAATTAAACTATAACATAATTTTTCGTTTAAACGAACAGTAAGCACGCGATTTCGGTTGCAATCCTCCTAAAATATAGTTGCTAAAGTTGAAACTAATCCTTTAAGTTGTAATAAAAAATTTGTTCTCATATTATATACTAAATATACCATACCATTTCAGTTGTGGTATGCATTCGGTACGTATTCAGACAAATCAGTGACACAATCCCTCTAGTTCATTTTTCTTCATATACGAAAAAGAACAACTAAAAATAATAAATATTACAACCAATTTTCTTCCCTACAGTTTACGTGTTTAACATTCTTACACTACAATTTAGCTATATTGTTTAACTCATAATAAAATATAGATTGTACGAGTGTTTACGAATTTATCGCACACGTATAGTACTGTATGGTATTCTCATCGCCTAGTTATAGTACACAGACCTGCTAAGTTGTGTTTCAAAAATATATTGTCACTATCACTATGACAATAGTGATAGGCCATAGCCTCTTTCAGGACATTTCTTCAATCGTCTCCGTCCATTGCTTGCCGCCGCCACCCTCACACTCTAGTGGGTTGTAGGTTCTCTTCTATATTATTTAAGAAACTGCTGCTTGGTCTTTCTTGCTTGCGCTAACCAAAAGGCCTCCCCAACAATATTTTTCTAGGAGGATCGTCTTCATGCATTTTCATAACGTGGCCAACCCATCTGATTTTATACGTTTTAACAATATCTAGTTCCTGGTACAATCTAGAGTTCCAAGTTGTACTTTTTTCTAGTGGGATCGTCTTCATGCATTTTCATAACATGGCCAACCCATCTGATTTTATACGTTTTAACAATGTCTAGTTCCTGGTACAATCTAGAGTTCCAAGTTGTACTTTTACCTCCAAGACCCATTTTCATAACACCCATAATTTTCCTTAAAATTTTCTTTTCACGACATCCCAACATTGATTGATCCCTTTTTCGTGAGCATCCATGTCTCACAACCAGACATCAACACTAGCCTTAGTAGAGTTTTATGTAGTTTGCATTATCAAGTTTGTGTCATAAGTGGGAAGTCAACCACAAAGCAAATATCAACTATCAGTCAAATACTGGAACATTCTAAGGTGTATTGAGACTCGACTTTAAAGAGGCATGTGATTAGGTAAATAGAGAGAGATTATATGATTCCATGAGAGAATCTGGAATACCATTATAGGTGTAAAGCTTGTGGAGCTCACAGTAGGGAAAGTGCAGGGTAGAGTAAGTGTGAACGATGTTCTCTCCGCGGAGTTTAGAGCTTACGACGGTCTTCGAAAGGGAGGTGCGATGTCTGTGTACGCTCTTTAACCTGGCAATAGAAAAAGTGATAGAGTTACAACTACCAGTACAACAGGAGCCATACACATTAAGCCCATACATTCAGAGCAAATACTAATAATCTAGAGCAAAATAGGGAGAATTTAGGGATGGCAGACTTCATCCACGGTCATATTTTAATAATCGTTGGATAAATTTGAATATACGTTTTGATATATCTACTGATAGGCTTATTCATGAAGTGCAAATAATGAAGGTTTTCCAAATATGAAAAATGGTTTGTCCGCTTCTTTCGAAATCACAAGTATGGGATTCTTACTGCTAACGCATTTTCAGTAGCTATGGCTTGTACAGAACAGAAAGACATCAAATACTTTTGATTGCTTGATACTTGTCAGAGGGCTAAAGGGTCATAGAAAATGTCCAGAGGTGTATCGTGGTGTATGCATTTTGTGAGTATCGAAGAACTCCGTACAGTTTTATGTCGTAATCTGGGAGTAACAATAACTAATCATACAAACGTAATCATAGTAACGCAGCAATCCCACTTCATTATTGAATTTTCAAAGTACGAGTGTAAGTATAAAATACAGTATTCTGCTGTTACTCAACTCAGTACTGTCCAGTACCAACTTTAAATGGTATGGGACCACCGCAGGAACATTAATTTCTGTTTCTTTAATTATGATTGCTCAACATAAAAGTAGATGTTGTGTAGATGTTAAACGTTAAAGAGGCTCTATTATATGTTATCAGTACATTTACACATTTTTACTCTAATGACAACGGGACAATAAATAAATGCTAAATGCTACAGCAAACTACTACTACTACTAATACTACTACTACTACTACTACTACTACTACTAATAATAATAATAATAATAATACTAATAAATAATATTAATATTAATAAGATAACAACAATATAATAATAATTAGTATTATTAAATAACAAGATTGATCCTGTCACTTGTCCTCTGCATTAGGTGGCCCACATGACGAGAACGCGTTATCTTGTCTGTCGGATACAAATATAATCAATTGTTAATAGTAGGGAAAGTCAAAAAGTAAAGGGAAAATTTTCTTTACCTTTCCATGAGGTTGAAGACATTAGGCTGAGTATACTTTGTTATAAATTATAACCCCACATTGCAAATATTATTTTATTATTAGCAGCTCGACAAATGTTTAAAAGTCAATCAAAATGAATGTTCCATTGTCTGATTCAACGAATGAAGGAATGCTTCAGGGATACGTTTTTTAAATTCAGAGAGGGTGAAACCTGCTGAAATTGTTCCTAGAAATCAGTAGCAATATGGGGAGAGTTGTAGGATCGGTAGCAAGACCTACGAGTAGATTTGATCGCACTATAAATGGGCGGATTTCTCTCTGTTATCAACAACAGAACGGTAGGCCTTACACGTCAAATATCGAAGCGGTTAAACAAACGATTCATGGAAATCGGTGAACTAAACTGATAAAATTTTAAGTGAACTAAATGATGAATTTTACGGTTTTTTAGTCATCCATGACCCTTTAAATTTTTGTTCCCTGGGTCCACATTGTGCCACTTGTACTTCTAGAAAGAGAATCGTTTGAAAACTTGCAGTAGCTTTTGAAACATTATGAAAATAAAAAACACAAAAACACATCTAATACGAATAACAACCTGTGTTAATACATGGATCTACAAGCTCGACCCCTAGAGTAAAGGACAAAGTTTTGTCTGGAAACATCCATCATATTCACAAAAAATTATAAATTCACATTTCTGCAGGAAAATTGATGACGAGGATTTTTGGGGGCGTGAAAATATTTTACTTTTTGTTCATTTCATACCTAACAGTGAAACGGTAGCAAGTGAGAACTGCTGTGAACTACTGAGATTATTTACACAAAAACAATCCAAAAGAGGTGACAAACTTCAAAAACGCTTTGCTTCCGGGCAACACTCGACCTCATACAGCTAACAAAATAGTCTTTAAGATTTTGAACCATCTACGATACCTCCAAACACGCTTATTTTACCTTTTTGTTTCACTGGAAAAAGAGCCGAGGGAAAAACAATTTTGTTCATAGGAAGAGGTCATAGAAGCAAAGCAAAACTGGCTGCACACGAGACCGAAACTTTTCTTCCAGGTGCACATTAGTAGGAGGGAACTGTGTAGAAAAATAACGCCAACCATTTTTGGGTAATTTTAAGTACATAACATAAAGTTACTTTACATTTTGACTCGCTCTCGTATAAAGTGACCGTGGCTACTGTTACTCCACGACTACAGAATCGAGAATTTGATAATATTGTCTTCGGCCGTACATATGTGTAAACGGCAATGAAGTGATTATATTCAAGTTTATGTATAATTTATACTTTTATTCTAGATAACAGTTAAGGTGCAATGAAACAGAATAGAATTACAGACACGATGAGTTACAGGCTAATTAAAGAAGAAAATATTATTCCTCAAACCTGTATAAAAATAGCGATAAATGCTTATAGCCATAGAAATTACGGTTTCGGGTAACAGATAAAGTGACTGGTGACGCCTTTAGATTGTTTTGTGGAATTATTATTATGATTTTTTTTAAAGATGCGCTTAAACCTACTAGTCTTTATATTATGATATCCATGCAATATTTTTTACGAATATCGGGTAAATTATATATATATATATATATATATAAATGTTTTGATAAATTTGTAAGAACACACACACACAATTTTACAAGGTTTTTCATTTTAAGAGAAATTTGTAAGAATATGTTTTTATAAATAACTTCAAAGATAGTAAAGTAAAAACGTCACTGTCATACAAGCTTAAACCATACAGTAACTTTAGAAGATCATTGTCATTATCGTATTTTAATTTTACGAATGAAATACTTCTACTGTTAGGAAACGGGAATTTATTCTTATTCCAATGTCTAAGTTTTGTTGTGTATTAGAATTATAATTTTTAGGGTTTTAACTTTTAAATAGGCCTATTAAACATTATATTATTACAGGATTGGATATTTTAGTTTTCGGTTGCTGTCTATATGTTCGAAATACGTATGTTTATTCTCTTTGATTTCTTCGGCGATGGTAGGTTAAGTTTAAAGAGTTTTAACCAAACAACGTATTGTTATCACTGTGCTGTGCAACAAAACAACAGAGAGTTCTGATAAGCTTTACTTTTTTCTTCTAAGGAGGTTGACAAGGTTTACATACGTAAAGTGACCGATCAAGAATATGGCGCACTATGCTTTAGAATCATACTTTGTTTTAAAAAGTCTTTTCGTGATGTAGAGTAGCCTTCCTGTCGACCCTAATTTGAATATAAGCTTCAAAAATAATAGTAGAAAACAAAATAAAAATACTAAAACCTTAAATACTACAGTAACTTTAGGAGGTCATTATCAAGAACCTATATTAATTTTATGAGAGAACTAACATTGAATGCTACTAATTTGTGATTTATTCCGGTGTCTGAGCGTCAAAATTAAAATTATTATTTTCAGAATTTTGGGTTTAAAATGAACCTATTAAAAATTATGAAATTAGCATCATATTTGTTCTTTTTTCCAGTCTTCAGACAACTTCAGAATCTATTACCTGATGCGAACATATTTCAATATGACAGTTTGTTTAGGCAACCATTATTTCTGCATTTCCGACTTACCAAGTTGCATTAACGGATATTGCATATGTATAAATGAGACTTTGGTACGAAGTTTTGTCTACTGTTTGCTATGACGAACAGAATATTTAGTCCTTTGTCAAAAAACTCTGGTTACCTGTCTTTATTGTTGTTGAGAGAATGGTTATGTTACTGAAAATGACTCAGTAGCGATTGGCGTATTATTTTATTAAATTATTTCTTTAATGTAGCATATGTTACCATGAGCTCAAAACAGGTTTCCACATATTTTTATCTCATCCGGTGTTAACATAGGCCTATGGCCAATTTTTTAAGTTACAAGTAAGTTTCATGTTTGCAAGGCTTACCGATAAATAGCATCACTTTTTGTATATTGTATGCCGATCTCTGGTAAGAAGCCATGAATTCAGCTCATATTACCTTCGTTGCTAATTACTGAGAGATTTATTTTTCATCCTTACGTGTTTAAAATTTTAAGATACAAATAAATAATGAAACGTTGGTTTAAAAATTTTGGAGCCTACAAGTTTTTAATTATTTGAAATTCACAATTTCCAGTTTTTATACGTTAACAATTGATATCTCTAAAGACTACAGGTAAACTTGTGAATGTTTCCCTTACTAAAATAAGAAAAGAAATAAGATAAGAAATTATGAGAAATAAAAGCGAAGACGAGTAAGGCATGATTAAACTCTAGCGATCTTTTCGGTTTTTTACTCGAGTTTGAAAAAAATAAAATGCTGTATAACTGAGTAAGCCTTTAACGAATTTTTTAATTTTTAACGAAATAAATATTCTCCTGATTGATACAAGATTAATTATGCCATTGTTTAGAAAGTTACACGCTAACTAGTTTTGTGTATAAATAAAGTGGTATTAAGAAAAATTCTTTAAAACACCTGTTATATTTTTGTAAGGCGTGACATTAATTATTAATAGATATTACAGGTAATTGTTAATTATTAAACAATGTAAACCTTTAAGAATTTTTACATCTTATAAATCTTACAAATATTACATAAGCTCTAGTATAAACATTATGTTTTAATTATGCTGTAGTACTAAGTTCATTTGATGTGCTAGTAAAATGTGCGGCTTATTACCGTTTTTAATTCTAAAGGAAGAATGTTTTAACAAATTTTTTTCCAGTTCCACACATTATGTTTGCAAGACAGCTTAGATAGGGTGTAGGTGCTGCAGAATTGAAAATATGTGAAGTATCCTTTGCACTCCTTTATTTATTTCCTTAACTCCACCAACTTACCGCTTATATTTAACTACTCTTAAAAGTTATCGCCTTTTTTCCGTAAGCAATGTAACAACAGTTTGGAGGCAGGATGGGTTTTTGTTTTAAAATTTGATCTCTAGTGTTCGTTCCTTTAGCTTGTCGTAATGTCTACAATATTTGTACTGTTATCCTTCTTACAAAAGGAGAACATGTCACAAACGTCAATATCTGATTGTTTATTCTAAAACCTTTTATGTGGTAGTGCAGGCAATAATTTCTTTTCTGTTTCCATGCAGACTTGTTGCATTATCAGCACAAGAATTATTTTATATATTGCTGGGATTACTGGAATTTTCAGTCTGATATGGGCGACAATGTATTTGTGGAAGGAATGTTTTGAGGGTCGCTTGTCTTTCTATCTAAGAACAGCTCTGAATTTCTTGAAGAGTGACAAATGTAAAGTTTTAAGTTAAGCTGTTTTAACTGATGTTTCATTCAGTATTCATTGACTTATTTCTTACTTAGGTCTTAATTTTTTTTAATTTACTCAGAATTTGCAGTGCAACATTTAAAGACAATATATCACCTACTGCGAGGAAATGTAAATATTTCCTCAATAAACACATTTTATGAACAAAAAGTGTGTATATTTTCGTATGTTAGAAAAATCGCATTACTTGCCAATTTGAATTACTATAACTTTAATAATATTTGATAAATCCCAAAATCAGATTTTTCCCTGTCATCTGTACTACTGCTGTTTTCTAAAACACTGAATTCAGTTTGAATTAGCAGAGGTAAGACAATGTTCGTATGCAAATTCTAATAAAAATTTATAAATTTTGTGAAGTCATGCTTTTGAGGATTTCAGAAAAAAATGTACAATTTTAACAGTAATCTCTTCACTCGTAACTGTTCAGAGTCTAATATTATTAGCTCAG
This sequence comes from Magicicada septendecula, assembly GCA_034769895.1. Classification (NCBI taxonomy): domain Eukaryota; kingdom Metazoa; phylum Arthropoda; class Insecta; order Hemiptera; family Cicadidae; genus Magicicada; species Magicicada septendecula. Next base: position 345,494,475 of record CM068367.1, on the reverse strand, counting down.
AATTAAAATATCCTCTTTAGTAATTTTGTGTTAGTATTTAAAATATTGCAGTAATAAAAATGAATTTAAAACTCAATTCATTTCTTGTTATCAGAAATCTGTACCGATGTTACAAAAAGTTATGGGACTTTTACTACTAAATTTGTAACATTTACTACTACAAATACTGTAACATTTACTACTAAATCTTGAACATTCTAAAAACATACGCGGCGACTTATAAAATTAGTCCCGTGTAAAAAATTTAATACGACAAAAATGTTTACCTGCTTGACCATTTAGTAAGATATTTAAGAAACATGTGGTCACGCAAACAATTTTTTATAAATGGGGCATTAAGATGCAAAAGTATTAATTAAAGACGTTTAGTCTTTAGCAGTCAGGTCTCTTTACGCTTAAAAATTGTTTTCTTTAGGTTGACGTTCCCTGTCCCTTTTTTATATCATGCGCGTAATAAGTAATATGAAAAACGCTCCTGCACAAAAAATATGTTACTATCGTTTCTGGTCTGATTTCATAGACGATTGCATTCGTATTGGGACTTACATCAGCTTCAGTGTGTTACATCTAGGTTAAATACTGTGATAGACGCGCTTAATACACCGACTTAATCGACCAATCATTGGATATGGCTAGTGTTAAGTCGTGCGAAATCGCATCACACACAACTGGGTTATCAAGGGAACTAGAATGATTAACTGGTTCACTAGTTTCTGTGCTGATTTTTAATCTTCTAAGACTAAGTCATGTATTCTTTTAAGTTTAAAGATTTTCACTCAGTGGTTGAGAAATTCAAGCTGTGTGACGGTAAATAAAAAACATTAAAGACTTGAATGTTTATAAGAGAGACGTTATACTGAAATACGTTTTCAGCACAAAAGTCGTAAAACACGGAACACATAATGTAGAACCAAACAACTCTCAGTAGAACTAATGACTAAAACCTTAATTGAATTTTTCGGGACTAAATGACTAATGACTAAATTAATGCTTTTTTCGGGAGCACAGTTAATCAGCTTGGTAGCAACGATTACAGTAGTTGTTTATACGTAAGTAACAACAGAATTTGCCAGATAACTACGTTAGTAGAGTAAGTACAAGTATTTGGTTACTAAGCTAGAGGTCCGTGTTCAATTCCTGGGAACTCCATAAAATCAGGGTGGGTTTTTTTACGCTCCAGGTCGACTCAGTCCGTAGAAATGAGTTTATGGGATGACTTCCTGGGTTAATAATGGGCAACTGAAGCGTAGAACTGGCCACACTGCCTTCCTGTATGCCTAATGACTCACATAAGGTAGCCTACCCTTCCTAACTCCTAGAGTGCTTAGACTGCAATAAGGGGGCAATTATAACTACGTGTTTTAGTTGCTTAGCTGCTAAGTCATGTATAAGTTGGATTTCAGCGATTGGAAATAGCAGAGGAAAACGCCTGACACAACGTCTCGATATGATTTATTCAATTTACTCGGACTCAGCCTCTAAGGTCGATTACTAGGAAACGGTCAGTTTTTAAAGAACAGTGATCTTGTAAGCCTTGTCTAAGTTATCTTCAAGACTAAATTGTTTGGGACTCATTCTATCTATCCTTAGGTCTCGAAGTGGAGAACTGCGGACAAAGGCTTGAATCATTATTGAGTGGTCACACGTTTGTAGAAATTATCTTAAGATTGAAGAAGCGTCTGGAGAAGGAAGAGATCAAAGAAGCTTTCCTTAAAAATCTGTAGTCAGAAATACAAATAGTTATACAGTGTTCGTTAGTATATTGGCCGTGTAGTTTATTGAGTTAAGCAGCCGTCGGCGTCGCTTACTCGGAGACGAACAGTTGTCATAAGCGTCTTAACAACGGCGGGTTGGCTTACAACCAAATATAAGAAGTCTCTTCAATGTTATGAAATCAGCAACTCTTATCTCAGCAGCCGATCGGTTACTTCAGAATGAATAAAGTAAACGCTTGGACATAAATCTACCTCTATGTGAAAACTACCCCATAATGGAGTATTTTTCATACGAGAATGCGCGTGTAAAACATTATTACTTTATTTAATAATGTTTAATATTCCATAGAATACACTAAAACATTTCTACATTCTAAAATATCGGTATGGAGAACCATACATGACTTCCATGTTCTAAGATTTACATTTAAAGACATATTTGAAATGAAATATTTCCATAGAAACTACGTCTTTCTACTTATTGCTTCAGCATTAACCACAGTACTGTGCTCACTAACGTATACCACCACCACCTCACGTTTTCGCACTCGATTTTCACCGATGATGGGAGTCGATGGCACTGCCGAAAAGTCTGGTTTTGCAGAAAACATAGGACTACGGCTAAAGAGCCCGGGAAGCAATTTTAACAAAAAACTACTTCTTTGTTGCCGATAACGTAGTACACATATAAAAAATTCTCCCCTACACCTTCAACTATAATTTTTAATAATAGAAAATTACCCCCACCCCGTTCTCCTAACTTCTTCATGTATAGATATTTCATCTACGTTTCTACAGTGGATTACTATGAGCTTCTTATCAGGATACTTTATTTATAAAAATAAAGTACTTTACTCTTGTTAAAACATAAAATGTTTCCGGTAAACTACCCCTTTCTCTTAACCGATCTTCTCCAAAATCAACAGACCTTCCGTCCTCTACAATTCAGGGAAGCATGCAAAAAAATATTTGATTCTGTTTGAATGTGCGGCAGTTATCGTTCGTCATGGAAACATTTCTCTTGTTACAACATAAAATGTTGCAGGTAAACTACCCCTTTCCCTTAACCGATCTTCACCAAAATCAATAGACCTTGAGCTCTCTGCAACTCAGGGGGTGCAACAAATTATTTGATTCTCATTGAATTTTCGGCAGTTATCGTTCGTCATAAAAAAATTACCGTTTTTAAAACATAAAACGTTGCTGATAAACTACCCCTTCCCTTAACCGATCTTCAACAAAATCAACAGACCTTGAGTTCTCTTTAGTTCAAAAAGGTATGCAAAAACCTAGTTGATTCTGCTTGAATTTACGGTAGTTATCGTTCGTCATATAAAAAATTACCCTTGTTAAAACATAAAAGGGGTAAACTACCCCTTTCCCTCAACCGATCTTCACCAACACCAATACGTATTGAGAACTCTACAATACAGGGCTGTATGCAAAACATCATTTGATTCTGTTTGAATTTGCGGTTGTTATCGTTTATTATAGAAAAAAATTACCCTTGATAAAAAACCGTTGCAGGTAAACTACCCCTTTCCCTTAACCGATCTTCACAAAAAACGACAGGTCTTAGGTACTCTACAATTCAGGCCTGTATGCAAACAATTATTTGATTTAGTTTGAATTTGCGGCTGTTATCGTTTGCCATAGAAAACACCCTTCATAAAACATAAAACGTTGCTGGTAAACTACCCTATTCCATTAACCGATCTTCACCAAAAACAATAGGTCTTGAGAACTCTACAATTCAGGGCTGTATGCTAAACATTAGTTGATTCTCTTTGAATTTACGGCAGTTATCGTTCGTCATAGAAAAAATACCCTTGTTAAAACATAAAACGTTGCAGGTAAACTACCCCTTTCCCTTAACCGATCTTCAACAAAACCAACAAGTCTTGAGAACTGTACATTTCACGGCTGTATGCAAAATATTATATGATTCTGTTTGAATTTGCGGCTGTTATCATTTGCCATATAAAATACCCTTGATAAAACAAAAAACGTGTCTGGTAAACTACCCGTTTCCCTTAACCGATCTTCACCAAAAACAATAGGTCTTTAGTACTCATCAAAACAGGGCTGTATGCAAAAACGTATTTGATTCTGTTTGAATTTTCGGCTGTTATCATTTGCCATATAAAATACCCTTGATAAAACAAAAAACGTGTCCGGTAGACTACCCGTTTCCCTTAACCGATCTTCACCAAAAACAATAGGTCTTTAGTACTCAACAAAACAGGGCTGTATGCAAAAACGTATTTGATTCTGTTTGAATTTGCGGCTCTTATCGTTTGCCATAGAAAATACCCTTATAAAACATAAAACGTTGCCGGTAAACTACCCCATTCCCTTAACCGATCTTCACCAACAACAACAGGTATTGAGAACTCTACAATACAGGGCTGTATGCAAAACATCATTTGATTCTGTTTGAATTTGTGGCTGTTATCGTTTACCATAAAAAAAATTACCCTTGATAAAAAACCGTTGCAGGTAAACTACCCCTTTCTCTTAACCGATCTTCACTAAAAACGATAGGTCTTGAGAACTCTACAATTCAGGGATGTATGCAAAACATTATTTGATTCTGTTTGAATTTGCGGCTGTTATCGTTTGCCATAGAAAATACGCTTGATAAAAAAACGTTGCTAGTAAACTACCCCTTCCCCTTAACCGATCTTCACCAAAAAAAATAGGTCTTGAGTACTCTACAAATCAGGGCTGTATGCAAAAAATTATTTGATTCTGTTTGAACTTGCGGCTGTTATCGTTTGCCATAGAAAATACCCTTGTTAAAAAAACGTTGTAGGTAAACTACCTCTTTCCCTTAACCGATCTTCACCAAAAACAATAGGTCTTGAGAACTCTACAACTGAGGGCTGTATGAAAATAATATTTTGATTCTGTTTGAATTTGCGGCTGTTATCGTTTGCCATAGGAAATACCCTTGTTAAAACATAAAACGTTACTGGTAAACTACCCCTTTCCCTTAACCGATCTTCACCAAAAACAATAGGTTTTGAGAACTCTATAATTCAGGGCTGTATGCGAAACATTATTTGATTCTGTTTGAATTTGCGGCTGTTATCGTTTGCCAAAAAAAAAAATTTCCCTTGATAAAAAAAACCGTTGCCGGTAAACTACCCCTTTTCCTCAACCGATCTTCACCAAGAACAATAGGTCGCGAGTACTCTACAAATCAGGGCTGTATGCAAAAAATTATTTGATTCTGTTTGAATTTGCGGCAGTTATCGTTTGCCATAGAAAAAAAATCTACAGACAGACAGATAGACACACAGACAGACACACAGACACACACACACAGACACTTTTCGAAAAATGACTTTTTTTCATGTTTTCAGTGTAGTACAATCATATTCTGCAATAATCTCGAACACGATTTTTTTTGCCATCACCATACTTCCATTTCCTTAAGGAACATGGAAGTAAAACGTAAACGTAAGATGTTTCCAATTTACTTCCATATTCCTTAAGGAATGGAAGTACGGTGATGGCAAAAAAAATCGTGTTCGAGATTATTGCAGATTCTGATTGTACTACACTCAAAACATGAAAAAAAGTCGTTTTCCGAAAAGTGTGTGTGTGTGTGTGTGTGTCTGTCTGTCTGTCTGTGTGTCTGTCTGTCTATCTATGTGTCTGTGGTTTTTTTTTCTATGGCAAACGATAACTGCCGCAAATTCAAACAAAATCAAATAATTTTTTGCATACAGCCCTGATTTGTAGAGGACTCGCGACCTATTGTTTTTGGTGAAGATCGGTTGAGGGAAAGGGGTAGTTTACCTGCAACGGTTTTTTTTTTTATCAAGGGAAATTTTTTTTTTTTTGGCAAACGATAACACCCGCAAATTCAAACAGAATCAAATAATGTTTCGCATACAGCCCTGAATTGTAGAGTTCTCAAGACCTGTTGTTTTTGGTGAAGATCGGTTAAGGGAAAGGGGTAGTTTACCTGTAACGTTTTATGTTTTAACAAGGGTATTTCCTATGGCAAACGATAACAGCCGCAAATTCAAACAGAATCAAAAGATTATTTGCATACAGCCCTAAATTGTAGAGTTCTCAAGACCTATTGTTTTTGGTGAAGATCGGTTAAGGGAAAGGGGTAGTTTACCTACAACGTTTTTTTAACAAGGGTATTTTCTATGGCAAACGATAACAGCCGCAAATTCAAACAGAATCAAATAATTTTCTGCATAAAGCCCTGATTTGTAGAGTACTCAAGACTTGTTGTTTTTGTTGAAGATCGGTTGAGGGGAAGGGGTAGTTTACCTGCAACGTTTTTTATCAAGCGTATTTTCTATGGCAAACGACAACTACCGCAAATTCAAACAGAATCAAATAATTTTTTGCATACAGTCCTGATTTGTAGAGTACTCGCGACCTATTGTTTTTGGTGAAGATCGGTTGAGGGGAAGGGGTAGTTTACCTGCAACGGTTTTTTTTATCAAGGGAAATTTTTTTTTTTGGCAAACGATAACAGCCGCAAATTCAAACAGAATCAAATAATGTTTCGCATACAGCCCTGAATTGTAGATTTCTCAAGACCTATTGTTTTTGGTGAAGATCGGTTAAGGGAAAGGGGTAGTTTACCTACAACGTTTTTTTAACAAGGGTATTTCCTATGGCAAACGATAACAGCCGCAAATTCAAACAGAATCAAATAATTTTCTGCATACAGCCCTGATTTGTAGAGTACTCAAGACGTGTTGTTTTCGGTGAAGATCGGTTGAGGGGAAGGGGTAGTTTACCTGCAACGTTTTTTATCAAGCGTATTTTCTATGGCAAACGATAACTGCCGCAAATTCAAACAGAATCAAATAATTTTTTGCATACGTCAGTGAATTGTAGAGGACTCAAGGCCTTTAGATTTTGGTGAAGATCAGTTAAGGGGAAGGGGTAGTTTACCTGCAACCTTTTACGTTTTAACAAGAGTAAAGTACTTGAAAATTCATTTAAACTTTTTCAAACAATGGTAATTGTTGAAAATAAAATAATTTTGTTGCCAGACAATCTGAATATTTCAGATTTTGTACCACAAAATCTGAAAAGATTATACGATAGTTTATGAAATGGTTAATAATACGTCAGTGGAAGGTGTAATGAGAAATTAGCAGAAATGGAAACCTGGGGAATGTTAACTGTTCTGTAGATACAATTTTGTCAGAATGTTTGGAAATGATCATCAACATTGAAGAAAAAGTAAGCATATTAAGAAACATATGTAAGTACTTATTATAAAAAAATAATGTTTGTTTTTTGATAAAGTCATTTTGATTATAAAATATAAATATTTACAACAAGAAAAGAATTTTCAGTTTTCAAAATTTAAATATATTTTTATAAAACAATGGGTTCTTCATTGAGGTGGGGACCATGTCACTCACTCCATCTCAAGCCTCCTCTCCCATTTTGCAGAAAAAGAGGATCCTGTCATGGCTGATACTTTGACGACAGTGACAGGGCTTTCCACCAAATTCAGCAGAGTGACAGGTAGGCCCAACTCTGATTGGCTCCTCAGATTTCCCCAGTGTTAGTAGGTTCTATGAAAATATTTTATTTCAAAAATGATTTTAAATATAAATCTTAGATATGTTTTATAAATCTCATGTTTTATGTTTTAACATAGGTAATTTTTTATATGACGAACCATAACTGCCGTAAATTCAAACAGAATCAAATAATTTTTTACATATGTGCCTGAGCTATAGAGAACTCAATGTCTGTTGATTTTGGTGAAGATCGGTTACGGGGAAAGGGCAGTTTACCTGAAACATTTTTTGTTGTAACATGAGTAAAGTACTTAATTTTGATAAAGTATCCTGATAAGATCTTAATAATCCACTGTAGAAACGTAGATGAAATATCTATAAATGAAGAGGCTAGTTGAACGGGCTGGGGGTAATTTTCTATAAATCAAAATTATAGTTGAAGGGGGAGGGGATAATATTTTTTATATGTGTACTACGTTATTGGCAAGAAAGAAGTATTTTTTTGTTAAAATTCCTTCCCTGGCTGTTTGGCTGAAAATGATTTTAAATATAAATCTTAGAATATGGAAGTCATGTATGGTTCTCCATACCGATATTTTCAAAAGTGATGCGACATTGAACTCAGTCCTAGTCTTAACAGGGATATAAGCGACAGATATAAAGAACCAATTTGTTCTGTACGTTTTGAGTGTATTTATTACTTTTTGACGATAATTATTTATACGATGTAGATAATTTTGGCTCCACAAAATTTATGAAAATTTGACTGTTGGCTCCACGATACAATAGCATCGCTGTTATTTTCACAGTAAAATGACGACTACTTGAATGCATACCCGCGTAGCGGAATATATTTTGGAGAAGCTTTTTGACTTGTAATTAAATAGACCTAAACTTTTACTGTAAAGGAACATTGACTTATTTATTGTATTATAATACCTCAGGTCTGTGCATTATCTTGAGCAGCAACGAAAATTAATATAATTTTATAATAAGGGAAGAATGACTTGAAGTTTTCACTGACATTTGACTTATCGGTCTGAGTGTCATGGGCAGTATCACAGTTGTCACTATGTCTTCTGGTGCTTAGAATAAATTGGTTTACTTTAGTTTCTGCTAGTCTTTGTTACTTTACTGCTACTTTAAAAATCAGATTTATTAAAATTTAGTGTTAAAAGTAAGTTTATAAACCTGACACTAAAACGAACACTTAAAACGTTGGTTAAAGTTAACCTTGTAACTGATCGATATGATAGTAACTAATAGTATAAGCAAACGCTGTAACATTTAATTTGTTAAGTTGTGGCATAGGCAATTTAAAAATTCTGTAATTCCAAACCTCGCAGCATAGGCCTACTTTTTTTCTTAATGAAAGGAAGAAATTATTAAGTATAATGTGTATTTATATATTGTCGCATTTAGCTGTTTTATCATTCTATCAAATATATCAATTTTGTTTCATAGGTTACTATCAAATAATAATTACTTTTGCAAATGTATTTTTCTCGTTTTTTATCACCATATTTGTACATGAGGCACATTCCACAAACTTTATCCGTATCTTCAGATGTGAATTCATATTCGGATACAGATACAGATACATACCTACTGAATCTGTAAAACGTGCGTCACGTACAAATACAGTTATAAATAATTATTTTATTATTAATTATTTTATTAATTTATCGTTTATAATTATTATTAATTAATTTATTTATAATTAATATTAATTATTTTATTAATTTATTATTGTTTATTATTATTTTATTATTTTTTATAATTATTTTATTATTTTATTATTAATTATTTTATTAATTTATCGTTTATAATTATTCTTAATTTATTTATTTATAATTAATATTAATTATTAATATTATCAATAATAATACTCAGGCTCAGACGGAACGTGACACTTTTTCGTGCGTGCAGCCGGTGTTCATCAATTTATAAGACGTTATCACGTCAAAATGAGAAATATAGTTACGGAAATAACTATTATTTCACATTTACCGCGTAGTAACTTACAAATACTGAAAAAACATCACTTATAAAGAAAATATATGTGCACATAGTAAATATCTACGGAACAGAGAATACAACTCTGTAATCACATATTATACACTGTAGTCCAATATAAAAACTATATATACAGGGTGATTCACGAAGAAACGGAAATACTTCGGGAGATGAATCTACATCGAAAAATAAGAAAAAAAGTCATATAAACATAGGTCCGGAAATGCTTCGTTAGCGAGTTACGGCTAGCGAAATATTTCGCCCGGGTTTCGGTTCCCCCGGGTAAATGAAGACTTTCTGAAATTCTGGGAAGGGGCGAATTCTGTTGTTTCTTATGGTTTTTGACCTGAAAAATCGAATAAAACAGGTCGCAGAACTGTATCTCCCATACGTTTCATGATATCCGACGTAAAACAACAAAATCTTTGCCTAAAAACAAATTTTGGAAAATTGGAAACAATTGGAATTTTTTGTTGATTTTTATTGACTTTATTTACACCATTTTTCTCAGAATTAAATTCTTTACAAGTTTTGTTTTTAACTTTTATGCATTTATTAGTCATTTAACAAAGTTATTGTACTTCTAACCTAAAAACACGTTTAGGTTATATATTATATATATATAATTTATTTTACGTTTTGTACAGAAACACTCTATACATGTTTTCATTCCTTCAAGGATTTGACGTTGACTTATGTTTAGATCACGGAACCAACTACGATAACTTCTACCCTAAATCTCCTTTACGAATTATGAATGAAAAATGTTCAGATACTTTTACGCTGAATGGCCTACTTGAGTTTGTTTGCATACATAAATACACTGTTCTTAAAGATGCAGAAACTACTTGAAACAATAAAAAAGAGTAATAAAAATAAATATGTTACTGTTATTAAAACTTCTAAATTTATTAAAAACAAAAGTATCGCAGTAAGCAATAGACACTATACCGACATAGAAATTGAAGTTGGTGAAGAAGAACAAATACGCTGATGTAATAATTTAAATAAACTACGGTACCACTTCAGTTTCCTTACTTCGCATTTATTTTTTAATAAGTTACGCTATAACAGTGATCAAAACATTGCTTTAAGTAAAGAAATGTTAGAAAGTACGTATTTTCCACCAAACAAAACTATGCACATATGAATTTAAAATTGACAACTACAATTCGGTAGAAAATAAGGATGAAATATTTTATTTACACAATGATAATTAACTCTTATGTATCAGAATTTTCGAGTTCTGCGGCTTAGTAAAATAGATCCGCTATCGGATTAATGTATATTTTCCTTTATGTTTTCAATAATGTTCCAACTATCGTTAAAAGATTTTTCAATTAAATTATTAAAAATATGAAAGTATTATTTAGTTAAAAGTACCGTTTAAAAATCTGTGGCTTGATATTAGTACAGGTTTTGCTGAGCTTTACTTTATGTATACAATACCCCTTCATTAAAACATCTCCAACTTAATGGAAAGTAATGTGTTATTGCTTTTTGTGGTGTAATGTAGTAGAAAGGGTGTTGTACTCAAAGCAGTCCTGTATTCTACTAAGAAAATAGCAACAAATTGTCAACAATTCACTGTCAATGAATATTTATTTAATAAAACTGACCGCGGTTTTACTTTTTTTTTACGAAGTAGACTTCTATCACTTACTGAATTACAACCTGGCCTTTAAATAATTGTTTTTGAAACAGTATGTAGATCATAATATTTTGTACGTAATTACTGCTACTAGGTCTACACATAATTTGGAATTTCTTAGAATTCATTCTGATGGATCCAACAGAGTATTTAATGGATAGCACATTGAATGGCAGTAGAAGGTAATTATATACACTTCTGTAAAATTACAGTATATTACACAGCTGTTTTACTTGACAGTAAATCAAGACTAGAACTGCTAACGCTTCAGCGTCTTTCTATAAGGAAGGTCTCGGTCGGTTTTTATGAAATAACTATTACACATTAATTCCTAATTCAAACTAGGATATTAAAAAAATGTCTATATTAATATATATTGATTTCGTTTTGTTATGTTGACATTCTTACAAATTGTTTCTGTAGAAGTATTTAGATTTTTGAAATTATTCGATTATATTCCGGTTTTATGGAATTCTCAACGTAACTACGTCTAGTATTGTATAACTACACAGTATTGTATAAATTATAATTTATTTTTCTCTTAGATGTTGCTGAGTTTTTACCCCCGCTTCTGCTATTCGACAGGTATATAAAAAAGTTTAAATGTCTTCTGAGTAATTTTAACCTCTATAACTATTGGATCAGCCTTTAATAATTTGTATTTAAACACGATTCACTTGGAAACCTCTAGTATGTAACAGTAATACGCATCATTTACGGTGCTATCGTATAAAGTTTTATATATATGAAATATAGGGGAAGGCTTTATACTTGGTATAGTATAACGTTTTATATATGAGCTGTTCGGTACGAATCAAGATTCATATTACTTTTCTCTCGATTCTATAGCTCTCAATGTGGTTCTCCAAATTTCATCTTCAATCGCTCCCTGTCCATAGCCATCACTTGCCAGCTGGCATTTTGAATAAGTCTTGAACGTCCTTACTTGTGTTAGGTTAGGTTTGTCTGGGTTCCAGTTCTAGCTTTCCACCTTTAGTCGTCCCTTTGTTACTTTTTCGGACACCCGATGTTGGCATATTCTTTACACATGTCTGTCATCTCTACTTAAGTGTTGTATTTTAATAAGGTCCACTAAGTTCCTGTCGTTTACATAGTTGTTTTAGCTCATTGTTACCTCTCCTTCTTCACACTTCTTCTTATATTAGCCTATACGCTATACTCGTATCTTTCTTAAGACCTTCCGTTAAAAATTGGCCGTCATTTCTTTTGTGTTCTTTGCAGTGTTAATAAATCACAACTATAAGTAATAATTGTATTACAGTCTTATATATTTTTATTTTTGTGTTTTTGTCTATAACTTTAGACTTTATGGTTTCCTTTAACACGTTTAAAGCCAATTTCCTTTCGCCAATCTGTGTCGAATCTCCTGTTCTATATTATTTTGAGTTGTTCAGTTTACTTTCCAGTATGGAAACTCACTAACCACATTGATGTTTTCCTCAACAATTCTCTGCTTTTATCTTAAGTACGTCCAATTTGTTTGCCAATACTTGGTAAAATGTTTATCGTTTGGTAGCTTTCTTCAATTGTCTTACACTGTTCATATCGTCTGAGGACGCAATTTTTTGTTTTTTTTTCTTATATTTATTGTTTTACTTTGTCCTTCATCTCAGTTATTATGTTATTTATGTACAGGTATATTATATAACACGCGAGCTTGTCGTCTTCTTTTCGAAGTTGTTGTGTTAGAGCAAATTCTGTTTTATTTTTATTTCCATCACCTGCATTGTCTTTCTTGTTAGCACTTCTTTTGTACGCATTTCTGTTTCCGGTATTCTTTCAAACAATGACTTTCTGTTTACGCTACCATAGGCTTGATAAAATAAATATACTTGATTCAAGTTTTGTTGGCTCAGAGGGTTACACGACTTACTTACAGGCTTGTTTAAATTCATGTTCCCACGATTTTTTCAATATTTAGCGGATTGTGAATCTTAATTGTGAATAAAGATTTAATTGTGAATCTTGTATTTTTTAAAACACAATCTTTCTTTCGCAGTATTTAAAATACTCAGTTATGTTACAGGATGGAACTTTGACCAAATAATTTTTAACATATGGAATACTCACCATTCGACGTTATCGGTATTGTCAGTATAATGATAACGATACTGATAGTGACATCGACAGTGCTATGTGTAATGATAATTACAGTGACAACGGTAAAGTTAATGTTAACAGTAATGATAATGACAACTGTAATGACAATAACAGTGATGTGGATTGTGACATATAGGTACTGGAACAAGTAAAGAAAATTAAAAAAATACTGAATAAAACTAAATTTTAATTTTGACACATATGTGAGTAGGCTTTGAGATTTTAAGTTCTTACGATACAGTTGATTTATAACGACTTTTATGACACATAAAATTCAAGTTTCATGTGTTCATCGAGGACACATCAAACATTACGAAAAATTAAACTTATTCTAGTAGACATTCAGAAACTTTGTTACTTTGTTTATTACATACGGTAGTCCATTTTAAGTAAATTTTATGAAAATCGCGTTCATAAGTTTACTTGAAGAATGAAATGGTATTTGAATAAACCTGATATTATCTAAATTTTGAGAATTTACAAACAAAAAGAAAACTCCTTAGACAAATTGGTTCTTCCTCTAAAGTCAATATGATTTTAGAACGTACTCACACTAAAATTTTAGATTTTATTAGTAGCAAGGAGAAGGTGAACAGGTATAGAAAATCTCAAGATAAGTGCCTCTCATACTGTGAGCCGCGGAATCTCGGATGCCGCGAAATTATCAGTTAAATGTCAGAGCGAAAATAATTAATGTAAAAATGTTTACATTTCATTATTTAGGAACACGTCATATATATTTTTTTCTAATGATAATATTTAACTAGCCATCATCGACGGTTATCATAAGTTAAATGGCGACAAATAGTGTTTTCCCGCTCAATGCGATCCTTGAGGAATGTTTCCACCAATTCCTAACATAAAAGTGTTCCCAGTTCAAGACGTCTTCCTTGAGATTTTCCATTGTAGGTGTATGCAATGAGAATGAGTACGCGCGAGCTGTTGTTGAGTAACAGGAACCTTTCCTTTTTTATATCCCGGGATGCTACTTCTCTTATAGTATAAGAGGTGGCGATTGCTCGATAAAAGCTGATAAGAAGCGAAGCCATAACAATCGACTCTTGGCAAGAACCGCTCGTTTCTTTACCAGAACCGACATTTCCGTAGACGAGAAACACGTTTAAATGATGACAATAGCTGGATAACATGAACTAAAAACATAAATATAGTGCACTACAACCCCTGTCAACGTTCACTCAGAGCTAAGTGGAATATGGAATAGCTGGAAACTTGGAAAATATAAATAATTATTTCATATTAATTGATTTTGAAAATAAGACGTGTATTAGAATTAAAGTGACAAGGATAAACATTGCTAATTTCGGGCAGTCATAAAAATGTAAGGGTTCAAAATTGAAACTTGAAAAACTGCATTTCCTTTACTCGTGTATGCTGGTTTTTCGCCTGTTTATAACGTTGTGTATAAAGAGCTGTCGTATCGTAGGAGTTACACGTACAGTTATTATCTAAATTCACAGCAAGCAGTAACCTACTTCCTGAACAACGGTCCGTTGATTTTGTGGCACGGAAACTGTTCATGCTTCCTAAACTAGGTTTGATTTAAAGCCATCAAAGATATACGTATACCGTTATGTAGATATTATCGTGTAATTAGAGTTCTATTCGTATGAACAACATTTATCGTTATAAATTATAACGTATTTCATGAAAGTTAAAGAATTATATGTGTTCACAGTTATTTTGAGACTATATTTTCTATTATGTAGTGTCACAAAAACAGATCCTTTGTATAAACTATATAAAACACACACGCATACACATATACTGGTTTATATACAATGTTGAGATTCATGGTTAAAAATACTCTACTTTTTATAGAACCGATACTTTTAAATTGAATGCTGCTTGGAACAAATAAGTGAATGATCACTTTGAGTAGATATATGTAGCTAATTAGAGTCTCATGATTGTTCCTTTTTCTGTGTGTCTTTAGTATGAAGCAGGGAGTCGTTCTGTGACAGATATGTTCTAATGTTATCTTATTTATCATTTAAATCCGTGTACGGCGTTCATAATAATGTACATTTTTATCAAATGTACCTCTTAATAACGGAAATTTTTTAACCGACGCTTTTGTGTATAGGCCTATATTTTATTTTCTATATTAGAAACGAATAAAATACATGGCAATAGGCGACCTTCATCACGACTTGATATTGGAGGAAGACATGGGGAAGATTTCATATACAGAGGAATACAAGTATTTAGGGGTAAAAATTACGGCCAGTGGGAAGCAAGACAAAGAAGTACAATCCAGAATTAATTTGGGAAAGGTGGCTATATCTACATTAAATGGAATCCTGTGGGATAAGCTAATTGCAGCAGAAACTAGAACCAAAATATTTAAAACCATTGTTAGAAGTATCATGACTTACGGCTCAGAAGTTTGGACTACTAATAAAGACAGAAAAACAAAATTAATGACAGCAGAGATGGACTTTTGGAGACGTTCTGGAAGAGTATCCAGACGTGAGAAAATTAGAAATGAACTCATTAAGTATAGAATGAATGTAAAAAATTCAATTGTTGATTTTATTCAAACAAAAAATTACAATGGTATAGACACACGAAAAGAATGGCACAGGAAAGATTTCCAAGGAGAGTCATGGAATGGACCCTACCAGGAAGAAGGAAAAGAGGAAGACCACCGATCACCTGGATAGAAGAAATTCAGACTATATTGAGGGAACGAGAAATTGAAAGAGATCTTTAGAGGGCCAAGCAGCAGAGAAAGATGAGAATTCAATCATTTCTGTAATCTTTGGTTCCGGAAAATGTGTAAACATTGTACAGCCGGAATAAATAATAATAATAATAATATAAACGAATAAACAAATAAGCATATAACATATTCTGTGTAATGTAAAAAGCTATTTTTATTTATTTTGTAAATAAGAAAACAAAGTAGACGTTTTACTGAATAAGTTTTATATTTTGACACAATAATTTTCGAAAAGTAATAAGAATAAATGAAACGGAATTTGAAGATGCAAGCACAAGAGTAGAGAAATAGACGAAATTAAACGTCTTGTGATTCGAAAGAGGCGGGACGTTCTACAGCTGTAACAATAACGTGAGTCTGGTACACCGCATAATGTAATGAACATAATTCGTAAAATCAAATTACACAGTACTGTTAGTTGTAGCTTTAACAAAGCCAACAATTTTCCGAAAATAACATTCAGATTTTAGTATCATTTACTTCGTTAAATATAAAATATATTCTACATATGTTTTTAATTAATTTTAATAAACGTTCTTTATATTTTAAATTGTGATTTTTGTCGATTGAGAAACAAGGATTTTGTTGATAAATAAGAAAATATGACCTTCAGCCTCATATTCTTTCTTGCACATGCAGAACATCAGGAACCAGTATTTCGATGAGTGGGGTGTTAAGAATGCTTAACATTCTTACTTTGTTAATGATGCAGAAAGAAAAGGTAAAAACCTTAGATTGTTGTAGGCGGAATGTATGTTTCTTAAGTACCCATTGAGTTTCATTTTTCATATGTTGCCGGCCTATAATTCGTGATAATATGTGCATGTCTCCTAATCTGAATTATCAGTGTTATTGAAATCGTTCTTAACTGATGAGTTTCTGACAGGCTTTTAAAAATTTAATGGCAACTTTAAAAATTTGAAGTATCTGAAATCTTGTATTTTAATCGATTTCTGGAAAACGTACTACAGAAAAACGTCTGAGAAAGAAAATTAATTTTTCACGATTATATCTTTGAGTTTCTGTTATTTCGCTATAAAGAAAAATTTGCCTATTTTGTATCACGATTTAGGCACTTCATAATGAATAACAAAGGAATTACAAATTCAAATAACATTGTGGCCTACAAACCTATGGGCGTAAAGGTTCCTTAATTGGTTTTAGACGCTTTATTTTTACACTCCTCAGTTTTATCAGGAATTTTATTCCACAGACGTAGACCAACACGGCATAATTTTTATTCCCCTTTCCTGTAAATAGTGTGTGGCGAATTATTTCTTTTAAGATCGAGGTTTTACTAGTTGTGTAGAATTGTAGAATTTTAATCCATTAGAATCCGAAAAATAATTTTAGATTATAAATGTGTGGCTTCCACATATGTTATTCCCGCAGGATAAATAAATCAATTGATAAGTAGAATTTTTAAAAACCCAGAATTTTCACAAACCCAGTGTAATGATTAAATTAAAATTAGCTTAATATAAATTTTGCGTGTCAATATGTCAGCATGTTTCTTTCAGAAAACTTTTAATGAACCTTTACTCAGCATTACAAGTCATATTTCACTCAGTCGTACAATACGCTTTAAGTCATATCTATTGTAACAAAGTTAAACTAGTAATGTGTGTAATAAACATAGATCTATGTTACTTGAAAACAAAATTTGCTTTTACATGAATTAACTGTCTACTTATCAGTTTAAAACAAGTAAACATTTAACATTTATTCAAATTTTAACATATTAATATAAAACATTTCTTCAGTAAATGAAACTAGGATTTTGTGAATTATGAAAGTATCTGTGAAAACCTAAGCAGTCATTGAAACTATAATTTCTAATTAAACCTGACTAACGGAGATACTAAAGTAAGTTCGCCTGAAAGCATCTGAAGTGTCGTGTTGTGAATCGTTTTGTCTGATACAGTTGCACTTTGTAATAATTCGCAAGTAACTTTCTCCATACATATGGTATGTATACATTAAAACGAGATATTTTATTAACATTTAACAATTAAATTCAATTATACTTTTCCAAGAAAGCAGAAAAATAATAAACAAATGGGTGGCGGCAATCGGCAATTTACTACAAATTTACAATATGTAAAGAAAGGAAGGGGAGGGTAAAGAGATATAAAAACCAAAGAGGAGGGGGGTGCATGAGAGAAAACCAGACAAAGAAAAGGCATGTTGCCAGCAGAGAAGAGAGTTCATGTTTTGCTGACTAAAGATGCCGTCTAATTGTCTATTAAAAATTATTATAAGAAAAAATTAAAGAAATGGTAACTACAACTGTTCACATGGATACGGTGTAATTTATAGTACAAAAATGATTAACATTCAAAACTTAGTATCGGTAGTGTCATACTCAAGAAGGTTTTATTTATGCATTTATACTGAATTTAGATTTTTACACAACATATTGAATTTTTATGCAATTCTATTTTGCAGATGGAGAATAGTCTGCGGATGTTATAATAAATATTCCGCAACATTTGTTAAGACTTGTAATGAATTACAAGCTGAGAAAAATGTAGATTTTCAAAAAACGTAGCATTTTCCAAAAATGTTCAATAATTTAATTTTGTTTATTTATTTATTTTTTGAAGCGCTGAGTGGAAGAATATATAGGCCTAGTTTTCTTTATAAATATATAGCGTAAGCACATATTATTATATTAGGTTTATACTTTAAACATTTATGTAATAGTTATTTTTGAAATAAATAATTTAAATGTTATCGATATATTTGCCATCAGTTTTTTTGTATCTGGCCGACTTATACGGCTTCTGTTACCACAGCGGCTGACACCAAATATGAACATAACGTCAAAACATCAGACATCGGGCGCCGTACGTATGCATTATTATATAAAACAGTTTTATTTGTTTCTTTTAACAAGAAAAAACATTTAAAACAATTTTACTTACAAGAATGAAGTCTTGTATTATTTGTTTTACAAGACTGAGCTTTATATGAACGTAATTATGATAGTGGAATTAACTTTTTTGTATGTTAGGCAACTTTGCAAAATAAAGTATTCGTGCTTTAAATTTCAAGCTATTTATTGCAGAGACCTTCAGAATCAACGTTTGTTTATTTTAGAAACGTGGATGCTTAATATAACTATTCTGTTGATTTTAAAGTGTGCATAAGGCGTTAAGATAATTGTATTTTTAGCAGTTTTTCTAAATTTCCTTAAGTTGCTATTGAGTTACCAGGACTTATCTCTAATATGTTTTTCTGTTAATTCTCATATGATGCTTCTGAGTTGTTGACAGGTGTATTTATTTTTAGAGTTCAGAATAACATTTTTTTATAGAAAAGTCAATAAGGAACAATTCGCCAACATAGTATGCAAACCTATACATCAAACTGCAAATATAATAATTAAATTTTTAGGCGTTGTTGTCCAAAAACTACGTATAGCCTATAAATAGTATGTAATCACTTTTCCGATTTCGGGACACGAACTTTTTAATAAAATTTTAAATTAAATTTTATCTGTGCCTAAGCAGCTTTTGCTTGTTTATAAGATTCATCAGTGGCAGCCGCTCCAAACTGTGACGAAGCTTACAAAATAAAGAAAAGCTGGCTCAGCCCGTAGGAAACTTAGGTAAAAGGTACAACGAAATTTATGTATTAAAATTATTGTTTTATGAGCTAATATTTATTATTAGACAAACAGGTTAAATATTCTCGCAGATACACTCTTTCCTTTCAACTTGGAACCTGTAAAGTTAGAGGAAACATGGTCTCCCAGGTCTTTTATTAGGTTGCTGATTTGATACTAAACGAACAATTGAATAAGAAAAATCTAAATCAAACGTATCCGACCACTATTATTGGAATCTCTGGTTCTCGAGGAGACTTACGGCTGGTGAGTGCAGAAGGCGTTTAGGCTCCGTATGAAGTATTTTTTCAGTCTCGGCATTACAATCTTTCATTTCACACAATCAGAAACATCATATATCCATGTAATTTTCTTCCTGCTAACGGTTTTTGTTTTTGCTATTTACCCAATTCCTTGGGTTCTCTACGTTGTAAAACAAATTTTCTTAGAAGTTAATGGTTAAAGTGCATTTTCTTACGGAACACTTGTCTAAAAACTTAAGTAACCTTAAAGTAAGGAAAGTGATCGAAATATTTATGCAGCCATGGTTTTCACATGCGAACCCCACATTATCAAAACTGAGATCAAAATATGACGAATTACTACCGATACTGTAGGTCTACACTTTTTTCATGTTCATGTCTGTTTTAGTTAAGGCAGTGACCAAACAGAGGGCTAATGTGCAAATGATTTAATTTGCGCAAGTTTTATCACAAATCGCAAGTAACGAGAATCACAAATCAGTTAGGAGATTGTCACATTTTGTGAATTTCGAAGAATATTAAAAGTTATAAAAAAGTGAGAAATGTTACAAAATAATGTCGTTCATCATCTAAATTATTAATAGTTTTTGTTTGTTAACATCTTGAAATGTCACCTAAAACAATAAAGCTAATAAAATTATTCTGCTACAGGTTGTAACCTCTGGCCTCTTAGTGCATGAGGGCCTATATGTTACAAATGCAGGAATGAATACTACGAAGAAAACTGTACGTCACTTTGAACTGAGTGCGCTTTTTGATATAACAGTTATGAATTTAATAAAGACGTCTCAGCACAAACTACTGGCACTGTTTGCTCGTCTACAATGTGGCTATAGCACAGTATTTAAAATATGTTTCTTTAATTTTGTAAAACTATTTTGTGTGTGTGTGTGTGTGTGTGTGTGTGTAAATATTATTTATATATGTAATTATATAAATAATACTTCCCGAAGGCAAGGCAAGGCGAGGCAAAAATACTTCCCGAAGTGAGCATTTTATTTCAGACAATGGGCGAAATGAATTGCGCACTCCGCGGACTGGATATTTTGAAACTGATCGAAATGAAACTATGTTTCAGGGACCGTGCAAATCAAAATACCCACTCCGCGGAGTGAACATTTTATTTTACTCAATTCGCGAAGTGCATATTTCGTTTCGCTCGGACCCGTTTACACGAAAAGAATTACGCGTCCAAGCTCACGCGGCACAAGCATGAGCTTGTGTTACTTTTGGTTTTTTTATTTTATTTTGGAAGAAATAGATATTGGTTTTGTTTATAATCTTCGTTTTACAATTTTGTTACTTTCCATAAGTGTACACAAAAAGAAGTACATGGGCATTCAAGCCCGCGTGCTCGCACATTCTGTGTTATTACTTTCCATAAAGATGAACATTAATTTAAGCCTACTATTACACAGTAAAAGTAAAGTAAAATAAAGTAATTAAATTTATTATAAAATAACTACAAATCTAATAACTAGCATAACTGAAAATCTTTTCTATGACTAAGCTGTGTTTAACTACAGAGTATTGCTGTTTTGAAATTACAGTTTCCCCTTATTATAATTTCATTAGTATGGGCGTATATAACTAATCACTGCTATGGCATTTTGAATTGCATTTTTATATTTTGTTTCATGCTTAAGCATGATTTGTTGGTGCATTTCTTCTTATACTCACAAGTACAAAGCCCTGTTTGGATCCTGAAGACATCATTGCTTCCTTTGATACACTAACCTCTTCTAACGAAGAGGTGTTTGGGTTGGCAGTAACTTCTTCTAACGTTAGGAATTTGTTTGGGGCAGTTTGAAACGTTTTCCTGCTGATTGATAAGATCGATAAGATCACGGTGGCGAGGAATAGTCAGTTCGGCTACTGAGCACAAGTAAAATGCGTAATTCGCAAATTTGAGTAAAACAAAATACTCGCTTCGCGGAGTGAGCAAAAAATTCGGACAATGCCCGAAATTGGAAATTGCGAATAACACATACACGTATAACGTGCACGTAGCTCTTTCCCTTAAATACATGAACTTACTTTTCATTTTATTTCTTCCTACTGATCACACATTTACAGAGATTTTTACATGTAATTACCTTCTTGGCTATTATCTGTCATTAGGTTGGACGGCAATCGCGTAAGATTGTTCATTCTAGTAAAATGAGAACTTCTTATTCTCGGTAAATCGTAAATATATTTTACGTATTTCTTATTGTAAATGTGGATGTTTTGTGTAGCGCTAACAAATTGTCTCAAAACAACAGTTTCACCACTAACAAACAGTTTACATTATGTAGATCTTTCCCCCGATAATCAGAATTTATAATAATATCATCGTCTTTAAGAATGCCGCATTTATATCATTCTTGTGACTGCTTAGTAAATACCCTGTTCAGTACAACTACAAAAATACAGAATTCAGCTTTCCTCTAAATTCCCCTTTTACTCAATTTCATTTTCCTTCATCATACTCTCAAAGTATTTTTAGTGTCACTAATTCAAACATTGGGCTCATATATTGGGCCACGCTGACTGTAGCGAGACCAACAGATACTATCTATCCTCTGGTTAATGACGCAACTCGTAAGTGTTCCTCACGTCTTCGTTCAAATATTTAACGAATATCTCAAATAAAACTGAAATTTAGTGACTGAAACTTAAATTAAAATATGACAGTAAACAAAAAATATTTATATTTAAATCGTAATTCGCCTTGATTACAAGTACACTTAACATGCTGACGATATCGTTATTTACCACACTGCTTTACGTATTTAAGGTACTTAGTAACTAGGACTACTTATACTTTGCTCGTCGACGTGCCTTTGTGTACCAAGTTTAATATTACCCGTTCTATTGTGTTTTCATGTCGCTAGTTTTGAAACAATGACAGTTGAATCCCACCAAGCGCAACCAGTCTAGGATATTCGACGAAAAGTATCGGTTTTATGGAGTCTTCATAGAAATCTATGTTTACAATGAATTTTTTGTTTAAAAAGCGTATATTGTATTTCATTCGTACAATAATATTATGACTTTTCTTTACAGTAGATTACAAGGTTGTAAACATATTTGGCGCATAAACTAAGTTTACTTGAATGCCTTAAACTGACTACCTATTCAAATCATATAGTCTGTAACTAAAGTTGATAAATTAGATAATACATTTTTAAACTTAAAATTAAGAAAAATGTTAACATCTTTATAAATAATGGCAAAGTGGTAAGCGAATGACTACCGTGGCTGATACGATGTATAATAAATATCACGTCTGTGGTATCTGACACTGATTTTGAGAAAGTCGAAAGCTTAAAATTAATAAGCTATTAAAATTTTCTTTCGTAAATAAATGTTCAATTGTAACTGTATCAATAAGCTAAATTTTTCAATTGTTCAGTATTTAGAATTTAAATTGTACTTCTTTATAAAATACTAATTTGACCATAAATTGAATAATCAAAATCAAAACTGTAGAATTCTATTGCTTTTGCTTACTTTGTGCGCTGTGTATGTGTAGCCAGTATCTTGTTATCACAGACTAACACACGGAAAAATGCGCGTCTTGTTATTACGGCGACATACACTTGTTTAGATACTTCTAAAAAGCGACCAGATTTGGTTGTTATGTAGTCATGTTAACGATGTGTCATATGATATTTACTTAATTTTTGTAAGTTTTAGTAACTAAATTACTATTAGGCCTAATTGTGGTTTAAGAAATTAAAATTAATGTTATACTCGTGAACATACAAACAATATTGCTATTAAATAATTCCAATAATGCCCGTACATGGTTATATACATATTTTAATTGTTTATGTGTGTATATATCTATATATAATAAATAAATATATATTATATATGCATATATGTAATAAGTTATGTTTGTATGTGGGTATATCGATAGCGCGCACACACACACACACACACACACACACACACACACACACACACACACACACACACACACACACACACACACACACACACACACACACACACACACACACACACACACACACACACACACACATGCGTATTTATCATTTAATAAAAATGTATTAGACTTAAAATCGCGGCGAAACGAGTATCTTTGTTTGTAACTTCAAGCTCAGGAAGGACAAAAAAGGAGGTAACGTAGTGGTGCAATAACAACTGACTAGTTTTATGTTTATGTAACATGTCTAACTATATGCAGTGGCGTATGTAGAATTTGGTTTTGGGATGTCCGGGGTTTCGGGTCGGCTTCATACAAAGAAACAAAAACAAGTTAAGATTAAACAGTTTTACTATATTTAAGGTGGCTGAAAAACGCGTGATAACATCCTGAAATCAGTCCCTTAAAAGTAAACGGTAATATCACATTAAAAATACGCGTTATTGTAAACATTGTTAAAAGATACTTATTGAGTGAATTGATTTTTTTATTTTCATATTTCAGACCTATTACCCTTCTGTGTAATAAATCTGAAAAAAAGAGCTACTACTATATTAGCGTACACAGCCGGAGAAAAGTAAAATAAAAACAGCCTAAGAATTAAGAGATTAAAAAAATTTGTCAACTATCCGACCTCTGGTGGGGGGGGGGGGGTTCCGTAAATACGCCCCTGTATCTAAGCAATACACAAAATGATCAAGTTAGGACAGTTTTTTCTGTGTATAGCACAGCAACTGTAAAGGAATTTTTACTTAATACTACTAGTTTTTCAAGTTCCACGAGTAATGACTAAAGTAATTCAGAAATATAATACTTAAAAACGGATTCCCAATATATATAAGTGGTTTGTGTGTGTGTTTGAGGAATTCATAATGAAATTTCGTGAAACGTTTTACATCTTTGCAGTTTTTAATTTTTCTTGCATTGTTGCAACATTTTTTGTTTTATTTTATGAGATTAGGAAATAATACAGATTTAAACACTATGTATATTAGGTTGTCTACAAAAATTGTTTGAACGAATGTTTCAGGCAAAGGTTGAATTTATATAGAAATCCTTTAAATCCAAAAATAACAAAAAATAAGCATTTTTCATGAGAAAAGATTCTATATAAGTGCCTAAAATTCAATGTGTTTATGTTTAAGATTTGTAATGAAATACGTATGTTTTCACTAAACATAGAAAATGACAATACGGAATGCTTCAATTGGTTTAACAAATATAAAATTAAAGTAATGATAATTGATCGTATCCCCATGAACGCCAGGGAAGTAGCAGGTTTTGAAATAGTTAATGAATTTCTGTACCTCGGTTCACTACTAAACATATAAAGTAGCATGCGATAAACAATTTAGAAGAAGATTAAATATGATTGAAAATGCAAGAAATAAGCTGACTAGAATATGGATGGACTGCGATATCACAGAGCACCAAATTAAATATAATAATCACTTATATTATCGTTAGAGTCACTTATACACTTATATTTCCAGTTGCCACTTGAGCCTCTAAAACCTGGACCATGAACACAAGACCGTGAAACAGAATCGATACTTTTGAAATGTGGTAGTACCGATGGATGAACTTTGTGAATGCAGTATCAAACTAACAAATCTGTTTTACATCAGCTGAAGGTTTATCCAGGAAAGTAGAGTAGTCCGAAAGAAACTACAGTTAAACGAAATTAATTATGCAAGGAGAGATCGTTGGAACCCTTTCACGAGAGAGACGTCCGAATGAGTGGGTGGACCACTTATTGGGCACGAATCCATCCGGGCAACACAAGATCGAGAGGCCTGGAGAACACATCGTAATGTGACCTCACTCTATTTAGAGTTGTAGGTCTGAGGAAGAAAAGGTATGTCTTATCTATATTATTATCTATATTACTCCATCTACATTTTGGATTAACGATAGCTTAATGTTTTTGTAACTGTAAAGATGTGTATTTAAAATTTAAACTTTCATTCAATCTGTTATCAGTACATATACCCTAAACGTGGTATAAGCCCTACGCGCCCATCTCCGAAAGAATATTTTCCAGCGTCTGTCAAATTATAGTTATTGTTTACCGTATAGTCTATTTTAAAATACATGAAGATACAGAAAATAGCATACAATTGCAGAATTCAGTATTCTGTTAGATAATGTTATATATTTGAAGTTAAAAAAAATGCCAATTGTAGTTACACCCAGCATGGCGATTGTGTAAGAAAATATATATATACAGTTTATATATATATATATATATATATATTTCAATCACTTTCTGCTACAGTCCGTTTCTTGATGTATATAATACTTTAATATTTGTAACTAAATTTACCTCAAGATATACTTTTTTCCTATTAGGAACATGTTTCGAGAGTTCCTGTACTCTCATCTTCAGCCTTCGCCATCTTGTTTCTGGTGAAGTATTTGTGTGTTGGCTTCTGGATGTTATTAAGGTAGTTTGTTGGTCTTTGGTCTTTTACAGTTGCATTATTGTGTGTGGTTGTGGTATCTGTTTTTGTATTTTGTGTATTTTCGATGTTGAGTGCTTTGAATATTGTGTCATGTTTTGTATTGATTTGTATTTGTTCTGGTATTAGTTTGTTTTGTGTTTTATGTTTGTAAATCTGTAAATTTTCCCAAATGTTCATTATGGTGCCTTTGTGTGGTATATGTTTTATTAGTGTTACATTGGTTATGTCTGGGAATTCATGTCCTGTGTTTATTGCATGTGTGGCTAAATTGGATTTATATATATTTGGTTTTTTGTATGCATTTAGGTGTTCAAAATAACGTTTTTTCAGCTGTTTTTTTGTTTGTCCTATATAACATTTATTGCAATCTTGGCATTCGATTTTGTATATACCGTTCGTTGTTGTATTATCTTTGTTGTGTGAGCTATTTAGATTTTGTAATTTATTTTTATTAGTTTTGTATGCTATTTTTATATCTGTGTTTTTAAATAGTTTTGTTAGTTTTGTCATTTTATTATTTATATATGTGAATGTGGCCCATTTTTTGTTGTTGTTATTATTTATGTGTTGTTCAGTTTGATTAATTCTTAATTGTTCAGTTTTTATTTTGTATTTGATTTTATTTTCTATTTTGATCATAGTATTTTTATTGTATCCATTTGCATAACCAATTTGGTATATTATATTTCTTTCTTTTTCAGTTTCTTGTTTGTTTAGGGGTATTTTGTACATCCTGTTAAATAACGAATAAAATGCTGCCATTTTATGTTGTGGTGGGTGGTCAGAATGGTTAGGTATAATGATGTTAGTGGAAGTTGGTTTTCTATATATTGCATATTGTATGTGTTTGTTGTATCTTGTGATGGTTATGTCTAAATAGTTGATTTTGTTATGTTTTTCTTTTTCTAACAAAACTATTTAAAAACACAGATATAAAAATAGCATACAAAACTAATAAAAATAAATTACAAAATCTAAATAGCTCACACAACAAAGATAATACAACAACCAACGGTATATACAAAATCGAATGCCAAGATTGCAATAAATGTTATATAGGACAAACAAAAAAACAGCTGAAAAAACGTTATTTTGAACACCTAAATGCATACAAAAAACCAAATATATATAAATCCAATTTAGCCACACATGCAATAAACACAGGACATGAATTCCCAGACATAACCAATGTAACACTAATAAAACATATACCACACAAAGGCACCATAATGAACATTTGGGAAAATTTACAGATTTACAAACATAAAACACAAAACAAACTAATACCAGAACAAATACAAATCAATACAAAACATGACACAATATTCAAAGCACTCAACATCGAAAATACACAAAATACAAAAACAGATACCACAACCACACACAATAATGCAACTGTAAAAGACCAAAGACCAACAAACTACCTTAATAACATCCAGAAGCCAACACACAAATACTTCACCAGAAACAAGATGGCGAAGGCTGAAGATGAGAGTACAGGAACTCTCGAAACATGTTCCTAATAGGAAAAAAGTATATCTTGAGGTAAATTTAGTTATAAATATTAAAGTAATATATATATATATATTTAGTTTAGTATACGAGTACAATTATGAAGTGCTAAGAAAATTAATGGAGGAGACAGCTGTCAGGAAAAGATTATAAAAACTGTAGAGACAAATAACGTTTAGTGAATTGACATAAATTCTGCCGCAAGTGTCTACAAGAGTTTTATAAACACTGACTGAGAAATTTCTGCACGAAAAGTAATCTTTCCTTTATACGTAAAATAAGTTTCACCTGTCGATGAAATCAGTAAAAAAAATTTGTGGTCAAAACACTGTAAGGTGTTTTGTGTTGTGCAGACTAATAAAAGGGATTTGTGCGGGTCAGAGAAAAGACCATAAATCAGAAAGTAGAAAACGAGGTTTGGAGTTTTATTTCGATATATCTTATAATATAATATAGAAAGGGACATGAGGAAAGAATGTCTGCGGAAAGAATGCCTAAAAGAATGCTGAAGGGAACATTATATACTACTAGACGTAGAGGCAGACCAAGGATGAGGTGGTTGGATGGCGTATCATAAGATCTTGCTAGCATGGGAATCAGAGGGTGCAGAGGAAGAGCGGAGAACAGGGAAGAATCGAGGAGTATTGTTGTGGAGGCTAAAGCCAACCAAAGGCTGTAACGCCAGATAAGAAGAATATACATTATAATACGTAAAACTGAACTATAGCAAACCAAATAGTAACAAAGATTCTTCTTGCTAAAGATTTTTATGACTTCAACAGGCATCGCTGACACCGATTAGAGATTTTGTCACGATCGCACTCTTCCTATTTTGTGAAACATTTTTTATAATACGTTCACATTAATTGAAATTAAATTATAAATTTAACTGAGAAAACCATAAGACCAGCAGCAAATACAATTGGATACACATATTGATTATACTGAATCAATTAATAAATAGTTAATTTACATATAATTTAATAAATACATTTTCCCTTTGAGACGACATTATAATATTCGTACACACACACACACACACACAATACATCAGTTGGGTTTTCACTAATTTATTAAAAACAAAATTTATGGATAAATAGAATATTTGAATGTGCATAGGCCTAAACCATATAACGTAACATAAGGTTCTGGTCATTGAGAAGTCATTCCATTCTTCAACATTACGATTTCGTCCGTCTGTTAGTCACTTTCTAAGGACTTTAGATTGTTAGATCTAATAATACTTTTAAAATTTCAGTAGTTTTGAGTTTCTGAACATCATTTATTTAGCATTCTCAGTATAAAAGTTGTGGGATTGTCAGTGGGTATACATGAAACCGGAGAAATGTAGTTTTATAGGTTGGCAAGGGTTAGTTTCCTGAAACACATTGTTCAAGAAAAACGAAAACAGAAGTTAAACACGAAGAAACACAATCGATACTGCAAATAATGTAATAAATTTTATTATGACTAGAGAACTAAGGCTATGCCACAGATTTATCAATACAGTATTAAGTATTTTTCATAGACATTTAACACCAGTGGTTAATGAAGAAAAACATGTGTAAGTCACTAATAGATATTACCCCATCAAACTGGTAAAATTAGTTAGAATATGTAATTTTTATAAGAGTGCCAAGGTATTCAGTACATGCAAATAGACAAAGGAGATTTGTACAGCAATAATTGTGGAACGTAAGAAATTCCTGAAGTAGCAGATGTTATTAAAAGTATAATCGAAAATTAGATTCATACAAAATTAGAAATGAAGAGATAAATAAAGAAATATAATGCTTCAAGAACAAAAATAACAAGAATTATTTGAAATATGAAATTTAATCTACAGTACCACAAAAATAAAAATGTCTTAATAATAATAAAAGTATAAAGACTGCAAACGAGAGGTATTTTATTGTCATCAAATGGTGAAGCCCGTTAGAATTACACGTTAGAATCAATTTCTTCTTCTTCGTCTTCTTTCCTTTCATGGAAAATGGACATACTTTACACCCGGATACCATGTTCCGGGTTCCTAGGTCTACCGACATATCTCCTCTCTTGGTTTATAGTAGGAGATCATTTCTCCAATCTGTCAAGGTATCTTCCACTACTTTTTCTTTTTTTTGCTTATTATTTAATTGATTAAAAACATTTTAAAATCGTTCTCGGTCTATTTATTTCTCATCCTATCTCTTCCTAGTACAACTTTTTGACACACCCCAGGAATTTCATTTTGTAGCTTGGTGGCTTGTATGCGGCTGAAGTTTTTTCATACCTATCCCGCCTTTCTCAGGATTTGCTCCCATACATTAACATTGGAACAGCCATGAGCTTACAAAATTTACTTATAAAATTTCAGCTGTGTTTCGTGTAACGTTTTTCCTCTCAACTTCCTTACTTTTGTAAAATCTTTTTCGTTTCCAGTTTGTAAGTACATCGCGTAGACAAATATTAAAATTATATTGAGACTGAATCCTTGTCTGAACGCTTCGTCAATTCATAAAACAATGATGATATTCCAGATATTTTACAAGACGTTGTTGAAATATTGAGTAACAAGAAAACACAAAAGTTTCCAATAATGAGATCGTAATAGTAGAAGTGATTCATTTTAGAAGAATTACAGTATACATGCAAAAATACTAAAGAAACTTTTCAAGAATAGCGTAAGAATAAACATTACTCTTAGTTGATACTAAACCACAGCAAACTAACCCACCTAGAAATAATAAAAAAACTTCAAGGACTTTGAAAAATCATTTTGTATGACTTATTTTGTTGAGATGAAAAGTTTTCATTCAGTCTGTACAAAGGCTACATAATCAAACTACTAAATACTAAATAAAAAAGAAATGGACAGAGACAGTCAGACACTATAGCTGTTCTCACTATTGTTGCGGGAGAGTGTGTTTATAGGCTAACTTGAAGGAAAATTTTTTTCAGACCAGGAATCTGATACTGATGTGACATCTAGTAAACGTTCACTCGATGTAGAGATATGATAAATTAGCTCGCCCACGAACGTGGAAAGTTTGGATGGAAAATAAATAAGAAAATGAAAATCAAATTTTAATAATGTGCTTCAATTGAAGAGGTGTAAAAAAATATACCTGAAGAGGGACTACAGTCTGAGGAGGGATGATATCGGTCTGAAATCAGTGAACGAAGTGAAATAATAAAACACAAAAGGGGAGTAATGTAAGAATTTTCCAGTCAACTAAGATCAGGATGGATTGCATTCGAAAATACATTAAATATTTTGAATAATTACAAAGTTTTCTTATATTTAGAAGGAAACGTTTGTAATTAGTGTGTATACTCTAAATGACCAGAGGTCAGAACCGTGGAAAATGAACGCAGATATTACAAGTAGACAACTGCAGACAGCACAGAAAACATTAAAAACGTTAAGATAGGAATGAGAAGGAGAGAAGAAAATAAAATTTAAATGGACGTGATATCTGGGTAGGCACGAAGACGGCTGGAGGTCATGAAGAATGCTAGGTTGGAGGTTGGAGGCCAAGAAACCTGAAAAGACCACGACGATATCTCTTTTTAAGATGAAGTGATGTCATACAGTGAACTCGACATGATCTGATATGGAGACAAATGTGTGCAGAAAGTCTAGAGAGCATTTTGTCGTCAATCCGCAAACGAATTAAACATTGCTGTGATAATAATTTTAAGGAGTACGCCCGTGAGTTCAGTTTCAACACCACTGAAATATTAGCTACCTGATAGTAGGTTTGGTTCAGTCAGACGTTACTCACTGCTCATGTACAAGTACAAATAGACGTATGTCGTAATATTTCTAAAACCATACAAACTCTTCATTGCGTTCTATTTATATTTTAAATAAATTTTTGTATTATCTATATTTATATAGGCGACTTACAGATCTGAAATAAATACTAGACTTCTTCAATAAAATTTTCCTTGTATTACCGATTTCGTGGAAGCATGTAGTATGGTGTACTATTTATGTTGATATTTCGCCTTGTTACTACTAGGCCTATATGCGTGTGTACTATCCCAACGCATCGAAATGTGTGTATGAATTTCTTGTATTTGTTTATAATACGGTAAATAAACACCATACACTTCCAACATTTACAGCGAATATAAATTTATATTTGTATTCACACAGCGAAGGTTTCTGCCTACGAATGTAGGAAGGTTCTTCAGGTTTTGGCTCTTCCTGTGCGGTGGCTGTATTATGTGATATGAAGAAGATGAAACGTCTGAACCACTATTTGTAAGCAATGGAAATCCATGAGGAACATTAAACGGGATTGATATATTTTGTAAAAGAGTAACATTTTAAAACGGTGATTATTATTTTTATAAGAAGAAAAACGACTTTGTCAGAACACGAGTTTGGATATTTTATTATATGCTGTTGATGCGGTCTTAATACAGAAAACATAGGATGAGTTGCAATATTCTGTACAGCGTTTAAATCATATTTGTAAACAATATAATTTTCAAATATCTAATCAGAAAACAAAAATCATGGCTTTTTGAGGGAAGTTTCCAGCGAGATCAAAAACTGTTCTTGAGGGGACAGTTTTGTAACAAGTCTGTGACTTTAATTACCTGGGTTGCACTATCAGTATTGGGAATGACACAGACGAAGGTATCACTACAAAAATATCGACGTTTCAGATGATGTGTGGCGTCATACATAGAACGTTGAGGGAAAAGACAAGGAAAGGTACAAGGCTTAAATTTTATAAAACAATGCCAGTGGCTGTTTTACTATATGGATGTGAAACATGGGTTCCTACAAAGAATATTAAAAACCAGATTCAAACTTCCGAAACGAAGTTTCTGAGAAGAACAAAGGTATGCACGAGACAGGATCCTTTACGCAATGAGGATGTTAGAGAAGAGCTACAGGTATTCTCCATAAATGATAAAATCTAGACACATGGCAGGAAATGGTTACAGCATCTGGCCAGAATGGAGGACTACCTAAGGTTCCGTTTCGATATAGAACCTTTGGTACAAGAGATGTAGGAAGACCGAAAGTGAGACGGAGAGATACTCTGTGAAAACGGAACAGGCAAAGTGCAGAAGAAGAAGATAAAAACAAAAATATTATTTAACTTTAGAACAAGCACATCATACGTTTATACAGTGTCAGTGGAACTATCTTAACATTTTACACCCTACATAATTACTAATTTATGTTTATAAACAGTGGATTTTACAAGAGAACTAATTAAATTTAGGATTAAGATTCAAATTAAAAATATTATTTGTACTTCTTTGTGAATGGGTTTATGCGTGAGAGTATGCGTGTCCTCCAGTAAGAAATATAAACCTATTATATATAGGCCCATACATATTTTATAAGAAAATGTTAAAAAACTCTCCATGTCGCTACGATTATGTTTTATGTAAATTTTATGTGTGTGTGTGTGTGTGTGTGTGTGTGTGTGTGTGTGTGTGAAAGTTTATGTAAATTTACTTGTCTGCAGACAAACCAATGTTACCCGTTCAAAGTCAGGAAGCCAAATTACGAGACGTCTACACACACAGTATTCGTGGTGTGGACAACTAAACAGACAAATAAGTGTAGTAGAGATTAATGAAGGGCAGAAAGTCTGACGTCAATGATATTAAGTATGAATGTTATCAACGACATAAAAATTCGTGGTAAAAAGTATGAATAGTAAGCAAATTACACATAGAAATTATTTTTGAGGAGTGTTTTTAGAGGAAGTAAAGTAGCCAAAATGGTTAATCAGGTAAAGTAAGAAAACATATCTTGGATGGAAGATACTCCTAAACACAATTGCCCTGTTGTTTTTTCATTACTTGTGAGAAACTTGATCTTATTCGAGTGGCAAATTCTTGCCATGTGTTGACTTTGTGTTTTACTATTTCACTCAAAATTTCACTTCGTTTGTATTTAAGAGGCCGTTATTATCAATTTACCCCACTCCTTCTTACAAGTGTATGTATGCTCGCTAGTTTTTGAATTCTTATGGGCACATATAACTACATTCTTTTATAACAAAACCTTAAACACGTTATTAAGGGTGTAATAAATATATAAATTAAATAGAAGTATTTAACTTAACTAAGAAAATACATATAGGCCTACGAACACTCTCTCGCTCGCTCTCTCTCTTTCTCTCTCGCTCTCTCTCTCTCTCTCTCTCTCTCTCTCTCTCTCTCTCTCTCTCTCTCGCACACACACACACACACACACACACACACACACACACACACACACACACACACACACACACACACACACACACACACACACACACACACACACACACACACACACACACACACACACACACACACACACCCACACCCACACACACACACACACACACACACACACACACACACACACACACACACACACAATGACTTTTTAAGTCATTTAACAGACTTTTTAGTACAAATTATAAATTATATTAATTTATAATACGAAAGTTAATTGTAAAACAGGATCGAAGTGCCCAATCCATAAATATAATAAAATTTATATCTTTAAATTTATATTTCAGTCGTGCTTTACTGAAGGCAAATATACTTTCCTATATTTTGGCTACTCAGTTCTTTTAACAATTTTATAACCGGTCTAAATTGAAAAATTAAGGGCTTATTATAACGGTTAGGTCTGTCAGTGAATGCGCGCATTCACTACAGGATGATACCAGTGTCGTGTGAAGAATTTATTGACGACAAAAAAGTGTATTATTATAAAACGTGGGATTTTTCATTGTGACAATTCGGGTACGGATCTCCGTCTATAGGCAACTGTCTCTTGGCGAATTTGCGAGTGCGAGACCAAACATGTTGGGGTGACAGTGTGGCAAAACTAAACCGGTTAGCAGGGGCCTCCTGCACCAGCTTAATTTGCACATTGCAGAATGCACACACAATGGCTTGCAGTTCTTGTCGGGGACCAGTTTGCAAAGTTTAGTTCTCACATGGCCGTCTCACGTGTGCTCTGATAACGCTTAGTGTATTACTTTTACGTGCTCTGTGTGTTAATATGAAACAAATTATTTCAATAAATAAATAATCTGTGAAGTTTCTTAATCAATCAGTGAAAAAATCAAGCGAGAGAAAATCCTTGTTTCTTTATTTATTATCTATGTTTCAAGTTTTATACAAAATATTAACGTTTCCTTCATATATATAAAATTATTTTATTAGTTATAAATAAATTGTGTTTAATGATTAAGCTGTGCGAAAACTCTAACAGAACTTTAACCATGCGCATACGAGGCATTTGGACATTCTCATTGTAAGTACGTATTCGTGATTTGACAGATTTCAAATTTTTTCATAATTGTCAAAATTTAACGTGAGTTTAATACATGCGTTAATTACTTTTTAAATACGGATGTAGTAAGACATACACAGACGGATGTATACGCGCGCGTGTGCACGTGTGCTGCTGGCGGCCTGTGTGTGCTGCGCGCGCATGTTCGCGCGTACATGTCTTCACTGTACATTCTGGTTTCCAGCTCTACTGTATTGTTATTTTATTTTTTTTTATTTAACCTGGTGTGCTATGAGTGGCGACAGTAAACATTACCGAATTGGTCTATTGTTCTTTTAATTATAAGTTTTCGAAGCACCCAGTACCCACTATGTCTCTGTAATGAAATTTCTTTGTGCACAATGATTAAATGAAAATTATTAATTTTTTGATTTATTTCAAAAATTGGTTATCGATTTTCACATTATGTAATAGATATACAAGAGGAATGGCAGGTGCTGTCAACTCCCGATGTCACTCATTACCGCGTTAGCATAACTATTATTGTGTTGATTAGCAAGCGTGTTTAAGTACCTCTGTAAATGGCGTTATACATGAATAAATTAAATATTTTGTTTTCATTAATATTTTTGTATGTAAATCCAAATTTTATTAAATTTACTTGCTGTTGTTGTTTTTTTTTTTTTTTTAATTGACTTTCAGCAAGAAATTACGATAAATATTGGAGCCTCCGTAGCAGGTCGTACTTTTTGCTGTTTCTTGATGTTTATGCTTCTATCGGCTGTTAGTGTTAATTCATCCTTACTGTCGGTAGCTACTTATTATATTATTTATAATATAAGATTTCAGACTTACAATAGTAATATTGTACTTAAAAAAATTACGATTTATTGGTGATTAGTAACCACGTAGTAGGCCTAATCTTTTCGTTTCCCGCCCTAGTGTGTCTTACGTTAAATTAAACCGGTATATTTTGTAGGGGTTAGCAATTGTTTAAGTTTTTTTTTTTAACAAATTGTAGGCTGTAAAGGAACCATGAAATTTTGAATCTTATCGAATGGTTACGTCGTCGATGGTTAAATTAAAATAAAGAAAATAGCGTGTTGATGATAGTTTATTAGTATTCACTAATAACTGAAAAGATTAGAAAATTGGTACATCGTGTGAACGCGATTAAGAAAAAATCGTAATACTAGAAGCGAAGTTAACGTTGCTTGATAGTATTACACGTTAGCCTTATTTTATATATACATTATTTTTCCCTTATGTTTTGCACATAAGCAAGTAGTGGGGCATTGCTGCGCGGGAAATTGGTTTCTCTTACTTTGCACACAACACTACACTATTATACCGCTTCTCATAGTCACACGTCACACGCCATTACCATCAGTATTTCTGTTACTTTATTTTGACTGTTGTTTATATCGTAAACTCATTTAATTAATGTTTAAATTTAAAAAAATCATTTGTTTAAACTGTTTATTAACTGTAAGAAAAATATTCACTTTACGATGTAGTTTCACGTGTGTCTGTAATTAGTATTCGTAAAGGTAATATTATCTAATACGAAGCAATTACAGTAAGTCAGTATCTTGAAATACTTTAAAAGAATACAAATAATTTATTTCACTATTCTATTGTCTACCGAACATTATTTACTTCATACTGTGAGCGTTATTGTTTTGTCTCATTTTTGTACGAACTCAAAGAATTTTAGCGCTAAAGCAATCCCGTATTTAAGGATTTTTATGAATTTGTTACGTTAATATGATATAGTGAGAATGGTTCACACTGTAATCAAGATCAAGTTTCTATTACGGGTTATATAACTTGGGCCAACCGGCGAGATACTTGAGAAACGCCGACAAATGAAGGCCTGTGTTTGTGACGATACAAAAGGGAAAAAGAGTTATGAAAAATTTTAATTATAAATGGCGATTCTTGTCGTTTCACGACAACTTTATGCCCAAACGTTAACCTGTATTATAACCGTAATATAGCTACTTCCACTGTGCATCAGACTGCACAGGTAAGACTTGTCTGTAAGCGCATGTGCGCGAGAACATACTTCATTTGTATACAGCGTATGCGATCGCCATATCCTACAGACATCCATTATATCACGAACTTCAGTATAGACACAAACGGAGATACACGTACACACATACGTCTATGCAGAACATTAGTTAATACAGAAATATTCAAAATAGGACAACGCTTCGTACATTTATTACCAATATGTTATTCATATAAAAAATAATATAATATTGAGATTTATAAAACTTCAGGTCATGTTTTTCAGTCGTCGCTAAATAATTCAAACCTCCCCTCACCACTGCGAATGTCAGTGTCAATTCTTGACTTTATTGTTTCATGGCGGACAGAACGAAGAGATGACATTTGTTGATTTAAAGCAGTTTAAAGCCATACAAGTGATGTTTATTTATTTATTTATTTTTTTTTGTTAAACAAAAAGTTTAAAGCAAACTTGTAAGCCAGCTTCCTTCCCTTCTTTGATTTCCGTCAATTTTATTTTTCAAATTGACAACAATTCTCATTAGTACGTTATCAGTTTATCTCGAGACACACTAGCTGATAGCAGGTTTCTCTGTTGATTGAGTAACATTTTTAATTTACTGTAAAATTCATGGTTTATTCTTAAGCTTATAGTTTTTCATGAAGACTAAATGCATAGGTCAGCCCTTTTAATATCAATTATTGAAAAATAAGGATAATAATTAAACAACGATAAATAATAATAGACTGTTTTGATCGAAGTATTATTAGCAACATATTTTTAATTTCACCTTTTCGAACTGTTAGTACACATTCATTATTATCATTATCATTATTGTATTAATAAAATGACATATTATTATATTTTACCTGCTAAACTTTTGGAAATATTATCTATAATTTTTTATTCAATTACAACAGCAGTTCTCTCTAATATATTAAGATGTTTAAAAAGCTCAATGTTCTACTTTTCCGTTATCCGAACATACCTATTTAATTTATACATTTTTAATTGTAAAATAAGCAGTTTGGATTTCTCATTACCTTTTCACATTTTCCTTTCAAATAAAAGCTGATAAGTTTTTAACTTTGTCAAGTAAACCTATTTTGTTAACTTTTCTATATTTACGGGTTTCTCTGTTAATTCAGCTTATATAGTCCCTGTTGACGATGAATAATTATTATTTAAATTATGAGGTAAGCAGGTTAAAAAACTGATAGTTTAATATCTTTATTCTATCTTTAGTTTATTTGAACTAATTTATAGAAAAGTGGAGACATTAAACGTTGAAATGATGTTAATATTTGTAACAAAATTTATATGATCTTCCGCGTAGCCTAACGCATTCTGTGAGACATTTCCGTGTTTCAGAAAAATATCTATAATTGCATATAAGCACGGAACACATCTTAAACCATTTAAGTGTAGACTATACTGTCGTTTACGTGTGAAGGAATCTGTTCAAGAAACTGAATTTTAGAGCTAAATATTTTAATGAAGTGAGACTTCTATTAGGCCGGTTGCCTCCTTTTGAAAGACTGAAGTTATTTCTTCATTTGCGTTTTTCAGATTTCTAGATTACCCCCAAAAGTAAAGCTAATGTGTTTGTTAATTATAGATATTTAATAAACTACAAATTAAATTTTTTTTTGATTCTTTAAGAATTCAGCGCAATAGAGCAAAATATTTTGTCGTCTACAGTTGGTTATCTTGAAAATTAGCTGTGTTCTTTAAGATGATTATTGGTCAGGAAATGACGTGCTTGAGAAGTATCGAAACATTGTTTCTATCTAACGTACAGTAAAAGAACAAAATAAAAAGTAATTTGGTGGCGCAAGACATTGAGGTACTAAACTATGAAGCAATTATATGAATCGTGTCCTAAAGTGATTTCCATTTAAAGTTTCTACTATACTAAAAAAATGATTTTATTTTTTTATTAGAGGAATAAAAAAATCTCTTCATAATAATTGAGTGTTTGTTACGTTGTAGCAAACATGTGGATGACATTTAGACTAACACTGACATACAACAGCTAACACAAATTAACAATCACGTTGTTATCAGTGATACTTGCAAGTTATCGTAATACCCGTTGAATGACACTGGGAATCAATCAGTTATTTTATATTTTTGTTTTTTGATGTTGCGTATGCGTACAGCGAGTCTCTTACATTAATCTCGTATAGATTTATAACTGAAATTTTGATTTCACTAAAATATCACATTTTCAATCCTCGGTATATTGTGTACTCTTATTGCTTAACGTGTTTACTATGAACTGACAGATAAAACAACATCACCTTAGATATTTAACATTACATTTTTGTAGATAAATATCCTGTTACATATCCTGTGTTATTCGTATTTAATAGAAATGTTAAATACTTTCTCTGGTTCCAAAGAATTTCATTGAAGGAGCCAATTTTGTTCTTCTAGTTTGTCGGATTTTTTTTATGTCTCTATCATCTGTCCCTCTTGTGTCATAGTTATTCCTAAGTAGCGTGCGTGTAGTCACCGTACA
Organism: Magicicada septendecula; assembly: GCA_034769895.1. NCBI lineage: Eukaryota > Metazoa > Arthropoda > Insecta > Hemiptera > Cicadidae > Magicicada > Magicicada septendecula. The sequence continues at coordinate 345,455,127 of CM068367.1, read as the reverse complement.
TTTGTGTTCCTTCGATAATTTTGAAATAATTAATTAGAATAAAAATAAGATAATATAAAAATTCAATAAAAAAATAATTATTGTATTTTTTCTATATTTTTATTTCTCATTATACAGTATTAATTAAATATTTTAAAACTGACCGGAAATCTTTGTTTCAAAGTACACAAATTTTAGTTTAAAAACTTCTTGGTACTTTATGAATTCGGCATAATAGAAAAAATAATTTTTATGGACATGTAAAAATAATATGTATACGCATAATATTGTAATGTGTGTGTGTGTGTGTGTGTGTGTGTGTGTGAAACGGGAACCGGCTCCGTGTGTTGTCTATAAAGTTTACCTATTTCTGCAATAAGCATTTAAAGTAAGACGGGCTATATACATGTACATATACACATACACACTGATGTACACTAGGAATTTTCACCACGCGAAAGCCCTCATAACTGTGTTCCTGTCCTCATAAATAATTTGCTTATTTTAACTCTACAAACATGTAACAGATACAAGAATGTTGTTAACAGAATATGCCAAATTTTTTAATCTCAAGCTATCAGTCTAAAAGTATATAATTCAAACTGATATGACCTGTCGTTCTTAAAAACTTACTTCAAGTAAATACTTCGTTGTCGTCTTACAAATAAATACTTCATAGCGTAAGGCTGTTTATACTTACGTTATGAGTGGATTGTCTCAATAGTTTTTTGAAAATTATACATACTTAGCTCGTATTTACTTTATTGTTAACTACTTCCTTAAACTTAAAAAGTGTAAAGACGTTGTTTAATTATAGATACGTTTACTAACTTTCTATTAATTAGTGAAGGCTGGCCTCTAGGTTAATCATAATACAATACTTGTTTCTTTTACATAAACAAAAAACAGATTAGAATTTAAAACTTATAGAGTATATATTATTTTTGTAAACCACTAAAGTGTCGTTGGAAGCTGTGCTACAACATAAACAAAAATCTACATTTTTAATGAGTCATAATGCGTCATTTTCTTTAAAGATGTAAAATAATTAATTTACAAGTGCCTTTTTAAAAATTACCGTAAAAAATATGAAACTATTTTTATTTTTGAGATAACTTTTATTGCATTTTTGTCTAGTTAACTAAAATCGTTTACATCTTGCTCGTTAAGAATTCTATTTTATGTACCCTGTGTCTCAAATCATGAAAAGAAAAATAGAATCTTACAAAAAACTTGCGCGCGCGCGCGCGCGCACACACACACACATATTATATGTGTAGTTAATCAAATTTTCACAGCAAAGTATGCGACCTGAAACTGAAATCCGATATAAAAAAGCGTGGTGACTCTATTTTTCTGGCTGACCAGGAAATTTTCACATTAACACAAATGATATCAAATTTTCATAAAGCACAAAGCAGGGTAATTTCGTTATGTAAATGCAGCTACAGTCACGTAACCAGATTCGCGCACAATCAATTGTGAACTTGATTATTGGAAATAACAAGATAAAAAAATAACTATTCTATTCGTACGGATGGAAATTAGGATTTTGTTAAACGAAATGAACTGGTGAAAGTAATTTTAATACTTAGAGATTCGTTACGGCAAAATGATTATAGGAGCGTAAAAATTGAGCGCACTTTCTCGGAAAATAGTAGATATTTTCATCAGACGCTAAGAAACAAACTGGCCTTATTCTTGCAAGTGCAATAGAGTAGAAACATGGATGGTTATATTTATTCGCACAAATTTGTGTTTGTTACACGTTATGTATGCGTTGCCTACTAGAAAACTAACTTTATATCTGAGGTTAGTACTAATACTTATTAGAAATATTTTTATGTTGTACTTTGTGTCTTAATATCGTTTTAATTAAGATTTACTGAAACTGAAAAAAAGAAAATAGAATGATGGTAAAATATCTGAATAGTAGGGCATATAGTTTTTATGATCATTTCTATGAAGTGCGCTATAACAAACCCAAGAAGACACTTGATAAAAAGTGTACTGGTTTTTTTAAAACTATTTATTTAAAACATATTTAAAAATATACGTTTTTGGTTCTGCATTTCCTGCCTTTTATGTTGCGCAAAGTTTGAAAGTTGTGATTTCCAATAATATAAAATTTTTCTCTTCGTCAACTGAACGTTAGAAATTGGATAATTCGTAGTAATTGAAATAAGTTAATTTACAACATATTACTTTATTATTAATTATACTCTCCTTTGACATATACTTTTCTTTCGTTTTTTTTTTATATTTCGACTATAACTTTAAAGACTTTAAGATGTATTCTTTTAGTTGTGTTATTCAGTTATACATGTTAATATATTTCTGTAATTTTCAATTTGAATGACTGTAACGTAAGCTATTGTAACAGTCAAAATATACAATCTACATTTCATTTGCACTGTTTAATGTAGGGCTATATTTTGATGAACACAAATTTGGTAATTTGATTTTTAATTTTTTAATTATTATTATTACGCTGTTAAATAATTATGATTATTTGAATGATAACTTTTTTATACAATCAAATCGGTTAAAAGTTTTTTAGTGCTATAATAGTGGACAACGTATAAACGAAAGTTACTGTGTTTTATTGAGAATATTTTGCTTATATTATTCTCACGTCTTAATTCATAAGAACGTGTCTTAATCATGTAATAAGGTGTATTTACGTGCTCGCATGTGTGTGTACAAAATACCAGATTTTTAAAATAATAAAATTCTGTATTTTATATATATATATAAATACAGTAGCGGCAGTAGTCAGTCGGTTTGTTATTGATTGATTGTATTTTATTTGAAATTGTCAGCGCATTGATGTTATCTGCTTCAATACAAACACTGCACTAATTGATTGTCCGTCCACGTCCATTGTTATTCATTGTGCCACGCACAATGAAGCCGTTCAAGAAAAATTACTAGACATAATCGGCGTCCACTATGTAGATAACAGAGTCTGCGTTGACCCAAGCGGCTAACCTTATAGATAAACTGTTACAGCTCATCTGGTTAATGCACAATCGAAAACTGATCGTGATCGTTTACTCGCCATTAAGAAAAATTTAAGGTAAATTATACGTTGAATGTTAATGTACTGATAAATTATTTAAAATTATTCTTTTTTTTTTAGTTTTTCTAATGAAAACTTTTTATAATTTTTGTTACTTGACTTATGTCAAATGTGCGCGGTCAGGCAAAGATAAGTTAGTAATAGTGAACTAGTAATAATGAACTCATTCAAAAGGCTTTACAAGGCACAAGCAAGTAGTGACATTCTTCTTTGTGTCGGATTGACGAATCGTTCGTACTCCGAAGCCACTCTCTCTTCAAATATTAAAACCAATTTTCTAACTCATAACACGTTTCCATGACTACAGTTTCCGTCCTTCTGCATCCCGTAAATGACGAAGCGCAATATCGTTTCTCAAACTTCTGACTCTATGGTGAAAATATTTTGCTTGCAGTACATGTTTTGATATGCTTTTCGCGTTCTCAATCCTGCATTGGTAAGGGCTCATTTCGAACGCTGTACATTTTTTTCTTAAATTCAATAATATTGGTTAAAATTGATATGGAGACTTGGAATGTCCATGTCATTCCGAGTAGTAAGAGTTTTTTGTACCTTCAAACATAAAATTTATGTTTCTATTTAATGTAAAGAATAGGTGTTAATCGTAATGATAAATAGGAAGGTGATACCACTTTGGTATATCAGCGTATCAAGACAAAATTCATGGTACCAGCCACCACGTTTATGTGCAGTAGAGAGTCTTTCATCACACATTTAGTATTCAAATCATTAAGGCAGCACAACGTATTAGTATTATTTCAGTACAACTGCTTACACACACATGCCACTAATGTTAATAATAATTTGTTAATCTGTTCTTAACTGTTGCGAAATAACTATGCATTGTTGCTAATGGAAGTAGATGGTAATTCTGTAGGCCTACGTTAGAGTTTGTATATTTTAAAATACACTAATACACTTCCTATATTTATAATGATAACAGTAATCTGTTGCTTTCTGTGTGGTTGGACAACAAAGACTTTACACGGGGTAATGTCTTCAGGCCCAATGTTCTTAACTCCTGCTGTGTTTACATTTATCAGGAGATTTCCCAACTTTGCTTTGTAGCCGTTTAGGACTTCAACTATACATTGTCTGAGTCAGCCACATATTCATAGAAGACTATTTACTTAGCCTAAAATAGTCTCAACAACCTTGGAAGAAGGGCCCTGAATACCTTAAGGGCTGCCAAATTCTTGTTATACATAAAAGGTTGGGTTGTGCATATTCCTGTGTCAACACACAACTCATATTCCTCTATATATGAGCGTTGCTCTTTCCACATTATCTATTCGTCCTTAGACGAATGTGTTTCCACATTACCTACCCACACTGGCGGATACTGTAACCAATCACAGTTAAACTGCAGCTCATAATAACCTGAAATGACACACGTCAGTAGGTACATGAAAACGCAGCGTCTTTAGAAATGTTGAACATAATTACGCTTTGGAAAAATTCCACGACATGCGAGCCAGCATGGCTATCGGTTTGTATTATGGTGTATATTATACAACATGTGTCCCTTATAAAATATTCGAGCTACATAGTATGTTTGTAATGTTAAATTATAAAAATAAATTTTTTTGCGGTGCCTTGCGTTCTATAAAAGAAAGCCAGAGGAAGAATTCTGGCGTGAGTGTGTATGTATAGAGGAGACAGAGAAGAGAGAGAGAGAGAGAGAGAGAGAGAGAGAGAGAGAGAGAGAGAGAGAGAGAGAGAGAGAGAGAGAGACCAAGACTAAATCAACGTAACCTGTCGGCTATAGGGTATTGCATGAAATAATGTAGGGAACAGGCAGAGTTGAAATTAACATACTGTAAGAAAAAGGTGTGCGCAGAAAACGTTGTGATTTAGTTATTTAAAACTGAGTATTCTTCTTGTATAAAAAATTGCTTCGCCAGTGGCAAAGGTTGCAGGTCGGGTTACTTAATATTCGCAAACGCGGGTCCAGAGCTGGACTGCGTTAGACAGAAAACCAGGCTCAATTGTTGTCTAACAGGTTATACTTTTTTTTGCAACTCCCATAGTCAGTTACGCCCTCAGCAAGTACGCTAACGGAATATCTGCAAGGCTTGATGGACGCTAACTACTCAAACGTAATACGCTTTATAAAAATAACACGATATATAATTGCGTTTTTGAAAGGCAGAAAACTAAGTGAACATCGTAAATATTCTGGACGAAGGGAGACTCACTACACTAAATTTCACTTGTAAATAAGGCAATCAAGAAATTACCTAAACCAAATTACATTTGACTGGTAAGTTTAAATTCGTGGGTAACAGGTCCTCAGTAAATTAGTGAACTTCCATTATCAGAATGAACTCAAATATTCAGTATTACCTTAGTGTGACCGTTCATTGTGAGATACAGAGCGTTCAAGTTTAGTGTATTATTGTAATTTAATAGGTGCTTATGTCAGCAATTGCTGCGGTGTAAGAATTAGAAGTCTCTGCTGCTAACGCTTAGAGAATCGACTAATTAGTGTTGGGGTAGAGGTAATACACTTGTGAGAGTTGGAAGCAAACATTCTAAAACCGATTTACCGCGTTGATACGCAGCCTTAAGAACTATTACTTTTATTTATTGTTATAGTGTTTAAGCAATTTAATTATTATGGTTTAGTTTTTTCAAAGAGTCTGTGTAGGACAATCGTTTTAAAAAACACGCTGTTTACGAAAACTGTAAAACAGTAATACCAGGTGTTTTTTCTGTACAAACTTGATAACATTTAAGTGCACGCTCATGCGCGCGTGGGTATGCTGAGTATGTTAACCCACTACCAATACGTGAGGCTTCACAACTATTGTATAAATATGGAATTGCTGTCTCATTATCAATTATGATAATTGCTTACGTTAGATCAAAATATTGTTTTATAGTGAATGATAATAATGATTAATAAATGAACGTTTATTAAAATGGGAAAACCTTGTTGTTATTCTGTCTGTTTGTTTGTCCAAAGACTGGTTAGTATTATTGTTTTACAGCGATATTTCCATGTCTGTGGGCGGGAATATTCATGCTTCAGTTAGATTTGGTCAATTCTTAAAGGCATATATGCATTTAACATAAATATTGTAGTTAAGTTATAAGGACAGCTGTCGGCGTATACTTGTAAAATATTGAGAGTAACCAAGTAAGTTGGCATGTGGAGTGCGGATTGTAAGCGGATTCCCGCATAAGCGAAGCTCATGTTTAAACAAAATGTTTGGTGTTGAGCCCTAGTTTTAACGCAGGAGCAGCCATTTTCAGAGCATTCGCAGAATCCGCTCGATAAAAACCTACTCTTTCCAACCTAATAGGCCGCCATTTTTATTAAATACTAACAAACAAGTAAGTTGGCAACTGTCATTAGCGAGTGGAGCATGCGCAACTCCTACTCCTCTTGCACTCCGGCTCTGGCACTTAACATTTGCACCGACTCACGTGTGCTCCTGGTATTTGAATATAACGAACGAATATGTCACAGGAAAATAAATAAATAAGTACGCACAAAGGTACAATCTATCCGCAAATATAGGAATCCTTGTACGACTCGCGCACCCGCAACACACACACACACGCGCGCGCGCACAAATATTTACCAACATGTAAAATACATTGTTGATACCTAAGAACCTAGTGTATGCCTATCTTCCTCTGACACTATCCCTAATTTACAATTTAGCACTTATCGAACGCGGATAAGAAATTAGTGCTATGAATTCCACAGTTCATAATTCAGTAAGGTCATGGTAGTGAGAACTGTGTGGTATATAGAGCCTTGGTGAAGTATAATTGTAACCTTCTTAAAATAAAAAAATCTGACTAGTCTCAAGGAGAATTACTGGTAGGGACGATAGTCTTGTAATCACCACATACTTATACATATCATAGGCTATACAAAATTCATGATATACATATTTTCTGTACTCTTATTTGTCATTACACGTACAAGTACTTAAACACTTTTCTTCTTCTTCTTATTCCAATCCTCTTCTACTGCAAGGTGTAGAGGTTGAGCAAACGTCTCGCTTTGCTAATACTTTTATATTATATAGTATTATATAATTTTGTATTGTATTTAATTATATAATAACTATGAGATTAGTTTAATATAATTAATAAAATTATTGTATTATATTATTATTATATAATAACTATAAGCTCACATAACCATATACTATAAGTATAACATGGAGTAAGTGTTATCAGAGTAAAAATTATATAGCAGGTTAAACAATGTAAAAACAGAACATTATAGAATGTAAAACACACACACATGTGTGCATGTACAATGTTCTATTTCATAATACGTAAGGTATAACAAAACTAATATTAATTTTTTTATTAGTAAGTTACACAATAGTATTGTATATTAGTAAATTTATAATATTATATTATAATATAGTATATTATAATAATATATTGTACCATATTATAAGACTATATAACAATACATTATATTATAGTACATTGTACCGATTGAGCCAAGCCAGTTATCAGCTTTAACTCGACCGTTTGGCATTTTACCGTCCGTCTAACTGTTGTACGTTTGGAGTAATCTATTTGTTTGGCATATGTCTAACGACAATTTTAGAAAGCGCTATCCGATTTTTGTAAAACTTAGCAGACGTGTTCAAAATTTTTCTCACAGACCTCCATTATTTTGAGGTTAACCTCCTCCCCCAAAAGTAAGGGGATGATAGGCAATTTAACGGGTTCAAATTAAAAAAAAAAAATTAAAATCATGTACAGTGGTCAAATTAAAGAGAATTTTACCAAAATCTGAAAGAAACCAAAAAATCCATGTTGAGTGTCAAATTAAAGAGATATTTACCTAAACATGACAATAGCGTTCAGTTTTGTAAATTTAAAAAAAATTTGAACACCTGACCAAGAAGTGGTAAAGATTTTGAACAAGTTGTAAACGTCCGTGTGGGGTAGGCCTATCAAACTGAAGAGACTTTATTAAAATCTGAATATGCCTTCAGTTTTGGGAATTTCAAAAATTTTATAGATTAGGACCGAAAAGGAGGTTAATTGTTTGAAAAATTGTAAAAAATACACAAAATTTCACAAAAAAAAAGAATTTATTACTTTTAGGGGGCATAACGAGCCATAAATCGAAAGCATCATGAGTCAAAAATGGAAGTCAAAACTGTGAAAAAAGTTTGAGAGTCTATGTAAGCCATTCGTATGGACATAACGATTGCAATACCATTACAACAGCATAAGCTTTTTGCTTTGTATATAAAATAATTACTTTTGATACTTGGAATTTTGTCTGCAATTCCCCCGTTTGTATGTGTATGCAGATCACATTAAAATTAAAGTATAAAATAAAAAACGAAAAACCTAAACTCTGAGAAACAATGTATGGTTACCTTCTCGTGGTGTTTCTCGGCTACTGCAACACAAGAACATTACTCGCAACTTTAAAATTAATATTAGAAATAATGTTATACATAATATATATACACATATCAATATGTAATATGTCTATAGAAACCATTGTTTCAAAGAACACTTAATTTTAATGTTTTCAGGGCGTTGTCACGATCTGGTACTCTCTTCTTCAGTGCTTGGCAACTCTGTAGACGGTGACTGCTAAACACCGAAGGGGTACTGTACAGTCCTGGAAGGGGCTCTGCAAAAATAAAAAATAAAGTATTCTTTGAAACAGTGGTTTCTATTAATATAGTATTAATACTTCAAGAACGGTGAAAGAAAATGTAGTGAAACAGTGCGAAACACACACACATATATATATATATATATATATCCGAGTGCTTTGTTGTGTGTGTATGCGCGCAAATCATTATACATTTACACTCATAAATGTGAGTGCATTTATACATGTGTGTAAATCTGCAGTAACAACCGCATACGAAGGACTAAGTTAGGAATATATCAGAGACGAGGAGTAATGGGTAAGCAACCAACTCAAAATAGACGATACAGTTCACAAAATTAAGGAAGTAGAGACTGATAGGATGTTTAGTTAGGGCAGCCAAACTTGGACGATAGGAATAATTACGAAAGTTGCTGTAGTGAAACCACGAGCTACCAAGAAAACATTACTGCGGCACCTTACAAGGTGAAAGTATTACCTGATCTGACCTGAATTTAGTTAGTTATTTCTTATTGCTCTAATCTATCACCTTTTTTGGACCATTTGCTACCTTATAATACTGTCCTTATTCACTTCGGTTTCTTTAGAATTCATAGTGGTAGTCTAATAATCTATAGGCCTTCACATAATGTCGTTCCCATGATAATCCATTCTTTGCAGTCTGGACGTTTTGGTGTTCACTGGATGTTTCTGACACGTAAGTTACTGGAGAAAGCACACTGGGAATGAATTAAAAAAACTTTTTTTTTAACAGTACAACAGTTTATTATTTTTCGTAAAACTGTCCAACCTTTCGAATGTACACTCTGATCATACTTCCGTTGTTCTTCTATTGTCAAACAAGATATAACTTTGTTCGCGGCTGTCAGACCTTTCTAATAATTTTAACTTACTCAATGGGTGCGACTCTATTGAACAGTATTTATCTTTTCCAAATTTGCGGGGGTTCACAACCAAAGTGAAGCATGTGAAGTATGCATATGATTTCCATAAAATAGAGTAAAACTTTGTCCTTTCAAGCAATTCATTCAATGCAAGAAAATTAACTACTCTTTGTTGGCAGTTACTACAACTAATGGACTAAGCAATTCATTCAATGCAAGAAAATTAACTACTCTTTGTTGGCAGTTACTACAACTAATGGACTTAGTTTGCTCGTACATAATGTCGGTTCTGACGCTCACGTTGCAACCTCTAACCAAAATAAAAAAAAAAAGGATTCCGTTCACTTTCATTATGAGCCTTTCTTTACTCTAAGCCTTTCTTTACTTTCTTCTGTCCAGGTTAACCTCAATTGTTTGTCTTCTACGCCTCAGTTACACTTTAATTAAACGAGACTGTATACTCTGAAATTCTGAGGTTTGAAAGATACATTAGGTCTATTCCGTGTATTCCATATATTCTTCTACTTGCCCTTCTACATTTTTCTAGCGATTGCCTGAAAATACTTTCCATTGAATTCTCACTTTCTCTGTTGACATCTTATATTCAGTTCTGCTAGTCCTAGCACTACTTATATCCGTTTTGTTTTATATTAGTGAAAAAATTACTTGAAGCTGGTGTACTTCCTTTTATTTAGTTTTTGTATTTTTTATTATTGTATAAGCAGGAAAGTAAAATAGACAGTAACAGAATATCTCTGAATTCTCTATTTCTTTTACTTTAGCTTTATAAACACTGTAATCTGAAGATCGTCACAATTTTTTGTCCGTATAAAATCACAGTGCAATGAATATATTGTATTTGTTTTTCGTATCGTTTTGAGAAATCCTGCATATTCAAACTTTTATGCCGATGTCTGTGGCTTATTCAGACTAAAATCGTTCTCCTCTCTGTATGCTTTTCTATCCTGGTGTGATTTTTTTTCAGATTCCTCCACAGAATCGCATTTCTGCTGTTACACTGCCATTATCTGGACTATATATTTCTTATTACATACTTTATCTACTCTTTCTTGAAATATCCAGAATGTAATAACTTTTTATTTCATTAGAAGAACAGTGTGTAAAAGGCAGTAAAAAGATTTGTATGAAGCATTCACTGGGTAACTTATATTCGCCAATTTGAAGCTGCCGCTCGCTTAAATAAATGGACGGAAGAAGAGAAAGAACTTTCACTAATTCTTGCTTTAAAAGGACCTGCCGCAGAACTAATACAGAAAGTGCTATCTGACAGTCAGAATGCCTATGCCGAATTAACTGAAGCTCTGGAATTACGGTACGTTGACCAGCATTTGTGCGAAGTGTACCGTGAACAACTTAAAGCGAGGCGACAGCGTTCAGGGAGATCCTTCAAGTGTTGACCGACTGACGAACGAATATTGCCGACCGACGAGGTTGGCTTATCTCGAAAAATCGCAGAACTTCCGGAAGTGGATTTCTCTCATTATGTTTATTGACGGTATCAGAGATAGTCAATTACAACAAGTGTTAAGAATGGCACGGCACGATAATAAATCAGACGCTCTTGTTCATGCTCTCCGTTTTGAAGCTGCCAAGTCGGCGACCTACATTAATCAAAGTACGTCATCACGTTGTAGCCAAACGGATCCAATACCACAGTATCGTCATAACGGACAGAATAAAGAGACAATTCAAGAACAACAGTTTAAGAAGTCAGCAGCGGCACAACGATCTTTCGAACCAAAGGATAAAGACAGAAGACCGAAGTGTTACAACTGTGGGAAACGTGGTCATCTACAGGTAGACTGTTGGAAGAAGAATACACCGATAGAAGAGAGTGATCGCACCAGATCGCCTGGTGGAGTATTACTTCAGAGACGGTTTGCCAGTTCGGGACGAACAGGTTTAAGGAGGGGGAAGTGTTACGACATCACAGAACAATCTACGTGTTTGTCGAATGTGCCAGAAGAATCTCGATGTAACGCGTGTGGCGTACGTGCTTGTCGACGCATTTTCGAGAGGTTTCTCGAAGGCGCCAGCCTCGCGGACTGTGTCAAGGCCGCAGTTAATTACGTAGTTCACACGAGCGCTAAGACGCAATTAGAAAGGTTCTCGTCTATGAGCGTGGGTATAAATACATGGCGGTAGCGGCCTCAAAGTCAATATTAGTGCAAATTATTGACCGTGCGGTATGAGAGTTATAGTAGCGATATTACTGTGCGCGTTCAAGTGGTTATTAGTTAAGAGTGGTGTTTTATAATCAGACGGTATAATTGTAATACAATTGTGTTTAATTTTATTGGACATTTTATTGCTTGTGAACAATTTTCATTTGATTTGTTGTAAAATACAGTGTTGTTAATTACGAAGTGTTTAACTATAAAAATTAAAGGTGTAATTAGTGACTTAATTGGTGTCTTGATTGTGTTTCCACTGTACCGACGACGATCGAGTGACCGTCGTAACAATATATTTCAGCACGTAGACTCTTGCGTATTTAATTTTCTGGTCGTTTTGGACTTTGCTCTGGGAATGTAAGGCAATTTTGAAAATTCGTACATCATGCGCCTGAGAAGTAATAAATTCTTAATAAAAAGAAAAGGAAATTCAATACCCTAAAGAAGATCAAATACAAATAAATATTTTATTATTATTACAGCATATTACGACATATTTATCACAATATCAAGATGTATTATTAGGCCAATTATCTGTTATGAAGATAGAGGAATAATGAATCTATCTATTATTTCCAGACCGAAAATGTGTGTGAAATTTATTTTTACTACGCTTTAAGTATAATATACATTATTAAATATTATGAACTATATTAATTTGTATATTATGAATTGGCCTCTATATTTTTTAAATATAGACCAATTCATATACATTATTGTATAAAAATTTCTGGCTTCATTAAACCCCGTTTTATTTTTGTAATTCCATTATTAAAACATCACTCGCTTGTTAATTTTAAGTGCAACGCCACTTTTCCCAGCTGCAAACTGCAAACGTGAGAACACAAATACATTGTAAGTAATATAGCAACGATAACACGGAAAATAAAATATGCCAACTTAAGCCTACTTGTTAGTTCTTATTGGCTATTTGGTGGTAGTGATATAGTAGGATTAGTGTTAGGCACGATGGTGAAACAGATTATGGGCGATGACAAAGATGATTATACAGTTAATTTAATCATTATGATAATAATTATTAATATTGTGTTAATCACGGTCCCTGTCAACGCGTTATCACTAAGAGGTGCGCTGAATTCATATTCTTCTAATTGCCGTCAATTTCCGATCATTTTGTTAAACGTTTATCATTATCGGAGTAATTGAACAAGCCAACTAACCCCTCTAGCACCGACATTCATAGTGGTTAATTGCACCTAAACTGTGCAATAACTAGCCGAACCATATCAGTATCCTTGATTAGATAACTTCACTTTTAGCAGAGAAGAAACGGTTCGTGTGCACAAGTAGTTGTAGACCTACTAAGATAGAAATTAGAAAAATGTCTGAGTAACTATTAAACTCTCTTATCTTTAACTATTGCCCATCCAGTGGTCTACTACATGGCAATTCAGTATTAAAATTTTCTGTCACCAATGTTTCTTAGCAATTTAATTTATAGATCGAATTAGGTACGTCATCTGTTGAGGATGAGATGATGTTTCTAGTTTCAGACGGATAATGGCTGCAATACTGCATGACGTATGTTGCCATTTGTGCATGTGTGTGTGTGTGATATTGGAAGTGCTGCATTTTTTATTATTTTACGTTTAAACAGCCACACGTTTAAACATACACACTTATTCTTTTAATTGTGTTTATTTTTAATTGTGTTTATTTACATATTTTGATATATAAGATTTCTTTTTCAAGTAACCTTCTGTTTATTCTTTTTTTAGCTCCTGTAGTTTGATTGATATAGTTGCCTGCAATAGTAACTTTCATCTTTATTACATTAAAATGCTTGTATTATAAAATCATTAGTGTTCAGATTTTTAAATAACCCTTTCCTATCTTTCATAGGTTTTAGAGTGTAGTTTACAGACTCGCATGTATGGTTAACACTGCTTGTAGGCCAAAATTCATTGTTGGTACTATAACTTTTAAGATTTATATATATCCTCATTTCTATACGATATAAAAAAAAATTCACTTGAATGTACGAGTATGTTATATTTATGACTGTGAGGATTTGAGACTGTGACACTCAGTAGTGATACGAAATTTTAGACTGTTTATCGTAAGCTACACATATAAAAACTACGATGGAAGAGTATTTTTCTCAAATGTTTGACTGGGTTTTATTTTATAACAAAATTTTACCCAAAATTGTTGCTCTTTATCTTTTTTTTCTTTCTCTCTATTATCATTTCTCTTTATATTTTTTCTCGACTCATAGTTTTAACTCTTACTGTTGTAGTTACTTTCATCTGCTTCCTTCAAATTTTTACGTTTTCGTTTTTTCATCACATTCTTAAAATTTTTTCGTATTCTGTACTTTTTGATTTCTACATATCTATTTCGAATATTAATACTTTCGGTATGATTTCAGTTCTGGTCTAGAGCTTTATTTTTTGTCAGTTCAAGGTTGTATAAAAATGTTTGTGTTATGTACAAACATAATTTTAAAACAACAGACATAATCGAACCTTGTGTAAACCACTAGTTTGTAAGAGGCATCGTTCTATAAGTAGGCCTATTACCTACTTTAAAGACTTTGTTTAAACTGCCGGTATGACGCTTGTACGCCTAAGCAATACACTATAGAATTATAAGAATATTCAGAAATTAGCAGTAATCGATAAAAATTGATTTAAACTTGAGCAATAAGTAAACATATAGATGATTGGAGGGGGAGAGAGAGAGAGAGGGTGAGGGGAGGGATAATTTGGTTTTTTTAGTGTCAGATCTTAGTAAGTTAATAAAGATTTTCCTAAGGTATAGCCAGTAGCTATATAATATAGCAGGTGTTTATATATACGTATAAACAAGTTTGTTCTTCAGATGTTTAAGATACACAAACTTCCAGGAAACAGGCGTTTGTAGATATGTCACAACGTCGTTAGTTTACATAAAATCCTAATACTTCAACACAGTGATCAAAAAAAGTTGGAGTTTTTTGGAGTTTTGGGAATAGTAAAGAAAAGGTGGGCATATCACAATTTTTGAATGTCTTATGGACAAGTTATTGTCGCATACTGTGCGAAAATATGATCGCAGATTTCTTAGAATTTAAAATAATATTATTATCCAAACACCTTACGACAGAATTCTTAATAAATTATTGTAAGGGGCGTTCATAGATAAAAAACTTCCATGGATGCATACTTCTTAATACCTAACAAAGTAGCCTGCGAGAATGTGTAGGGTAGTAGTCAAGAAGAGCAAAATTGTTTGCATCTCACAGTAACTAATATTGGGATCAAAAGCAATGTCTTTCAGTGATCAGAATGCCTTACATTAATTCGTTGAGGTGTCACTAAGAGAAAAATAAGTCAGGTGCTTCACTAACAGTGTAGATAAAAAACAATAACACTTTTCACACATATCGATACGTAATTAACAACATTCCTTATATGACTTTAAGTAAGACACCGAGAACTTAAACAGTTGGTATTCTTCCCCAAATCATACCCAGCTCCTTCATACGCTGTTTCAGATTTATTGAAGTTGTAACAAAATATCTTTTGAAGAAAATAGAAAACTCACTGGAAGGATGAAGGTCGTGTAATTCTCCACAGCGGTTTTCAAGAAACATAAAAAAACATTCTTCTCCTCCAAAATTCATTATTTACTGTGTTTGTAACATGTTGACATGTTAACATGATAAACATGTTACTGTCGGTTAGAAAGAAAGCACTCGATTGCTTTTAAACATTACAATTCCAAGAAGTATTTTGGGAATCACTAGCCCTGCTTGAAGCACACTGTAGAGACAAAACCAATTTTATATGGCATTTTAAACAAATGAGACTGGTTTCTGAAAAAAAATGGAATCAAACATTTACCCGTTAGCGGAATTCTGCGACGAGGCAGCTTTCTACGTAAGTCGATCATGGAAAGAAAGAAAATGTATCTTTTACACTAGTGAGGATAGTGATGTATGATCGCAACTAAGTAAATAACTGGTGTTTATCGCAAAACTTCACAATCACCATTTATAATATTTTCCACATGACAAGGAATTATGGAAAAAACAACATGGTTCTACAAATCCATTGTAATATACTTCTAACTGGTTGGTGAATTTTACTGTGATTTGATTGCAATACAAACCTTGAGAGTATATTTTGACAGGAATTGATTTAAAAAAGACACATCCATTTGGCCAACACTTCTTAAGGCTCCAATACGACCTGGAAATGTTGATCAGATGAAGTCGCTTGGTGATCCAATAAAAATTATAAACAAGTTTTTTTATAAATAAGAGAACTGTTCGTCACAGCTTCAATTATGAAAAGATTCAAAGAATGTTTTGACAGGTGATAGTGAGTAAGTAGACATATATTAAACAAAATGCATTTAGTAATGATATATTCCATAATCAGTATATAATATATTACCAGAAAGTATTCTACCATCTATGTTATATAGGAATAAGAAATAAATAAAAAGTGTTTTTCTTTTAAAATGTTGCTTAAAGTTAAAGCAAATAGCAAAAGCTACTTTATCTTCTTTATCTATTCTCAGCGTTTATTTATTTGCCTAGTTTACTGATCATCGGAAAAATATTTTAAAATCCTTTGACATTCTAATAGACTTTCACATGTTTTCCTTTTAGTTTCTGCTACGCGTGTTGGAATTAGTGTTTAATATTACGCTTCCATATTTTTGGTAATTTATAGGTATTTTTGTACGTCCGTGAGCGCGAGTACAGAATACAAAATATTTTTTTAATTTTGGGTGAGAGGAAGAAATAGACTCATTTTAAACAAATATAACTTTCAGAATTAATTAAAATGTCTTATTTTTGTATGAAAACGTAAGATGTCTGTTTAGTTTTTTTAAATTGTTTATTTCTGTACTGTTATACTGGAATATTTCTTAATGCTTTTGTATCTGCGCAGTGTCCCACTAGAATAGTTCACATTTATCAATCACTAGCGGTTTTATTTGAAATTTTGGTAGTGCTATGTTTATTAGTCTATGCCTAGGTCGAATCTCGTCACATCAATCTGTATAGTGGATTCTGTAAGTAGCAAATCTCTTTCCAGTTTTCATAATATTCTCGTCATTCTCTTCTTTATCCATTGCATTGCATTCAAGCGTTAATTCGTAACGTCCTTTTTTCAAAAGGGGCAAGATAGATTTGGTCAGATCACCTCCCTCTCAAATGACCAAAAAGATATTGTAGCACGTGTAGCGAGGTCGAAATGGCTCCAATACATTATTCATCTATCAAATATTGGATATTCTTTTTAAACGTGCTGATCGTACTAATTAAGGCAGTTAACGGACTGCAATAAACCACGCATTGTTTCTGCGTAGAAAA
This sequence comes from Magicicada septendecula, assembly GCA_034769895.1. Lineage (NCBI taxonomy): Eukaryota > Metazoa > Arthropoda > Insecta > Hemiptera > Cicadidae > Magicicada > Magicicada septendecula. Next base: position 345,438,035 of record CM068367.1, on the reverse strand, counting down.
TCTATTAAAAATAAATGTAAATGTGCCTCATCAGAAACCAGAAACAGCGGACCATACTTAAATGCGCAGAAGATAATATAATAGTTATGTTTTGAAAAAGAGCTACAGGTGTTCTCCATAAATGATAAGATCCAAACATATTGCAGGGAATGGTTACAGCATCTTGGCTGAATGGAGGATGAACGACTACCTAAGGTTGCGTTTCAATATTGACCCTTTGGTACAAGAGATGTAGGAAGACCGAGAGTGAGATGGAGAGATACTCTGTGAAGCCGGAACAGGCAAAGTGCCTACTCCGTGAGGTAAAGAAGAAGAAGAAGAAGAAGAAGAAGAAGAAGAAGAAGAAGAAGAAGAAGAAGAAGAAGAAGAGGAAGAAGGAGAACATGTTTTTGAAAAGGATTCGACATTCTATGAAGACTTTTGACTCTTTGCATACGCAACAGTGGATCAGGAGTGAAGTTTGCTTCAAAACCCACGTAGTATTTTTGTATGCAGTGATTATGTCCTACGGAACTGTTTTGTCCGACTGAAGTGGAGACATGTCAGCGAAATTAAATTTACTAAGTAGAGGGAGGAGACTTATGAATTTCTTTTTACTTCGTATTATTTGTTACCACTTATTTAATTACAAATAAATACGTGTTTCCTATTTACTGTAATTTTTAATACTTAGGTAGTAATAAAAGTGGGATTCATGTCTAAAAATAAAGAGAAGTACTTTCCGAGTTTTTGATGTTACTTTAAAATAAGAGATTCAAAATCGTCGTATTGTCTTACCACATAAGCCACGCGAGTATTTACAGGTGTGTAGAACAAGACAGTCACTCACATGTTTTAGATTACCGGACTGTCTATATTACTCGTCTTTCTTCCTCTTATATGAAACACGTCGTCTCTCTTCCGCCTTGCAGAGTCTATGCAGGACGTCTGGTGTAGCCAAAATTAACCCGACCACTTATGTTTACAAACGAACAGATGTATTAATAACACGAAGAATAGAACTACACGCACCAATAAAATACAAAATAATATAACAAATAATAGTAATAATAGTGATCCAATGTTATTCACTCTAGCGCGTCAATTAGTCGGCAAGTTCCTGATTTAACTCAAGTTTCCAGTATAATAGGTATCTAACAGTTGATAAATGCCATTGAATAATTACGTTTTAACTAATATGTACAGAAATCAACCATCGGCAACAATGGTCATGCAACTGATAAACTCGTACCATAGTGTTAATGTTAACACAAGTACGTGTGAACGTATCACAAGAACAGGCGTACCCACAGACACACACACACACACACACATTACATACAATTACTCTGTTCCTGAGAATATAAAATTGCATTACGTGCTGAAACGGATTTTTGTTTATTCAATTTTTGAATTACACATGTTTTGTTGGTCCATCTTTTTGTAGGTGATCAGTAGAATGCGTAACTAATAAAATAAGAAACATAAAAAAAGTTTACAAGACGTTCGATGATTGTAATACGCGTTTTTTTGAAACGAGAGAATTAAAAATATATTCATGCAAAGAATATAACTAATATTAGTAAACTGTTGATTATACTGTAGGAAAAAAAATTCTGATGTTATTACTGAAAATATAATTGTATTTTATAACGCGTAGTAATCATATAGCTTTCGGTGTGTATATACTATCTAAAATAACGTTTAATGTGTAATAAATTTATGGTAAGTATACATCATACTATATCAGTATTTCTGTTCTTCCGAAAATGACTGCGTTGATATCATTTTTACTTTCTATATGTTGTTTTTACATTTTTCATCTCAGATGCTTCATCAAACAATTGTCAGACAATTGTTTCCATGTTTTCTGTGTCGTATGTCTTTGTGACAAGTCACTATGGATTCCTGTGATGTTACCGTTCTACCGTTTGTCCATTCCTTTATATCCGGATCCATTACGCCTGTAAATTTCGGTTACCCAGATATTTATGTGTTTATCGTGTGTACTAGAGTCAGATTCCGTTTTACTTTGACGTTACCATTGTCCTTTCCATAAAATACACAGTCATCCATATCCGATGAGTTTGTTAGAATTAGGAGTATATTCGTATGAAAGTGTTCCATAAAGAGGTTACCAGCGTCTTGTAGGGTAAGTCCAGTTTTGAAGCTGCCACCTTAACCTTCTGACCTGTTCTGGGTGTGTCATTTATATGACTGAACTAACACTCTGCACGTTAGGTATCTGTGGTACAGTAAAAACAAAGGGCGTAGAAGGGGCACTTGATGAAACCATGCTGTAATGCTAGCTCGCACATGTAGTTGTGAAGTACGGGTGAGAATAAAAAGACGGGCATTTTATTTGGATCTTTCGGAAAGAAAGGCGCAAATGAAATACAAACTGTGGTGATAGTGTTTGAGAGTTGTGTGAAGTGTGCAAAGCTTGACGTGATGAGGGATAGGCCTACACAAATACATGATGAATTAAAAATATTTTCGGTAATTGACAAAATTCATCATTATAGACGTCAATGGAAAAATGAATGCCAGTCATATGGAAGAGTTACCCAAACTACTCACTACCATCTGGAGAGAAGACGAAAAGTTAGAACGCCCAAAGAAAAGACGATTAGGGGTAACCGGCTGAGATCGCAAGGTTTGATATGCTGCGGAGATGATGTCGATGATGTCTTGTGTGCCCTATCAGTCGACTGTCTACATCTCCTATGTTTCAGTCACTGCTCATAAGCATCTAACAAAGTACGTGCTTCTAAACCATAAACAAGGATCACAATTGCTTTCAAAAATTTTGACAGGCTGTTTTCTTTTATATGTCGCATTGAACATTCAGAAGCATTTCCTATACACCCGTGAGTGTAAAATATCATGCTTTTCTTGCAAACTTTTCAAAGTTTCTATAAAAATGGTATAATTATATTCTTTAAAAACTGCGTTTATTATTATAATTTAATTCTCAGAATTTTTTATAACGTCAGTTTGAGCGAATCGATGCTCTAGAAAACGTAATTTGCTACAGCAATTAAAAAGCAAACTGTAGCTCCCAAGAGAGGTTAGACAGATTGGTATTTACCCCCTCCCCTCACCATAGCTAAACATAACAACCACATTGGTTTCCTGTGTTATTTATCAGAGGACTACCGTATATGATTTTAACCTTCAGTTTCCTAAAGTTTTTTAAAATAAAATAGTTAATACAGTATTGAGTTCTAGCCACGCTGGGGACTGTGTAAAGCGAAGGTTTCAGTAACAGCCAGCGTGAGGGGTTTCATATTTCATAAGCAAAGAAGTTTTAAGTGTTATAAATTGGAATAACACAGTTTACCTGTCTACTCTATGCATTACGATATTTAAGCACGCCCACTGCAAGACGTTGATAGTCAGTTTATACACTTCTTCGTAGTCAGTTTATATACTTATTTGTAATGATGGGACAATTTAGGTTAAGCGCCTGAGGGTTTTTCTTCTCTTGCCGTCTTTACACTAACAGACACTGCCACAGTATGCCTGTTTAGTTATAAACTAATGAATAGAAAAATAGTAAAAGAATAAACATAGTAAAGTCATTAACACACAATTTCGTTGGTATTGGGTGCTGAAACAACAAATTGACCACAAACATAAATGGCTAGAACCTGCTAACAATGTACTTAACATTAAAAACCAGTAAAAAAAAATAGAAAAACAGTTGAAGCCTTACAAAATGTATAGATGGGGAAACTGTTTACGAGACAATACAAACAAACTAGACAACATAGAAGTGAACAAAGACAAAATAGAACGCGCCAAAAGTGCAGACAAATAGCCATATCGAAAGTTAGACGAAGTAGAAGTAGCCACTAACTCTCTGTTCTACAAAAGCACGAGAAGTGCTAGTAACTTGACGTAGTACGAAGAGACATTCGTATATCGGTACCAGCGATCACCAGTTCTTTCCAGAGACGAAAAAAGAAGACGAAGAAAATGCTAAATAAAATATAACCATTAAACAAATTTTGTTTAGTCAAAACGAGACTCACAGAATGTTAAGTCTTCTGTCGAATTGTCCCACAACATATTAGAAGACATTAGACTGGTGATAAACTTGTTTTATGTTCTGAATTGCGTGTAAACTATCAATAGTTACACACAACTAAGTTAGAAGGCTTTGCTTGCGAGACGTAGGCGGGCGTTAAGTACAAGTCTAAGAAGCCTGTAGGCATACTACTGCTACACTAATCGGGATACCAAGGTATCAATTAAAGTGTACAGTGTAAACTGTACAGTTAAAGTTGACAGGAAATACGACAAACAAGCCTACATTCTGTACGGTACGTTAGAGGTCAAGATCTTAAAAATGTATTCCATTATCCACCGATACTGTGTTCTTTTAAAGCGATGACGGAAGGAACATAACAGCCACTACGTACTACATCAGTTTACTTAGTGGATGTGCAAACACGCGAAGTTACCGCTGAGGAATACTTTATTATTATTATTTATTTATTTTTATTATTTTTACCGTTACTACCGTAACCACTGTTATTACTACAGTCTTTGATCTCATATAATTATTGCTAATCACTTAAGTCAGTAAGTCAGTATCTGTTATTCTCAACTGTAACTGCCAATACTGCTGTTTCTGCAATCACAGCTACTAGTACAACTACAACTACAATTACAACAACAACGACAACAACAGCAGCTGATTGTCCTAACCGCACTATGACATAAAGTCTACCTTATACTTCACATTCAATCTTTAGCTGTATTTTTTGTTAATTTTTATTATCCAAAGTAGCCATACTGTTCTCTTACTCTTACTGTTCTTATTCTTCGTTTCTCTTACAGTTTTTAAAATTTCTGTTTCTTTTTCTAAGAGTTGTGGAGTCCCTTGATTATTCACGTGATACAAAGCATTCTGCAGTAGCACCGCACTGCGAATACGGTAAACTATTTCTATGATGCTCTGTTAGCCGGGCTATTAGGCCGTAGTCTAATGCTAACGCATGACACGGACGTTTCGGCCTCACCACTAGAGGTACGACTTGAGAAAAGCAACTGGCATTACTCTTCCCCAGTTGTTTTCTCAAGCCGTATCCGATGATAGGGCCGAAACATCTGTTTTATGCTGAAGCGTTAGACCACGGTCTAATACCCGGTTAATAGTCAAAATAATATTAATGGAGTTGACACAGGCCGCGAAAGCCTAAGTTACCTGTTTCTATGATGCTTTGTAAAACCTTCAAATTTCTATCACGTACTTTTGGAACATAGATATATCAGAGATATTATTTGAAACATCTGAGATATTATTATTTCTGTCCCGTATATGTAACACCTCGTACCCTTATGTGTGTGTGTGTGTGTGTCTTATAGTATATTTTTTTGGTTACTGTACCTAGTCAAGGATTATGCCTTGAAAAAGTTCCCGCACACACACGCGCGCGCGCGCACACACACGCACGCACGCACACTTAGATGGAGAGCCGGCACGAACACTTACAGGGGGCGAGAGAGAGAGAGAGAGAGAGAGAGAGAGAGAGAGAGAGAGAGAATGGTAGATAGACAGATAGAGACAATTTTATTGCACATAATATTTTCACATAGAATTTGTACTTAAACTGTCTTAATTTTGACAGCCAATATGAAAAATGTTCAAAGTAGCCTATATTTTCTTTGTATTAGTTAAACGTTGATTTAAGTGTGTGTCTTTAACTGTATGATTAAATATATTTATGTTACAGGACTATATACTTTTGAACAATTAAAAAATGCAAGACTTTCGTGTTCTTATACACGTAATTTATTTACACTAACAAGGATAACTAGACACATTTTTAAGTTTTCCTTAGTAAGTGCAATATTTATGGTGAACGGTTCACAATAAATAAATAAATTTTGGTAACGAGTCTTGATTTTCAGACTTAGCACGTATGCAAATTGATTACGGTAAAGAGACATCCTGGATATGACACGCTAGTAGGTAATTTGAAAACAGTGGCTAATAACATTTTTGATAAGAAAAAAATCTGCTTAATAACTGCATATTTATAACATTTAAATGTTACACGTATTAGGGAACTTGCAAATATTATATTACTATGTAAATATTGTAAACAATACGCTTAATTCTATTAAAATATTTAAGACCGTTATGCACAAATAAATATCGCATCACCATTTCTTCGTTAGTCTTTTCCACTCTTTATTTCTTATATTTTGTAACTAGGTCATAGACAATATACCTACGTATGAGTACTCGACATAAACGTATGTGTATAGGCCTATACCAGTTGCGTAGAGATCAACATTTTGACAATTATCACATTATTTCTTATCAGTTATATCTTACCAAAATCGTGACAGTTATCAGATTTAACAATTAACGTTTATCTATTTAGCTGTTAGTGAACGTTGTTAATTTAGAAATAAGTATTCTGTTTATACGTAACTGGCCAAGAGAAGAGAGTCAAATAACCTGAGGGTTGCAAGATTACCGTCACAAGAATAGCATATTCATGGGGGTTCCTATCGAGCAATAAGATTCGTATAATTTATGGAAGAAAACACTAATTGTAATCCCGTGTCGTGTCTACGACATATTTATAAGTTAGAATGTACTAATAAATCGTTATCCGATGATAATGAAATTTCAGCTCACAGGCACTAGAGCTGACGACGATTAATTTCAAGTGTAGATCTGGAAAAAATTGTTCAGCATCGACCATTTCAAGAAAAGATTTTTGTTGTAAAGTGAAGTACAAAATGGTAATAAGAAGTAGGGCTACAATACAAAGGTATGGAGTATCTTATGTATAGTACAACATACGTTGAATATAATACATTTAATATACGCTCTTTATCAGAATTGTTATTTTAAAATTTACTTAAAAATTGGTAAAATAATGTCTTATTCAAAATTCACCATCATGTTCTAAACATTTTCTTTAATCTTCAAAAATTATTATGTTGACACTACATTCATGACGTCATTTCTTGTATGTGATTTAAAGATCCTTTTCGAGCAAAAGTCTGCTGCAAAATCTGTTCGCATTTTATTTAGACTTTTAATTTTGCTTCTTAAAACGTTGTACAGAATACTACGTCAGTATTTTTTCTTATCTACCTCAGGGTTTCGAGCCATTGAAGCATGAGAAATTGCTACTTAGGAACTGTAAAACTTCGTTATTTTTATTTAATATGCTTTAAACATGAGATAAAGATACACTTTAACACGTATATGGAATGTACCATGTTTCTCATAAATTTAGAGACGTATTAAACTATTTTAAATTCTGAAAGCAAATAGTCTTTTAGAAGATGTAATTTCATTACATTTCATTAAGTTTTTCTGTTATTTTTTACTCAAGGCATGATAGTTTATTACTATGGCATAATTTTTAAATTCTTTCTAATACATTGGGCATTTCATTTTTCTCCCTTTTAAGGCTTGTATGCAGCCATTTAAAGTTTCTCCATAATAGAATAAATAAATTTATTTCATAAATAATTAAATTAATTTTTTAATGTTTTCCTTAGGTTTACAAGAATCGAAGAGACTTTTGTTGTACGTACTCCATAAACGCACAACTGAAAGCAACCCGCTAGTAGCAAAAGCATTCACTATGCGATTTCAGGTAAACGTAACAATTGAATAAATAAATGCTTTCAGTATTTTAAAATAATGTTGTAATGTATAAGTATAGTGAAGTATTTCCATAGATACTATGTACAATCAGTACGGACAAGCCTTAACAAGTCTATTCTAGTTACCTGCATAGAAAGAGTATACGAGGGTCAGTTGAAAAGTTCGTGGAGCGACATCTATAGATCACTGGTAGAACTAAAATCTTTCGTGTGCTGCAAGACGTATATTTCGCATGAACACCTGTTAATTTCCAGATATATCTGTCAATTTATTCACTTTTTACCAGCTGTTTGAAATTTTCCTGTCAAGCGTGTTTTTAAAATGCTTAAAATCAAACATTAGGCCTATATTGTGATGAATTCTCAATTAAAATCGTTTTAGCGCCAGTGGAAAATCAAAACGAAATTGTAAATGTGTTATGAGATGCTGCGCCTTCAGAAACAATGGTAAGTGGGTCACAGTCGAGTTTAAACGTGGTCGTACAAGCACGGAAGACTATCTCAGTAGTGGACGTCCAAAAAGTGCAACAAGAAATGGAATTATTGAAAATATTTTATAGGGTGTTGGAAGACCGCAGATTGAGGAGTGAATGACGTTGAATGAAATCATAGGCATCTCATATGAGCGTGTGCATCGTATTCAACTCAAGAACTTGGTGTGAAAAAACGTTGTGCAAGATGGCTGCCGCATCTGGAGTTGTTGCATTTTCTGAGCGTCCAGTGTGACCACGGTTTCAATGCTCGTACGACCACGTTTAAACTTAAGTGCCTACTTACAAACCGTTGGTTTTAAGTCGCAGCATTTCCTAACACATTTACAATTTTGTTTTGAATTTCCGTTGGCGCTAAACAATTTTCAACAAAGAATCACACCATGTTTAATTTAGTCCGTTTTTCAAAACACGCATGACACGTCAAGTTTAAGCAGCTTCTAAACAATGAATAAATTGACAGATAGATTTGGAAATTAACAGAAGTTCACATAAAATACAAATCTTGGACCACACAAAAATTTTTAGTTTTACCGCTAAGCAACAGTTGTCGCTCCGCGAACTTTTCAACTGACCCTCCTACAAATGTGGAATTACTATTGGGAATAAAAGTAGCAGCTGTAATATAATAAGTATTCATAATTAGAATAGGAATTTCTGTGTTTTACTTATTAAATTTTGTCGGTTACCATTATTTAAATTATTATTTTTTCTACAGTTTTAATGGCAGTATAAGCCTATTATTATGAAAAAGACAGTGATATTATATGTCCATCTAATCACAGCCGAAGACGAGCAGTAACAGGTACGTAACAGTTGTTACCAACAGTAACAACATTGCAAGCAGCAAGAATGTTCACCAGCGATATATTCCTATTATGTTATAACACATCTGTTATTACACCCAGAAAGCCGTATCGCTTCGCAATTCTATCGTCTTATCATCATATTCGTATGAGCTATCGACATTCTGTTGACACGAGAAGACGTTGCATAATAACTTATAATGTTTTGAATTAATACTCAATTACTTACTTCGATATAATAGTTACGTATTAAAAATGTCATAAGAACATCTTACAAAGCTGTTCATGCAGTTTACAAAGCTGAGAAGTTTATAAATGTTAGGACAATTACTATAAGTAACTACTATATAAATAGTTTATATATTTTACTATTTATACATAACAATTTATAACTATTTATATTTTTCTAACTACAACTCAAGATTTCTAAACAAAGGGTAAAATACTACATAGTAGTCTTTTATCTGACGATGAATTTTTCTTCTCTGCGATTAAAAAAAGTTCTGTTGAAAACATATGCTCGTAGAACATGGAGTTAACCTAGCTGTAGTTGTAACTAAATACTGATTACTGGAACATTTATTTAGACAAATCTTCTAATAGGTCTACTTGTATTAACCATGACAACTAAATCAGTGTCATTGGAATGGCTATACTACCATACCGAGATCGTTGGAATGGTAGCGTCTATATGTTGCTTCTCAATAACTTAGGTGACCAAGGCAAAGAAGATTCGTTTGGATTCGTATTGTTTTAATTACCACACATTTATGCAACGCTATATGTTGTAACATTCGATTTGAGTAGCTGCTACATAGGTTTAAACACTGAATTGGAATCGAGTAGTGAAAATAATAAAATTTGTACTTATTAAAATCATAAGCTCACTTACTTATTTACTTTTTTACTTATAAAAAAATCACTAAAAATTTTATATAAGTATAGTACTTCTATCAAATACCTGGAAATATATAGGAAAATTAAAAAAAATGAAAAAGTTTAAACTGCTGTTTACACTAATAGAAAACGAGAGTCGGCTTAATCATTTCTTTAATTATATTTTATAATAGTCCTCTGAGGAAACAACTGCACAAAGGTCGAACACATATTTCAAGATAAAACAAAAGTTACAAATTTTATTCAATTTTTATTCAAGTGTGTCGATGGTAATGGTGATTTTTACACAGTAGACAGTAGTTTGGTTGAGGTACACCGACAAACGAAAGAGAAACGTTAATGTTGACAAAACAAATTTTAACGGAATTTTCTATGCAGTACAATAAAATGGCTCAACAGAATAAGGTGCAAATATGTAGGGAAATTACGAAATTAATGAAGCTGTCAATGAGGACGGAAAAGAAGGTGCTCGTCAAATTGCTGACCAAAACATTACTTGATGACGTTTCATTTAGTATATATAATAGAGAGAGAGAGAGAGAGAGAGAGAGAGAGAGAGAGAGAGAGAGAGAGAGAGAGAGAGAGAGAGAGAGAGAGAGAGAGAGAGAGAGAGAGAGAGATAGAGAGAGAGATAGAGAGAGAGAGTTAATACATTTGATTTGATAATACATAATACAGTAGAACTTGAAGACTCCATAATACACAAACGTCCGAACTTGAAGACGTGTTTCGATATGAATAAGGAATATAAATTCTTATAATAATTTTATCTTTCTTTAATTTAAAAACTCTCAGTAAATAATAGATCACAAACGATTATAAATTACCAAGTTTTCCATCAAATTTGAAGATATACGACATGTTTTTTATAGACATCTGTGTGAAAGAACAAACACGCGTAAGGACATGAACAATGGATAATTGTGTGAATTGTGTGTGTGTGTGTGTGTGTGTGTGTGTGACACAAAAAAGTAAATTCCATAACCTCTATACCCTAAAAGACAATGTGAAGGCAACATACAATAAACAGACATTTTTGAGACAGTTTTTTAGATCTTAAACTTTATAATATACATATTAGTATTATTCACCTCAGAACAGTATTAAAACAATACTTGTTTGTTTACAATCAGCAGCCTCGTTTTCCTTGCTTCAACTGTCTGTTGTGTTTAAAAACGTGTATGTTTTAACGATACATAGTTTCTACCTTTGTACCTTTCAATCGACGTGTTTAACGGTTTACGCGGAATCATGTATACGTCATTATTTTTAGTATAAAAGTTAGACTATGTAGACCGCAGAAAATGATTCACACGCGTTTAAATTTTTCGTTATATCTAAGAATAGTACGAAACAATTCCGCCGATAACTATTTAAAAAGTTGTATGTTAACAAATATGGTATGTCTTGTTCAGACAATGTAACAAATACGATGTAAAAATGCAATAACATGAATTACTGCACACTGCCTTCAATGTACACGCGTCTATGTGTTCACAAACATCCTGTAAAAATAGAGTGACAACATTTTGGGCGCTCACTGTTTCAAAAAAATCTATAAAATTTGTCATTTTCATTTTTCAAATGTGTAGTATGTGAATAAAAATTCCCCCAAAATAAACGTTCAAACGTTGCATAAATATTTCAATATGAATATTTTAAAATATGTTTATTTACCTTGTGTATGTGTGTGTGTTTTGGTGTGTGGGTTTATGCAAGGTTTTGTTTATGTGCATATTATTTGTACAACAGTATCGGTCATTATCATACAGCCACTTCAACTAGGATTTAATGCCAGTGTTCAGTATCGTTTTGCAAGGAAATGCTTTAGTATTATTAAACGCTGCAATGGTAAAAGTAGGTGGAATTAAAACTAGCAATTTCATCGTAACTGTTGAAGTCAAGTACAGAGGAAACTTCAAGCATTATTAAATTTTCCGTATTGTTAAGTTACTAGGAAATATTATTATTATTATTATTATTACTATTATTTACTTAATTAATTTTAAATTAAAAGTAGGCCTACATCGAGATGTAATAGACTAATATTTTTGGGCAATAATATACTCTCATTCAGGCAATACAAGAAATTTATAGAGACTCCAAAATAAAGATCAAAATAGGGAAAAAAGTGTCAGCAGGGTTTACAATATCGAAAGGTCTAAGGCAAGGGTGTTGCATCTCCCCGACATTGTTCTAAATATATATAGACACAGTATTGCGACAGTGGAAAATAAAGTGCAGAGGTATGGGAATTCCAATAGATGGAACCCATATTTTCACATTAGAATTCGCGGATGACCAGGTCTTAGTAGCACAAGACAGAGGACTTGGAGTATATGACTCGGAAGATCAAAGACGAATACGAGAACTGGGGACTGTCAATAAATCTAGAAAAGATCAAGTATTTATGCGTGGGAGGTACTGAAACCAACTTGCAATTGGAAAATAATGAAAAATTGAAAATTGCCACGCATATAAGTATTTAGGAGTACAGATAAAGCAGGATGGCAGAGATACAGACGAAATAAAGGAGAGAGTAGGCATGAGACGGAGGGCTATGAAAAGGCTAAATAGTATATGGTGGCATGACCAGATAACTAGAGGAAGGAAAGTACAGATATACAATACTATCGTAAAGAGTATTCTGTTGTATGGTGCTGAGAGTTGGAGAATGACAGAAGCGGACAAAAGGAATATACTAGCTGTAGAGATGGATGCACTAAGGAGATCATGCAGAGTATCCAGGCGAGAGAAAATAAGAAATGAACAGATTAGAGAATGATAAATGCGAAACATCCAGTAGTAGACGAAATAGAAAGAAGACAGTTTTTGGCTTGGACATGTTAAACGGATGGGAGGAGAAAGGTTGCCAAAAAAGATAATGGAATGGTTGCGCCCGGAGAAGAGATCGTCCCTGACGATCATGGGGAGAGAGTATCCAGAAAGCTCTAAGTGCGAGGAATCTGACAGAAGAACATTGTCAGGACAAAAAATATTGGAGAGAAAGTCTGGAAATCGGACAGCGACGACAGACGCTATAAACCGATGTTATATACTGTATATATATATATATATATTTTTTTTTGACAAATTGTCAATATTTTTACCTAACGTAGGTAAGGGTAATTTTTATTTTTATATTCTGATGAGTAAAGAGAAATGTTTTCTTAAATGAATGTCATCACTTAAATTGTGTTCTTGAGCGTTACTATTTAGTATATATTAGTATATGTTATGTCAATGTGTTAAAGCATTCAGGAGTGTTTCGTCTACTTTAGTAAAATTTCGTATTTCATTGCGACAACAGTGTTTTTAGTAGCTATGTGGCGTGTAGCTTTCTTGTACAAAATCTGCTGTTTACCGTCAACAATTTTATTTCTCAGTACTAGTTGAATGAATAAAAACTAACGGTTTAAATTAAGGCTGCTGAGGTGATGGTTATTCGCTCATATTTGTTGAATGGATGCAATGTTGTCGCGATACTAATTTGTTTTATTTTGGAACCTATTTCGGAAAATTATACGTACTTACAAGTTCACTTTCAGAGTAAGTGAATAGATGTTGAATGCAAGTGTCATACTTCCAGTCGTCAAAGGGACAAAATAGTTTCCGAAACAAGTTTATAGCTATAATGATTTTGTATTTTTTACACGTGGCATTCTGTGCAACCAATATTATAGTCGCTTATAAAACAAATAGTTTTCTCCTTAATGCATTGCTCTTTGATTTCAATTGAAGTAGAATGTCTACAGTCTACACTATTCTACATTATTAAGTTATCTGTTAAAGTAGTGAATCTATAGTAAAGACATTTGGGAAATTAAATGAATTTTAGTTACGATAAAAAATTGAAGCGTTTGGTATCACTGAACTCGCGCAGCGTCCAGTGAATTCGTTTGGTGTTCAGACATATCTCTAAGGTTATTACATTGAAAATATAGTGAAAATAGTCGTTGAATCGACGCTTAAAATGTTAGTGTAATTTGGCTGCATTTTTCACAAAGTGTGTTGATTTTAGTAGACTGAAGGGTTAGTTTTCCTTTTGAATGCTTTTAAGAAAACGACCATGGAGAAACAACTGTGATTGTGTAGAATTCGTGCTTAACCCAATTCTCAACTACAAGAGTCCAATGATTAGGGTTGTTTAATACTTTCCCCAATGCAGAAAATATAATAATAAGAGATTAGAATAATTGTTATTAGGATATAAAGCCAAAGTACTTTTGTCCCATTAAGTGTAAAACTTGAATTTTTCTGCAGCTTGTCATCTAGGTTTTTCTGTTCTAGGCTTTCTGTCATCTTCAATTTTCCTATGATCAGTTCTAGGAAATTACGTTTATTATTGGCTAACTTTTCCCTTGCTCTTTGAAGAAATAATGTCACTTCTGATGGAGTACATACTTTAATAAGTAAAAACATCGCAAATAACATTAGCAACGATTTTATATAATTAACACTAACCATAGTAAATATTACACTAACAAGTTGTAAATATTACTTGTTTATAAAAATATTGTATTTAAAAGTAGACTGTGAAAGGCATCCACATTACAAAAACGCTGAAGGGATGAAAATTATGAAGACAAAGATTAATGATATAGTCTCCTAATCAGTATGGCCAAAGCAGGCTGTCAAGTGTCAGGCAGAACGTATAAGAAAATGAAAGAATTTAAAAATTGCAAAAGTCTAGAGAGGAATGGAAAATAGATAAGAAAGACAGTAGACGAAGCGAGTATTCTACATTCTTCTATATTGCTTACGTTTTTTATTACACGATTTTTAAATATTTTATAATGCAGAAGTCAGATCATTTCATGAAATTCACAGAAATTGAATTTTTTAAATTCTCATTAAGATATTAACTCGTTGTTTGGCAAGACGATTTTATACCGTTAATTGGTGTATTAATTGGTACTCGGTCATATGACTTTATACAATCAAATAATGACATCAACTCTTAGAAAATCGATTATAAAGTATATTATTAATATAATAATAAATTTTAGTGACAATTTTTTCGACAGATATGAATATAGTACTTACGTTCGAAATATGAACATCGCATTTTATACAAAGGTTTACTACAAACTAGTTAAGTTTTCACATTTTTTCTTGGTTTACATTAGTGTACGTAATAATATAAGAGAATCTGATTCATTATGTAATTCTACTTCTTGAACTGTTTACGTCTAATTTAAAGTAAGTGAACGGTATAAACGTGCTCGTTAATTGCTGATATTGGGGTATATAACAGGTGCGTGAGCGTGTGTGTTTTGGGTATTCAACTGTATCGTTATCAATTTTTTCCTATACGTGGTATAGCTTTTTGTCTTTATATGCTTTCAGCTGTAGGATTATCATCTGAACGTAGAACAGTGTGGAATGACAACTAAATAATTCCATATGGGTGTGTTACTTCTCTACTAAACTTCCACAGTACAAAAGGATCGTTAATAGTAATTTAATGTTAATTATGATTTCATTATCACTGTAAGATTCGAGAAGTGTATCTGATCGTTTGGTTGGTATCGTCTCAACGAGAACGTGCGTTACCACGACTGAAGGCCGTTGACACGTTCACCGCTACGCGACAACTTTTTGCACACTAATGTTTTGCGACGTTGTTCCGGCATTGCTAGGTGGTGCTAAAAAAATTCACAACTGGTTTTCCTCCTTATACCTCTTACAGATTGAACGGCTTACGATTAATTCACAAGTATAAGCTTTGTTAAGCGAGGGTACAGATATCCTGCTAAGCCACCTACCACGAACTTCTTAGACAGAACAAACATTGTATATTTAATGCTTTATGTGGATAGAGCGGAATATGAATTATAGGATTCAGAAAAAACTCTACTATGAAACGGCTGAGTTCTGATCACAGTTGTCTTATGTCACGTTCGTAACCGCGCGCAACATCAACTCGTGCCTCGTTTCTATTAGACATAGGATAATCCACACAGTTTGCGAAAACAGATTTTTTACATGTCAATCAGTATTTTAAACCGATCTTAATTCACCTTACTATTTTAGTAGAAAGAGTTTTCATCTGATCATAATTTTGTTGAAGTGTTTTTGTGTGAAGTGTGACGAAACTAGTGGCATTAGTGAGGTTTATTGGGATAGCAGTCTATTTCAACATTTTATAGATTAAGACATAATATTGTATTTACAAGATAGTTTTACTTATTTCATTTGTTATAGTTAGTATTTAAAGGAAGGCCATTGATGATCGCGTATATATCTTCAGACTATTTTAATTTTAAATTAAAATATATTGTATTAATTTTAATTCATTACTCCTAATGTTTTTAGGTATGTATATTATATTTTTTCAATGATGTATCATAGTAAGAATTAATTATTTTTATTTATTATATAAATAATAGGGATGTTATTTTATAATATTTTAAAAATTAAACAGACTTCCCTTTTGTGGATTATCACGCGCACGGATAACAGTATCTCTAACAAGGCCCACGGTGACTCTTAAGAAATCTAACATAATCGTGCTGCCGCTTAATGCCTGTATATATATATATATATATATATATATATATATATATAGAGAGAGAGAGAGAGAGAGAGAGAGAGAGCGAGAGAGAGAGAGAGTGAGAGAGGTGTTCACTGATGCTCTTCGGAAGCAACAGTGACTTAATCAGACACATAACTTTAGCTAGAATTCGTCCAATTCAAACAGCAGCTATGACACGTTCCAATACTATCATTTCACTTTTAATTGGTATTTTACTGCAAAGTTTTATTAAACAAATTCTAGTTGAAACAAAAGATTTTATTCTTACATTGTAACAGTCTATTTAAAAAATGCAATTAGCCGGATAAAATGCGATATACCTGTACTAACTACTGGGCTTATTTCTTTTTTTTTTTTTTTTTTTGCCAAAACGTTTGTATTGAAATCTGTTGACCATTTACAGTGTAAAGTATCCGTAAATTTTACAATATCTCAATTCTAGGACAGCTTCAGTTAATTACGTCACTGACATAACGTTAACTACAAAATCGTCCAGAATTGAGATGAAAGAATTGATTGATTTACCGTGGAATTACTGTTGGAGATAGATAAATTTTATACTTTGATATACAACTTTCAAAGTTATATTCATTCTGTTAAAGTTGCAATGTTAAGAACGTTGTATGATAATACTGTGAGATTCCATTATTCTACCAAGTTTCGTATTCATATAATACCCTTAAATTTATCACTTTTAAGGATGCATTGAAATACTGCACGGACTATCTTGTTCAGGTAACCATTTAAGCCTATATTTGAATATAGGCTATAGCTACTTACAATTTATTAGATTTTGTAAATTTAACTGGTATTATATAAGAAACACAGCTGAAGAACTAGGACTGAAAAAAACGTGCAAAATCAATAAAATATAGTCGATTACAGAAAATGATCATTTACAGTTTAAGTTTTAAGGCTAAGCCTTATTACACTAGCTAGCATGTTGATTCTAGACTCCTTCTTGACTACAGAGATAAAGTTACTGATAAAGTGTCGCAAAACCAAAACTTCTAGAGATCGAGAACCAAGAGGTATGACTTCATTTAAATGTGCTGTAGTCCGGGAGAAAAGAAATGACTTCAAGGTTATGTAGAACGGGAGCCAGAATGACAGACATGAATAAATTGTAGGCAAGTTTTCAGTAGACAAACTAGTAGATCATCGTCAGTAATATCTCAGCCAATATCTACAGAGCCGTACACATGCTCGTATTCTCTCTTAATATTCATGTTAACTCAGCATGTCATATGATACATAGGATCCTTCAACTGCAATTTTTTTTCATTTTCAGTAGATTATATAACACATCGACCCGAAAGATTTTCAATTCTCCTATATGTCTTTTGTTTTAGTGATAAGGTAGGCCTATGTTTCTATGTTTCAGTCCAGAGTAGGCTGGACGACGCGTTTCATACATCAGCCCTTCTTCATACTCTGAAAATTCTGCTCTGAAAATGAATACAGACTACAAATCGGGGGTAACAAAAAGCAGTTGGAAGGCAGTACTTACCGCATTGCCATCCTTGATGCACTACTCTCACATAAGTAGCCTAAATGCCTCATACACACGCCACCGTCAGTGATAGAAAGAGATCTGTTACTAGGCTATTGTTAAGTTGGACCAACTAAATTGGAAGGACAAGATAAATTAAAAAACTCTTAATTTAAAAGTGTAAATGTGAAAATAATAAAAATTTAATAAATAAAATAATTAAAAGAATTAAAATTAATTTAAAATATTTATTTAAAGTATGTCAACAGCCAAATAAGTATACGTAAATACAGATACGAAAAATTTATTAAGTAAGTGCTTGCTTTTCTGTTTGTGAGATCCTGAAGAGACTAGTTGAGAGTGTGTGTGTGTGTGTGGTAGATCGTCGGTGTGTGCGAGATATACATGCGTGTGTGTTTGTTTGAGCCTCTGAAAGTGTATTTTATGAAAATAGCTGGCCAAGAGGAAAGGTTAAACTTCTCAAATATTTGATAATTATACTATGAGAATACAGCAGCATTGATTTATAGTGGTGGCCGATGGGCGGTCTTTCTTTTGTGTACCATTATTTTGTGGAGGCTGTTATGTATGTTAGTGTAGTTTTAGTTGTACAAAGCGAACAGGGGGTTATTTAACGCTTTTATGTGTTTATAAATCTAGTTCTACGCTAGATGCAGATTACTGTCCCGTCTAATCAATGTCCAAAATTCGTCGATGTCAGGCCTTGGGGTCGGTGACGTGGACCGGATTAAAACTACTGGTTGAGATTTTTCATCGTGTTTGTTAATCATGTTGGCACGATGGGAATGTGTAGCATCCTTGGTGTAATTTGTACGAGCTATCCTTATGACGTATTGATAAGCAATCTTTGTCTAGACAGCTCTATTTTTCTAGCCGTTACGTTTTTATTTATTAAATATACTGTGTACATATTCTACTTAAACGTAAATCGTGCGTAGGAGTCATCTTGCTGCGGTAGATGGACGTATTATTCGGTTTTCTTTAAAGAAGAGACGGTACATCGTTTATATTACTACGTTAATGTGAAGATTACTTTCATGGAAACTATACAATTTCCATACATACATTACGTTTCCATACAACTATTTATTTTCCATTTTCCACACCTTCCTAACTATCATATTTTTATATTTTCTAAATACTCTAAATGAACATTTACAGTAAAACTGTGAATTACTGTATTTATTTTTTACTCATTGTTATACGAGTTTAATTGTCTGTATAATTTTATTTACAACGTATTTATTACATTTAATTATACTAAAACAAAAGATTTTGTTAAAGTGTGTTTTGTTGTGAAGAAAAGTATGTGCAAACTTTCATTAAACTGGTATATTAGACGATGAGAAATATTTTCTGGCAGAAAAACTAACTTTTGGAAAACAACAAAAATGTAAAAGGAAACAATTTGTTCAAAACAGTTTACACCTCAAATACATTTATGTTTCATTTCAAGATAATATTATTCTTCGTAATTTATTTTCTTTTATTGATCCTGTTTATTTCTGTTATAATCGAACATTGTTTCTAACCTATGTTTTAGTATTCCATTTTCAATAACTGCGGCCATTTGTATCCTGGACTAAGCTAAATTTACGATCATTTCTTACTTTACAAAGTTTCCTGCGTTTTAGAAAAGCTCAGCGTTATTAGTTCAAAAGTCTAATTTTAAGCTAAATATTATTATTTAAAGCACTTTTTTGCAAACTATTGTGTTACGTATTTAGAAGTGTGAGAATTTTTCTTGAAAAAATTCTAGCAAATGTTCGTAAACAACTCCTCAGGAAAATCTGCGTAATTATTTGCCTTAAGAAGACTGTTTTTAGAGATTTTACTTGTCAACTGTAAATACAGAATAATTGTGTTTATATTCTAAGTTTGAGGTCGGGGGCATAATTCATTTAGTGTCATTCACATCCCAGGGCTTATGAAATTAGAGTGTATTGCATGTCTCAATGCAGTCATAAGGTTAAATTTTCTTCAAATAATTTCTTCAAATAAATCCGTAATACTTTTGTAGTTGCCCAATTGTAATATCTGTAATAACTTTGATACTGACTCTACTTAGATCCTACAAAATATTTGAATGATTTTCACCATGAACAACTTAATACATATATCAAATATTATGATTATATTATACTAGCATATTTATTTTTTAAAAACTGCTGATAGTTCCCTGGTGATTAACGTTACACTGGTCTTCAAGCTTGACTTTTAAAACTCCTTTGACATGTCATCTCACATGCGTGCATGCTTAACCTCGTTACATCCCCATTGAATGAGGTTTGGACGCGCTTCTGTCAAAGGCCCACGACTGAAACATTTCTGAAACTATGTTTAATCAAAGAATCCAAAGTTAAACTTTTCAAAGCTTTGCAAAAAAAAAAAAATCTGTGTACTTCTTGTTTGACTTGTAACTGAGGCAAAATCACATTACCAAGCAGTTTGTCAGCTTTCCCTTAGCAAATAGGACGAGACCGTAGAAACAAGTTACATAATCTTACTTTCTTTTTATTTTCAGTTAAGATCGGCTTAACTGAGTTAAAAATTTGTGTACTCAAAAATGAAATTCTTACAATTTGTAGATTTCCGCGAGTCGAAGACTAAAATTCGTTTTATTCTTATATGGGTGTCTGCAGTTAGGACAGCTCTCTCTACCTCTGACCTCAGGTTAACAGTCCAAAAATTGATTGCCAGTTGCCCTCCACGCTTCTCTTTCTGAATCTTCAGCCTTTCTCTTCAATGCAAATTATGAGTCATCCCATTTAATCCCATGCCTTTAACTATTTAGACCGTATATTCCGAACGAGTCATTCCTCTGTAATTTTTCTCTTTTACATTCCTTTCAGTTACTACATTCGTAAATTCAGTGTGCTTAAATATGTTCCCACTTAGTAGCTAGGCTTTTCTCCTATTTAAATGGTAATGTTCTCGTGAACTCTAAATATATTAGCACTCAATATATTCACTGCAAAACGCTTTGTTTAGCAAACCATTGTTGATGCCTACATATGCTAAATACATTCATTTCTTATTATACGAGGAGTCGTCAAAAGTTAGTTGCTTTTGCCTATATTTTCGAAAAGACAATTTTAATGAAAAATCCGCGGTATGAAATAATGAACGGTTAGTTCATTATTAATCTCAAACATGTCGAGACGTTTGCAAGTAACGTACAAATTAGAATTCGTTTTCTGTTGGCAAGAAGGAAGTGTAACTGAAAAGTAAGACTTGGAAAAATGAAAAAGGTACCTTGCTTCTGCACGAAAATGCAGCATCTCATTTGACACACGACACGAAAGGCCTGTTGGAAAAATTCAAGTGGAAGGTGTCGGAATATCCTTCCTACAGTACTGACATTGCACCGTGTAATTTCCATGTGTTCGGTTCTATGATAGAGGCCCTGCGATGCGGTGATATCATACCGATGAAGAATGTGACGCGGGAACGTTTCTCAGGTGTTGGAAGGAAATTTTTCAACAAAGGCATCGAGAAACGCTTGTCACTCTACGATTAATTTTTATTATTATTCCACGTAATAATCCGGGACTTACAGGAATGTGTCTGTCAGCTTTTAGGTTACTTTTATTTTAGTACTCATTTTAGATTTGACATATATCTCTTTAATATTTTATCAACAAATCTGGAAATTTTATAATAATAAAACTTTAAGAATCGTAAAAATATAAAATAAAACTCATATAAGAATAAAGGTACAAAACCGAAGCACTGACAACAATTTCAGGTTATATTCCGAAATAAGGAAACATATTATATTGTTAATACGTCTAAAATAAAGCTAGTAAAATTTCCAAAATTACAATGTCAAAATGTTTTCTATTTCGCTGAATAAAAAAGTTTATGATCATTTGAATTTTGTGGCCGGATAGAACAAATGTAAGTACGTATGCATTTAAAAAATTGTACAAAAATTATTTTTAACGTAAGCATATAGTAACATAAACATAACATATAGTAGCATATAACGTAAGCTTAATGTATGAAATTTATAAGCTTGCGAGTTGATACAATGTTTTTCAAAAACTTACTGGCATTGTACATTCATGATCTGTGTATAAAAATAATACAGGAAAGAGTGAACTTGTTCATGGTACAATAGACCTAATTTTGGGGAGTGCACTGGTGTTCCTAGTAGTTCAGTTGCTGAACAATTTTTGTAATGGTGGAAACTACAAACCATGCAAATTGTAACCGTGACTTTAATTTTAAAGATAGATATCTTATCTGTGTCATGAAGTAAAAATAGATTTCTTTATTTTGTCAACTACATTAAAACAAAATAAATAATATTGTTTTGTCTGACCCTACTTATTATTTTCATATCTATCATTAATGTTATATAAAAAACTTTCGCCTACATTTATGAAAAATATCTTATATATTTTTCAGTTCTTATCATTTGGGTAAGTACAATGGTTAAAAGTAGAAAGCTAAGTTTAATTAGAAACGCTGACAATTACTAGACTCAAATGCCAACTTGATTCTTTACATTTGGGTTCTCAAATAGAGTCGTTTGTTTTGCCTGTCACATTAGTGTACTATTGGTAATCAGTATTTTTCAGACTACATTTGCTAGAACCACAAAGGTTAAAACTATACTACAGTGTGGGCCACAGTACAAAAAGTGACTTGAAAAAAATACATTTTTTGATAATTTCTAGCGATATAAGGGTCTGCAATGTTCAGTTATTGACTATACACAATTTTAAACAATTGTGTCGTCGTTTCGCCAAAATTTATTGTTATTATCAAGACTTGCAAACTGATAATATGAAAATAATACGTACTAAGTACTATTATATATGAATATTATAATTATATATAGTAATAGCTATTATTTACATAAAAACACTCATTGCATGTGTGGGCTTACTAATAGGACAATAAATTGACAAAAAAAATTTTGTTGAAAAGTCGACATAAATGTTGTCTACATAATGGACAAACCTTACAAACTCATTCGTCATAAATTAATTCAAGGTTACTACTAAACTAAGAACAATTTGTCTTGTCAAGCGATTAGTTCTAGTTTTCTATTCTAAAGGGATTTTTTCAATCTTTATCAGTCACTTATGACGTACCTGAACAGAAAAGAAATCTAATTCTTCAACAAGTTCAAGCTTTTAAGCTGCAAAAGCTTTTTTTTTACACTTTCGTTGTCTAATTAAAAAAAAAAACGTGTCGTGGGACATACGCCAGAAGGGAGAACTTCAGTGCCGAGTGCCGAGTGAACTAGTTGCTCGTATGTATTTCAAGTAAGAGAGGGAAAAGTGAACGGATAATTAAATGAGACGAGGGCATAGTCGTGTTTCTATATATATATATATTTGATTATGAGAAATCAGTATTCACAATAAACATAAATATAATCTAAAGTCAGTTTTAGATAATATAATGGTCGTTTTATTTTCAGTATACATATGCAGTGTACATATGCAGACAATATGTAATAAATATTTTTTCCAATGCAACTATTATTTATGCAATATTTAGTTGAAAAGTAGAATGTGGTAATTATTATATATTACCTATATATTAAAATAATGCAAATTATAAAACATTTAAATAACTAACTCAAATTTTGTAACACAAAAACTTCCAGCCAAATACAATATAAAACTAGAATCGAACTAACGAATTAACTAAAAATCGTACAATTTAAACAAAGGTACAAAATTGTACTCTTCCTACATTTCAAACATGTATAGGCTACAAACAATCTCATTGAGGATACTATAAATGTTAAGTAAAAATAGATTTCACAATATTATGTTTTATGAATTAAACAACTGGAAAGTTGTGTAAATAAATTAGGCTAATAATGAACTCTGTAGGCCTACAAGAAAAAAGATTTTAAAAATATTCAGCTCAATCTCTCAGCATGTCAGTACATTTTATTTTATCATAAATAAATTTATATTTAATATTTACGTTATTCTTGTAATAGTATTTAAACATTTAGAATATCCTTACCTTACATTCTTTAAAATATTACGCTTTCCTTACAGCACAATATTTGTGACAGTGGGGAAATTTTGGGTAGGTGTGTGGGGGAAAAGAGGGTTGACTGACCTGACAACACTGCTTTTCGTTCCATCTATTTTGTTACACATTTCGTAACATGTGTAACGACGTTGAATCAGTCTACTGGCCTAGGAGCGCGAGGTGTACGGGAGTGATCCGGGCACCATAGTTCCCTATATGAAGTTCTCACTTCAACAACTAAGCCATAACATTTACATATGCCTTAAGTTCCAGACCTTATGCCATTTTATGTAGAGTTACATGGCAAAAGTAATTGTTTGAACTGACGTTTTACGTTTGATTACGAAAACTAATTAAAATTTTGTGGAAAGAGAAAACAGAAACAGTTTGACCTGTGTACAAAACATATAAACATATGAGACTTTACTTTGATTCCTTATTACTTTTATTCTTTATTTTCAGTAAATAAGGCGCTATGATCTACTGAAAATTAATTTAGTCTTTTACCTCACGATAGATTCAGCGGTCGGCCTACATCGTTTTATTATTAACACAAATACAACGCATACAGTCACTAGCCTATGTACATAATATGTGATCGGAAACGTTTACGTGAATGAATGTGTGTAACTGATGTTTATACCTAGGCCTAGGATACCACGAATCTTGCGATCCATCTGGCTGTGTCACCCATCGATCTCGCTAATCGTTCATTCTTTCAATTGAACCGTCAGGTTACCGGTAGGTAAACAGTACTATCTTACAGATTTGCCAACGCTCAGTTTTTATTGTACACAAGCACATAGTGCCTGGTATTACAAAGTTACGAGGATTAGTTCATTTAAAAGTGAATTGTTTTCAATCGTTTTGATTGGTGAATCGGGTTTTCCCCAAACTAATTTTATACCTGCTTTAGAAAATAAGTTTTACAGGTTTTAGAGATAACGTGTGATCGTCTAAAGCACTTAAGTTGTCTTTAAATAGTAACCAAATTTTTAAACTACATTGTGGTAGTATCCACATCCGCAAACGACATTATAATAGTATCCGCATTTGATAGAGCGACCACAAACGTAAATCAAAATAATAATATTCAACTTTCAATAATAAAAACTTCACTACTTTCAAAGACTACTTTATAGCTACCGAACATCTGAGTTTCATAGGTTTTATGGTTGTTTGCAAACTGTTAGGAATATTTCAAATGGGTTATTACAAAGTAATGTAAGTAAATTGTTCATAAGAACAGTTTGGTACCTCACATTCGTAACTCCACGTTCAGATATCTACTGTCTTACTATAAAAACACAAATTTTAAGTACCTGGACTCTATATACCCTAAACGTACGTAAACTGTTTTTAGTAGACTACTATGAGAAGTCTTTGGTGAGGGGGAACCCATTTTTTTAAACCTTACATGGGAAGCAACTATTTTTACTTCCATATTTCTTAAGG
This sequence comes from Magicicada septendecula, assembly GCA_034769895.1. Lineage (NCBI taxonomy): Eukaryota > Metazoa > Arthropoda > Insecta > Hemiptera > Cicadidae > Magicicada > Magicicada septendecula. The sequence goes on along the minus strand of CM068367.1, from coordinate 345,412,700 downwards.
AAATGGAAGTATGGTGATGGCAAAAAAAATCGTGTTCGAGATTATTGCAGATTCTGATTGTACTACACTCAAAACATGAAAAAAGTCGTTTTTCGAAAAGTGTCTGTGTGTGTGTCTGTCTGTGTGTAGATTGTTTTTCTATGGCAAACGATAACAGCCGCAAATTCAAACAGAATCAAATAATTTTTTGCATACAGCCCTGATTTGTAGAGTACTCACGACCTATTGTTTTTGGTGAAATCGGTTGAGAGAAAGGGGTAGTTTACCTGCAACGGTTTTTTTTAATCAAGGGAAATATATTTTTTTTTTGGCAAACGATAGCCGCACATTCTCAATAATAATTCAGCCCTGAATTATAGAGTTCTCAAGATCTGTTGTTTTTGGTGAAGCTCGGTTAAGGGAAAGGGGTAGTTTACCTGCAACGTTTTATGTTTTAACAATGGTATTTTCTATGGCAAACGATAACAGCCGCAAATTCAAACAGAATCAAAAGATTATTTGCATACAGCCCTAAATTGTAGAGTTCTCAAGACCTATTGTTTTTGGTGAAGATCGGTTAAGGGAAAGGGGTAGTTTACCTGCAACGTTTTATGTTTTAACAAGGGTATTTTCTATGGCAAACAATAACAGCCGCAAATTCAAACAGAATCAAAAGATTATTTGCATACAGGCCTGAATTGTAGAGATCTCAAGGATTTTTGATTTTGGTGAAGATCGGTTAAGGGGAAGGGGTAGTTTACCTGCAACCTTTTACGTTTTAACAACAGTAAAGTACTTGAAAATGCATTTAAACTTTTTCAAACAATGGTAATTGTTAAAAATAAAATAATTTTGTTGCCAGGCAATAAAATTATAATTTTTTCATTTTAATGTAAATTATGTATGAGTTAATATACAAGGTGTGTTCATAAAAAGACCAAATTTTTTGCGTAACACATCAATCCGCACAAACGACGCGCCGCGACTTTGCGCGCACCTAGCGATAGTTTTTGACAACAAACTACCACTTATTGTGTTCCGCTATTAGCAGTAGTCTTTGAGGTATATCACATTGAGTGGGGACGTGCACACGCTGGCCGGCGGATTAGTGACAAAGGGATTAAGAAAGACCGCGAGAACAACGTGTGCGTATGAAATTTTGCAGCAAAACTAGGTTAAAACTTTTCAGAGACATTCTGGTTTTCAATTAAGCATACGCGGAAGCCTGCGTGAGGCGAACGATTAGTTTAAGAATTTTTAAAGAGGGAAAAACAATGGTCTGTGCAGATCAAAGTGATATCGAAGATCATGGGAAGAGAGCTCGTGATGTGGTAATTGTAAATCATCGTTTAAATGCCGATACTTTCTGACAGAATCCATTTAAGATCGTAAAATTAAATTTTGATAGAAAAATTTAAATGTATCGTATCACTGAAAAATTCTTACTGTGTTTGTTGACGACGATCATAAAGAGACCCGTTTTGAAATCGGTCAACAACTGCGTACCAATGCAAATGGTAATGAAAACTTTGGAAGACAATGGAAATAGCTCTGTAAAGATTTTACGAAGCCAGCAGAAAAATTTTATACACACACGTTGTGTTAAGATCTTCATTCTCACTTCGTTATAAATCCGCCGGAAGGTGTGTGCCCGTGCCCACTACAGCGCGTGTAGCTCGAAGACTGATGATCGTGATGGAACAGAGAAAACGGCATTCAGGCGTCAAAACCTGTCGCTAGCAGCACTTAATTCTGCAGCTCGCTCTATGCGCTAGTTGACGTGCTACACAAATAGTTCGGTCTTTTTTTGAACACACCTCGTACATGTATAAAATAATATATCGTTCGTGGCAGGTAAGCATATCTCAGTTATGTAATGTTTACGTTTCCATTTTATTATTATGACTACAGCAATAAAAGGCAGGGAACACACACACACACACACACACACACACACACACACACACACACACACACACACACACACACACACACACACACACACACACACACACACACACACACACACACACACACACACACACACACACACACACACACACACACACACACACACACACACACACACACACACACACACACACACACACAATTCGCGTTATTTCTGGCCTCACTCATGTTTATTTTCTTACATTTGCACGCTTTTTAAATGGAAAGTGCCGAAACCCACACCAACATAACGCGTGCAAGCCAAAAAAATGGACATCAATTTGCTTCCTGTGGATCGCTGGGCAGTGTAACTGCACGTGTTTACAGAGGAACGATTCATAGATAGACTTTTCGTCTTTAGGGAATGAACCCTCTGCAAGATGCTGAGGGTCATGAGTGTCTTCGGAGCGCTCCTTTTTCGCGTGTTTGTTCTGTGAAACATACGAAACTTAGGAGGGAAGATAGAGGAATAAGAGCAATCAGAAGATATACAAGGATTTTGAAAAGAATTCAAATTTTGATAACAATGGATTATGTCAATCTAAGCCAATCAAATTTAATTGGTAACCATAGCAACTGCCGTTAGGGACGGAATTACGGTTGAATATCGTTACTCGTAAAGCGTTACTCTGGCAAAACAGCTGTAGATCCGCAGCTTTACTCTAAGCAACGCTCAATAGGAAATGTTGAAAATTTTAGTCCACGGTGTACCCTCATTCACACTAAACCTGCTCTGATGTTTTAATTACGGACATCATAATATTAAAACTTTGGAAACTTGAGCACTACTTAATGGAGATCAATCATTAACTTATACAAGCCATTAATTTTATGCATATATTTTATATATATGTGTACAACGTTATCGGCAACAAAGAAGTAGTTTTTGTTAAAATTCCTTCCCGGGATATTTGGCCGTAGTCCAATGTTTTCTACAAAACCAGACGTTTCGGCAATGCCATTGACTTCCATCATCAGTGAAAATCGAGTGCGATAACGTGAGGTGGTATATGTTAGTGACCACAGTACTGTGGTTAAGGCTGAAGCAGTAAGTAGAAAGAAGTAGTTTCTATGGTAATATTTCATTTCGAAAATGATTTTAAATTTAAATCTTAGAATATGGAAGTCATGTATGGTTCTCCATACCGATATTTAATATTACGGTAAGATCACATTTAGCAGAATGAATTGAATTATAAATTTACAGCGAAAATCCCGGAGTGTACCAGTATAACCAAACAATGTTCCGTTCAAACGTTTAGGCGTATTTTGGGGTTCCCAGCTACAGTCGTAAGGACTAGCAGTAGCAGTAGGGAACAGTGTACGCTTTGTCCAAATTGTTTAGCCAGAGTACACGGAGCTTTTACATAGTTTTCGTGCATAGCGTTCAGTAGAAACGAACAATTTCATCGTTATTTTATTGTTTGCGTTTATTGCTTGTTATTATTTTCTTTTATTTGAAGTCAAGCAAAAAATTTAAACTATTACATAACAATTGTAACGCGTTTTTAAAAGGACGAGGAATTTTTATTAAAAAAGGCCTCACAACTAGCACAAATAAAATATATTGGTTCATTAAAATTTTAAAGTATTTTATAATAATTCGCCATCATTACAAGGACTTAAACCAAACCTTGAATTTTTCAATAACACACAAAATACTTTTTACAATATTCATTAGCACTTGTGGTAGCCGTTATTGACTGAATTCCTATAATTTTCAGCAAGTTCTCTCCTAAGAGATTAATGTTAAATTTATTGAACCGCAATGCTTAACCAGATGGCCTCTCCATCTTACAAAGGGGTGGTTCGTCGTGCTCTTTTTATCTCTTGGTCTCCTATCCAACAATTATTTGTGACCAGACAGCCAAGTTTTGCCTATTTAAATTTTATATTCTTAGTCCTGTAAAAGACATTACTGACTTTCAAATGCTTTGATCGAGTATGTACTGAATGTTCTCTTATCTTCTTTTTCATAATACAATGAGTTCATTGCTTCACTGTGTAGTCAGATATTTTATACACATTCCCGTATTAATTGTTTATATTTATGAGTAATCCATCATTTCCAGAAAGTACCCACTGATTAAAACCTTTCTCTTTAACACATTACAGTTTTATAAGTACATTTTTAACATGGCTACATTTATGTTACATAAATTAATTCTCTTTCACAAGCGACGTCTTCCGTCTCGCCAAATAGTCTAGACTTATAATTTCTGGCATTCCATCTCTGTTGGCTGTTTTTATTTTACTCACATTTACTCACTTTACTTTACTTTACTTTACTCACATTTTATTTTACTTAATTTACTTAGACCTGTTAGATGATTAATATAACTAAGATTTTTAGCACCTTAGTTGGTGCAGTCTTTTTCAACAGCAAGTATGACACTTGAGTGTTCATTTTTAATCCTTTTTTTTTAAGACGACACCATCTTCAATAAGGGATTGCAAAGATATATTCCATGTGCTTTAATGCCCCTACGTTTTAGATCCTAGTCTTCAACAATGTTGAGAACACCTTTGCTGATATGCCTTCTCCATACCATATGGGATTTTATATTTGATAACTTGTGCAATTTGATTCGGGTTGTTGAGTAATGTAATCTTCAAACATCTCTTGTTCCCTTCAGGATTACTTTATTAATCTGATTAGACTGAATCAAATATTTTTTGAATTTTCATTCCATACTACTTTCATATTACCTCATAAGAGTAATTTCAATATACACTTCGTAAAATATTGTCATCGTCATTCTGCTGTCGATGTAGACTTTGTTTCAGTAACGTGTAGAAGTATGTGAACAACGTAAGTACATTGTTACGGATACATTACGTAGGTACGGATAAACAATTAATTGCGACTGATAACAGTTGCTTTGGTTACCGACAGTGACAGTTTAAAGAGACAGCTGGTAATAGTAACTTCTACTTCAGTCACTAGTCATTTCATTATATACGTCTCGAAAATTCGGTTCTTTTTTTATGAGTGTTATTCGGGCCCTTGACATTCCTTGTACGTTTTACACTTTATGTATGTTGTAAAGTTTCACATAAGCAATACGGCCTCATATTACAGTATTAAGAATATTTGACTTCTGTTACATGTAATCTTCAAAATTTCAGGATACTGTTTCCCAATCTATGTACTAGTAGTTCACTATTTCATAACACAATTTCTGATAACATTTATACTTGTGTTGAGAACGGAGTTATGTTACATCAGCCGTTCATTAAACTTGTCTTAATAATACAGGTTCCCCCTACGTTTCTGTCTGTCAAGAGTCTTCGAGTTAACCACAGACGTCCTGTTAAGAGTTCTGACTCATCGGCTCTGTACACGATACCTTCTTATCATCTGTATCTGTACACGGGGGCTAGTACTTAAAACGTTATAGAATTTCGATTTATTACAGATACTCTATTGTGTTGCAAATTCTTCTAAGTTTAATAAGATTACTGCCAACGTCAAGTTTTCATTAACTAGGTTCTTGCTGAAATCTTTGCATTCAGGCGACAGCATCCTTGAAATCGCGTCTATGTTCTTTTTGTGTCGTGAGGTCGCCGAGACCACTTCGAGTCTGGCAGCTGTACTTTGTTTGATTCATTTAAAAAGCTTCTTTAACTTGTGTGGTTTTTACAGTTCCTCCGTAGAGTGGCATTTCTTCTGTTAATTAATAATTACCTGGGTATATGGGTAAAGTTATTAGTAATAACTTTTTCAAATTTATTTATATTTAAACATCTTTCAATCTAAAATTTGTGAAATAGCATCGTTCTTATTATTTAATTTGCACATTGAATATGTGTTTGACTTACCTATTGCACCGTCTCCGAATTTACATGACTTATTTTTAGAACTCATTCAAATATTTTACTGGTTTTGTTTTATTTACTATAGCGTATAGCTGTTATGCTAGTTATAAGAATGCCAGAAAACATTGGTAACTTCGAAATTCACTTTTTTCTGATTGTTTTGCCTTATAGTTTTAGTTGCCAAATATTTATTTCACATAGTTACCGTTGGTCTCCAGATCACTGTATATGATTAAATAAATAATTACCTTATTTTATCCACTAAGTGATCTTCTTTTTCTTTTTAATTACTACATGTTTCAGGGCTTATATCCCCATCTTCAGGTAAAAGCAAATCTACCCTATTATTAGGGTTTCGTTAAAAATTCACAACGACACAAACACATAACACACTTAAATAAATTAACATTGAACATTAAATCTGTATCGGAATACGCTACAAACGAACCAGTGCACTGGCCGAAGTCCGACTTTCAACTCAAACTTATATAAGAATATGGAAACTGGTTAAATGATATAAATGGTGTCTTCCAGGTACTGAGTGAACTGAGTACACGGATTCACAAAACAGTAGAATACGCTAACTTTCTTATCAACATAAAGTATGTTCGAGCAAGAATACATTGTTTATTAAAATAGAAATGCCGTATAATTAGAGGCATACACGATGTGACATTTGTATCTATTATTAATTATTTTCTTGCAATCGAATGTATTATAGTTTCAGATAATTAAAAGGCGTAATACGTTACAAACCTACGTGTCATATCGAAAGTATAGACCTATCCGGTTTGACACGCGTCTGCTCGGCAAAAGGTGTCACATTGACTGTGCAATTTAGGCATGTTTTATCTCCAGTGAGTGCATATCAGCAATTCTCAGCATTGTCAGTCGTATTGACAATTTTCTGTTTCATAGACTGTTCATGGTTTATTACTTTTTTAATTTGAGGGCTTATTGTTTGGTGTAATTGAGTTCAACTCGGCAAACGTTTATTGACGTTTCTTGTTACTCTGACATGTACTTTTCTTGTGTGACGACGGCCGACTAGAGAAATGCATCACCGTGGATAACCGGTCGGGGTCAACTCACATCAGTGGTGCCACGCACTTTTGAAAGCAATAAACACTGCTTTGACAAAAGCCGATTGTTATGTAAGTGGGAACGGCACACGACGGAAACCAGCCTGTTTAGGAACACCAGGTACAAAGTGGCCCGTGCAAGAAACGAGATATATTATAGGGTCACGAGACGCGATGCAAGGGTGCAACGCCGTGCGACACGCGAACAGCAGCTCTTACAAGGTGAGCCTAGTCGTTCCCAATTTTGAACAGGTTAAACTATCTGTAATCTTTATTTTGCTTACAGCGGGTACGACCCTAAGTGCTAAGAAGCTACATATGTCCAGCTACTGAGCACTGTTATGTAAATTGAGTTATGAATCATTTAAATGAAATGGAAAACATTGATATTTGGTTTGTTGCATTAGATATACGCGTAACAAGATGCAGATTGCTTCTGTGAAATACACTTCCTACGTGCACAAATGTTTTTACGTAGTTTGTTTTATTTTTGACAAGACATTTAAACTTCAATAAAGTCTATAAAACTGGTACTTATTCGTAGTGAACAACATCCATAAATAGATGTTATTTTTTTTTTCTCGGGATGGAAAGTTAAATGTTTAGCTTTAGCGTTGCTACGACTTGGGTAGGATAGGATTGATTCAGAAGAAGGGGGGCAAACATGACTATTGTTTCCGAGCAAATACTGATGATGGGAATTTTTATTTGTGACATTACAAAATGATCACATTACAAGCTAGTATAAAATTCGGAGTGCACAGTATAATGGACAAGATAAGTGCAGATTTATGCATAAAATTCATAACAAACTACGACTTCACATAATATAATGTATGAAAATACAACATGGACGACAAATTTATTTAAAGTGTTATAATTTTGTATTCATTTCCAGCTACGCTAGGAAATAAGCATTTCGTACAAAAACATCCAGTAAATTACGGCACCAACTGTGAATCTTTACTAAAATGTTTGGTGGCGGTAAACTACCTTGTTTACAAAAAAATTGCATACTTATTTTGTTATTGTATTTATATTTTTTCAGTGAAAAATTTTAAAATGTAACTGCTATATTATTTGTCCCTATTAATTATGAGTATATAATGAGACAGAACATCTCTTGAGCTGTAAACAATCATTATTTCCACCTTGAATAATGGATATGGTGGATAAAACTGCTAATTACATAACCTAAAATTTTTTAATTATAGACTTTACTAATACCTTCTTTCAGTATGGCTGCAATTGGAGCAACTGGGCACAGCTCAACAACAACAACAACAACAACAACCAGTTCTCTCAAGGAGGCCACCATCACTACTACTACTACTACTACTACTACTACTACTACTATTACTACTACTACTACTACTACTACTACTACCTACTACTACTGCTGCTGCTGCTGCTACTACTACTACTACTACTACTACTGCTGCTGCTGCTACTAGTACTACTACTACTGCTGCTGCTGCTACTACTACTACTACTACTACTACTACTACTACTACTACTACTACTACTACTACTGCTACTAAAACTACTACTACTACTGCTGCTGCTACTACTGCTACTACTACTACTACTACTACTACTACTACTATTACTACTGGTGCTGCTGCTGCTGCTACTGCTACTACTACTACTACTACTACTACTGCTGCTGCTGCTGCTGCTGCTACTTACGCTACTGGTGCTGCTGCTGCTACTAGTACTTCGTTGATGATGGCAGAACGTTCACGACTCTCATCGTAACGAACATTTCATGTTGAATGTTTCTCAACGTCTTCCCGTGTTTTCCCACGTGTTGCATGTTGTATATGTCTCATAGACTACAAGACTATAATTATGTTTGAAAAGTTGTTTCTTAAATTTATTAAAAAATGTCAGTAAGCCGTAAGTTTCAAGTTAGGCCTACTTGACACAGTTTAAGGCGAATGATTAAGAGACAATTGGGTTACCTATCACTTACGGAATCATATGTTCCGGTTCGTATGTGAAACAGTGGCATCGATCATTCAAACATGTAGGCCTATTGTCACCTTAAGAGCGGACAAGAACCAGACGTGTAGCGTATGACGCGCATCCCTGTTATGTATCATTTATGTATATGTAGTTGAGTACAGATCTAATTTTAGGTAAAGCAGCTGTACCTAAAAGTAATGTTGAACGTTTAAAATTTATTGAATTGTACCGGTGTGTTTTGTACCGGTAACGGGGCATTACCAAATGGCGCAATATTATTACTGTACACCGATGTTTAGAATATGGCTGTAATAGTGTGTCTTCAACAGTTACAGAATAGAGTATAACACAAAGTGTTCACAAGTATACGTATATAACAACGTGCCTGTGTGTTATATCATCGTATATGTATGATTTTATATAAATGTCTCAGAGACTTATTTACATTACATTCACGAATTAGAAGTCCTTCTTTTGAATTGGAATGAGTTTTCCTTTTTGCCGCAATGGTTTAGAAAAATTGTCAACTGTGGCGGAAATACTCTGCGCACTGAGACTACATTAAAAGAAATTACCAGCCTATTTAAAACAAAACCTTGATTACAAACTTTTTTTCAGAAGACAGTACGTTTTATACTATATTTTAAAATAATAGTCCTAAAATGTTTAAGACATGGACGGCAGAAATCGTTCAAGAGGAAAACAGACGTACAGAAATGCATAGTAATGGGACAGCTAACGAGTACAATAAAAAGCAACATTCAAGCATGACGCATGCGCGTCCACTTGCTGGGACGGTGCATGTTTGTTTTGTCTACGTTGGCGGTGTGTTAACACTGACGTCTTTCGTGCTACCATTACCAACGATTAGAGAAAACAGTCAATAACGAGAAAACCAACCACGATGCAATTTGTCGCAGAGGTCATGTTTTCCATCAGATTATCGCTATAATAAAATAAAAAAAGATTCATAAACATTTTTAAACGGTTTTGTTATAAGCGTTGTTATTAACGCGGATATAAGCGATACATATCTTTGACTGAAGATTTGTTGATTTATACTTCTGAATCCAAAATTTTTGCGACTACGTACATCAATTCTGAACCTACTGGGTAAATCGAGATGTGTTACAAAAAATGCATAAAATGAAATCCTAAGTATTATATATCCGACAAACTATCCCAACTTACCCTCTTGTGAATGTTACCAAAGGTCGATCGAAGGTTAGCGAATGAAATGAACCCATAACACCAGCACGTAGACAATGCTGCATTAATCTCTAACCTATTGTAATGATGTTATGTTTTACATAAATCGTTAGATTACAATTCGTACTTATTATTTATATCATTTCGTGCGTATTATTTAAAGTAGCCGTTTATTTCCATGCAAACTGTTATCAACAGTCTCATCTAGAAAGGATAAATTTAAATAATAATTCACATTATGAAGCGACTAGGAGCAGGCTCCGGAGGTGGCAGGGGTGCGGGGTGAACAATTCTCTCGCAGCGACAGCGCGTACGGAAATATCCTTTGTGAATTATTTCATTGGCAACGTCACAGCTAGCCACCTGAAGCAATGCACCCAGTAGGATGCCAAAAACCGTTTTATCGTACTGACATGTTCGTGTACATTTGTTTTAGTATAGCAATGTTTACATATTCATAGCGTTCAGAATTCACCACTGTTCACTACAATATATGTTTTTTTTTTAACCCAAACTCCGGCGTAGACAATGCTTGCAAAAGATGGTAGTCGCTTTGGTTTCCATCTGTTTTATTGTCCGCTTAGTTACATAACAACGACGTTCTCGACAAAAGTGGCAAATATTTTGTCAATTAGTGGCCTTTTACAAGCACGAAACTGCCACCGATAGTAACTATCTGTTTCCGTTGCTACTTCTGCTGTCAGATCAGCAACAATTTGTCGAGTCGAAGTAGACAATCACAATATACAAACAGTCCACGAAATGTGTTTTTGAGAAAAACAATCCTCATTCATACGATTAACATCCACGTTAATGCGATGTAGAATTATTTTAACATTTTTTAGAAATATTCTCTTTATGTTATTTTTTTTTTAAACTACCTACTGAAAGAGTTTCATGTTTCTGCTATTACAAAAAGTAGACCTATAGGCCTATGTGTATCAGCCAGTGTCCTACACGCAAGAGAGCATGAACATGCATGTACGTGAACTGTCATAATTGTCTAGTACACACCTCTTACAATGCACTGTGATATGCCATTCAAGTAAAGTATAATTATCGAACCGATTTAAAATTATATTTAATTTTATGCGGATTTTGTACTAACATCTTTCATACCCTCAGTATTTGTTCTGTCAGCTCAGTAGTTACTCAATTTGACTATTGAAATGTACAATTCAAAACAAACTTCAGCATTATGATTATTTTCATTAAAATTAATTTTTTAATTCACAAAATTTTAACAAAGAACTGATTATAAAAACTTTCGTACAAAGAAAGGTTTAAAAAAATTAAATAATTTTTAAAAATAATTTTTTTATAGTTTTAAGTAAACTATATTTTTATAGTTATAGAATGTAGTTTACATGATAGTAATTATGTTCAGAGTACAAAGTTTTGGAATGACAAGCGCAGGGATAACGTATCGCCGACTCGTTTCACACTCGTAACATCATTTATTTCAGTCGATAGCAGTAAACAAAAATACTAATTAAAATGACAAAAAATTAAATATTTAACATATTAGAGTTAATGAGATATAGTGAGGCGGCCAGGGTGAGGGCTGGTGGTGGGCAGGGCCTAATGTGCACCAGTCATCATAAGCTAGACAATATGCAAAGTGCATGTGGTAATAATGTTGTGAATCGCATCATTGTTTATTAGCCTCACCCATCAATGCATTGATCGCCCCTATGTAAACAGCCAGGTATCACACAACAAACTGACTCCAGTGTCTATCTGTCTACCAACACATTCACACACTAATGCACTAAATAACACTAATTACTGTAAAAAAATTATTGTCAGGACTGTGCCGCTTAAAAAGATGCTGATTGCTAACCGAATGTTCGTATCAGTGGTTCAGTTTTCAGTGCGTTCTCAAGTTTTGTATACATTAATGCGATCGTATAAACAAGTGAACATATTGAAATTAAGTGCCAGCTGTTCTTAAACACCGTCGGGCATTTGTAAGTTCCAGAAATATGTATTTTATTTAGATAATTATAATAATTAATTAAGTAAGAGAACGGATCAGAATGATGAACTGGTATTAAAAACTTAACACAAATATAACTTAATTGTTACGTATTTGATCTAAATCTTGATATTAAATTTTAAAAATTATAAAAATAAGTACATTCATTGGATAAAACAAATAGAAAGATGTAGATTTTTATTGTTAAATAAATTACTTATTTTGTTGTGTGATAAAAATGATACATGTGAAAGTACTCAACTTAATTTTTACATGTTTGTTACAAAACATGTCCAGTTAGTGCAGAAAAATACAATTACGTGCTTTGATAAATACAGATTACATTCGGAACTGTCGTTTGTATAAATAAAGTTTAGAAGTATTCTGGATTAAAGTTAAATCAGAATTCCATAATTTTGTAATTTCTAAGTGCAATTTCATAAAAGTATCAATTTAGCAGCTCATGTTATAGATGTAAAAATTATTTACAAGTAAGCGCAAAATTGCCAGCTTTTAACAGTAATGAATTGTACAATAATTGTACCATTATTTTACCTGGTTCAGCCACCAGACGATACCGTGTCTGTGTTATCTCTTGACAAAATAGATTAGGCCGTCGTCTATCCCTATTTTAAAGAGATACACAAAATGCGCATGTCCATTTGTTTTAGATTGAAAATCACAAGTCTGGAGGCACGATTGCCTCTACTATAAGACCTGTGACTAGCCTACGCAGGAATTTTGAGAAACCTTTCACGGAGTCTTCATCCCGCGACATAGGCGCAGAACATATTATCGTTAAGAAATTAACAATAGTTGTTAACTTAACATAAATTAACATGTTTATACAAGTGTTCAGTGCGAAATAATTACTATTCTTTAGGGGAATTAATCTGACCTAACCTTCTTGTTGGCTTCCTATGAAACTAAAACGTACACACTTGCTATGAAGTGTGTAAAGTAAACAAAGGACATAACGAAGACAAGACATAAAGTACAAGTATTTTTACATATCCACTACATAGATATACAAGTACTGTTTTTACTTTTGTTATGTTCTGAATGGCTACGTTAATGCGGACACTCTGTACTAACATGAAACGCATAATTTACAATATTTCTATAAACGTATTTACGTACGCACCCCCTCACGCACGAGTATTAATTAAACTAATGTATTTGTGACATGGAAGCAAATAATTTCTTCTTTTTGATGTGCCATAAGTCAATTACTTATTTCGACCACTTACCGTACAGACACCTCTTTGCGATTTGAATTTTTAAGTAACATTAGCAATTGTAATATAAAGTGATGCATACTTTTTTAATTTGAACTTACTGAAGATTACTTTAACCATTAAAAATACTTTTTAAGTAAATATTGTAAAATTATGTACAAATATTCGTTTTAAGAGAATCCGGTTTGTTTATATATGTTGAAAAAAATACTTTTAGCAAACTCCATTGCTGTTTCTTTAATAATATAATCAATTTATCAAACACATGGCATTATTAATATTAAATTATATACCTAATACAATCGTGGACATTCACAGTAAGTGTTGTTTGTTTCAGGTATTTGTTAAACATTCAACAGAAATACATAAACATTTTATTTTCACTGAATTTTATAATAATTACTTATAATTATATTTATAATGTAATTAATGAAACCTGGTATGTAATTTATAATTAAGTTGTTTGAAGCAATCCTTCAATCAAGAAACTATTTTATGTTCTAATAATAATTAAGAATGTTTAAGACTAATCGACAATCTATGCAAACGTCTCGGATGCAGCGTAATATAATCGTAACAAAATAATTAATAAAACTATTCTCTATAAAATAATTCATTTCCTAACTGCAAATTGTTAAACAAATGTATATAATATATCCTTTCGATTCAGTAGTAATAACAGAATTCAAAGAATTGTTACAAATCTGAAAGCTCTCAAAAAAATATTTTTTTAAATTTTATATATATAATAACAAGAGTTATTAGGAATATTATGTGGTGTGTGTGTGTGTGTGTGTGTGTAACGAAACGTTATTATGGTGGAGACATAGAAACAGAAATTCTGATCTATTTTTGAAAGGAAAACATTAAAAAAACTAATGAACTCAAGAAAATTAACGAACAAATAGTGTTAAGATCCTTGTAATCTAAATTGTAACTAAATATTTTTAGAATTTTATATTTTTAAAACTGTGTGATATTTGTTTATGAACTTCTAGCAATTCATTTAAAGAAAATGCAGTAAAAAATTTGCCCTGATTAATATTAAAATGAATAATTCAGTAATTACGTGCCTTATGCACCTGAACACGACAATTTGTGTGACAACTTTCTATCATATCATTTTTGATTTGATATTATTTTACCATAGTGAAATTTAGTTTCTAAATTCCTAAATTTTAAGGTGTACGTGTGCAAATCACTATAGTTTAATGTAAGTTGTTGTATTTGATTAAATTCTGGATTTAGTGAAAAGTCATAGACATAAAATGGCAAGAAAAAATAAGTTGGAACTTGAATCAAGTTATAATCTCCTATACTTAATATAAAAATATGGGTAATCATGATGGCAAAAATACTATAGACTAACTAAAGAAAGTATTATTAATAACACTTATTTAATAACGTACTTATATTAAAATAAACTTACTTTTGAAAGGTATAAAATACTGTTTAATCACATTGAATTAATGCTATAACTTATTATTATTCGCATAAAATTTCATAGTAAATATTTAAGAAAGAAATTACCGTTGTTTCATTTGTCTCTGTTATGTTGGATGGACTTACGTTTAATTTCAAATTTAACTCAAGATACAATGTAATTTCTGTTGTGAAATTGTCAAATCAAGGTTATGTCATGAACTAATGCATTACTGTTATTTAATGTTTCATCGTATGTATAAATGTCAGTTCTCTTTCACAAGAGGAGTTTTTAAGTTTACAACGCTTCAAAACATGTTTCCAGACATATTTTGGGATTTAATAGTCCTATCAGTCTAAGGAAAATCTTGAAAATCTTCCAACAAGTTATTCTTTTATTCTATGTGGCTCAGACTTACACGTAGTTTTGAAAGGACTAATTAAAACTTGATTTTCGTATCGGCAAAGAAAATACTAATGGCTGTACTTAAAAATTGTTTTACAATTAGTCCCATTTTTCAATAATTTATATTGAGGTGTTTTTAGAAAATTGTTATAAGCTTGAAGTAGGACTGTAAAAAAAATTATTAACTTTTAATATAAAATTAGTTAATTACCCTCTTTACACTTAGAGAGAGAACTTTAAACGATATAGTCAAAATTGTAAGAGTTCGAGTTTGCAATAATTTATTAAGAGTATTAAGAAGAGCTAAAAGTTAATACATGAAAAGGGCTGAAATCTATATTCCTATGTACAAAACATTGGAAGATACCTTTAAAATATTTTTATGCCTAAAGATGAAGCTGGTACACACATTATTGCACCCTAAACATTTAATTTATTGTTTACTTATACCTTTGATTGGTACTAGAGATTATTTATATAGACTGTGATATTTAGAGGGGCAGTTGATAGACATTATGGAAATATTTCATAAGTAATAGCTAATATTAGTTAGAATATCATTTTCATTGTTATCAAGGATTCGAATTTCAGAATATGCTTAGTGTAAAGTCAAGAAATTTTGGTTCCAGTTTTTATTATTAAAAATTAATTTTCGTGGTTAGTTTTTACATGACTAAAGTAATTGTTTTGAACTTTTGTTCATAACAAATTTTTTCATAAGGTTTCTTTATAAGAAATTCTTGGTATCTTTCTAAAATAATTGCTCGATATGTAAAATGTACGGTTATCTAAAACATCACTACTACTACTACTACTACTACTACTACTACTACTACTACTACTACTACTACTACTACTACTAAACTTACTACTACTACTACCACCACCACCATTACTACTACTACTACCACCACCATTACTACTACTACTACTACTACTACTACTACTACTACTACTACTACTACTACTACTACTACTACTACTACCACTACTACTACTACTACTACTACTACTACTACTACTACCACCACCACCACCACTACTACTACTACCGCCACCACCACTACTACTACTACCACCACCACCACCACCACCACTACTACTACTACTACTACTACTACTAGTACAACAAAAACAACAACATCTACTACTACTACTACTACTACTAGTACAACAACAACAACAAAAACAACAACAACTACAACAACTACTACTACTACTACTACTACTATAACAATGACATAATAATACCAACAAAATACTTGCGCAAAAATTAATAACAACAACATTTACAATGATAGTGGAGGTGATAGTATAATTGCGGGTTGAGACGTGTCTGTTATTTGGTTCTGGCCAAAGACGTGCCATAGTTAACACTCACTGAGGCACCTACGTAACACAGGAGGTTGTGATTAGGGTTGAGTATCTCAGCTGATAACCTTTCCTTATGCAAAAGGTAGTGCGTAGTGTACATAAGTGTGAAACTTAATCACAGTATGATTGTGAAGAACCTATTGAGGATAAGGTAAGAACGGAGCGGCTGAGAGTTGGATGCAGGCTTGGAACTCGTCGGCGATAAGACAATACCGTGTGACATAACAGGTTGTTCCCCGACAGTTAGTATGTTGAACTATGTGTGAAAGAATTCTCAGACTGACTTCTTTGAGCGCGAAAGATTAATATAATGTTATTGTCATTACTATTATCGTCTTATCAAAACATTTTCTTTGTTCTTCGACTAAAAGATAATATTAGATATTATTGTTATAGATGAATACATTGTCCAATTAAGAGACCTACGTATGTGCAGTGGTTATCAGTAAAATAGGCTCGACAGGCCGAGAGTTTACTGGTTTACTGTTTTGATCAAAATCAGTAGAAAAGAGATGATTGAATCTGGTGTTTCAGAAATTATATAATTTTTTGTCAAACTTTAAGGTAAGGCAAGGTTTTAATGTAAAAATAAGAATCACACACACACACTTAATTGACTTCAAACTGGTGAAAACAAAGGTCACGATCGAGATTAGAATCATTTGTAAGTCACGCGAAGAAAGTAAGGTATCCAATTGTGGTGAGAAACCTAAGCGTGTCGAGATCACACTAATTAGAACGTGATCCAGTAAAATCAAAATTTAAATCTTTCAGTATTAACGTAAATACTAATGTGTAGAAATAGGAAATAAACAAGTTATCGAGAAAGTTAAATACTGAGGCTAATATTTAAGCACAGAATAAATAAATTATAATTTACCTAAATATTTTGCAGACTCGTTCTTTACGAAGAAAGTTGTTATGGAAGCTACAGAGAAAAATGCAAAACACTTGCTGTTAACCCCATGATAATGACGTTTTCCTTATTTCAAAACTTTATTATGTTTTTAAAAATAATTAAATTGCGTGAGAATAAATGCATCGACTCTTGATATTCTTATTCGTTTTTACGAGAAGCTAGTTAAAACAAAAATTATTGGTTACATGACTACCATGGTACAAGACTACATGCTCCAAATTTTCTTACAGCCCTCTGTCATAATTTACTTATACAGTATAATCTTAATTTTTGTTTATACGTAATGCACAACGTGCACTCACGGGGATGTACGTAAGTGTACGTAAGTACACTATCTTCACTTTGAATCGTTGTGTACTTACGGCTGAGCGAAAACTCTCCAAAGTATTTTCCAATTTTTTAGACGAATCGAGGAAAGTATTGAAATACTGGAAAGTATTTTCCAGAATCATTCAATAAATACCTCGTAAGTACAAAATATATCCCTGATTTTAATTGGGGGCGTCTCTGAGATACTTTGAATTATTTTCTAAATGCTTGTGTTCCATTCGTGGCGGACGTTTTCCAATGATGCGTCATACTTGCGAGCTAAATGTACACTCTACATGGATTTCGTCTTCGTGGTCATCGATGGCACTACATAATTAATCATCATCATCAACTACAGCAACAGCAACTTCTTCTTCTTTATTTTACTTTATTTCTTCCCCTCCTACTTCTTCATCCACTCCTCCCGCAACACCTCATCCTGTCGCTGATTTTCTCTTCAAAGAAGAGGTTTAGGTTTTGGGCTTTTATTTGTCTTGGGTCTTCCACAGATTGTATTCTATCTTAGTATAGGTCTGTCAGTCTAAACCGACATGATTCATAAAATTATTCAACCTTAAAAGTAGTTGTTTTTCCATTCGTTGAGTTACTGCTTTCATTCTCCTCCTCTCACTCTACCCTTTCGCTTTCTCTTACACAGTGACATCTTAATAACTGTTTTCTCCTTCACCTTGGAGGAAACAATCTCGCACCTTTCCTAGAAATATAAATTAAATGAAATATATTAATATTTGGTATGATACATATTTCAGAAAACGATATTTTTTTGTAGGGAAAAGCGGCCTGGCTTCCTCAGAGAGTTTTGTAAATTACACTAAGCAGCAATGAAGGTCTAAAATGTAAATGTTATTACAACTTATGTGTAAATATATTGGACAAGAACTAAACATTTGAACATAAAGGTATGAAGTGGTTAAAGTATGTATTACCTTTAGAAATGTATGTTATTTGTCTAGCCTCTTCTGTGATATGATTTACATCTTGGATTGGAAATATTTATTTTCTAACAGAATAAAAAACTGCCTGTCCGTCTCGGATGTTCTGTCGTCCAGGCCCGGGCTTCCGTAATGTTGGCAAAATGTTTCTTTGCTAAAGCTGTTCACCTCGAAAGCGAAAGTGGTTGACGCCCTACAGAGGCCGGCCTATTGGCCACGTCAGTACAACTCTTTACTCCTGTGGATCAACTCAAGAGGGAGCTTTAAAACCGTGAGTAAGTCGTGAGACAGGACACCGGTACAAAGTCAAAATTCCACGACTACTTCCGGACCCGTACTTTAACTTCCTTGCGCAAACACATGACCAAAGAGTACCCGATGTCGGGCTGCGACCCAAATAGAACGCACAATCCCGGGTGATGAGACCCTCCGCGCAAATGCCTTATCTGTACTTTTTTATTCGAACATTTTATGTATAGACCTACTTCTCGATAACGTTTTTCGAAATTCTACCATATAGCTACTATTGTGCTGTAAGTAAAAGGAACACACTTTTTTCAAATGTAGTTTACAGTCCCAAATAGTGAATCTCCAACATAGGTATTTCAGTGTTCAATCGTTAGGTTTCTCACAGCTGGTCGAGCAGGTAGTGTGACTACACTAGAGGTGGAGTCTATTCGCCTCTGAACACTTATGAAACATTTTCAAGGGCATAGCTAGCTTCATCAAAGTAAAATGTAACGAAGCTTCAGATAAAATCTATTATTCTGCCAAATTCAGATAAGAAAGAGTGATACAAAAATTATTATGCAAATTGCTGTAACAAATGTTATAGCCATTTAATTAATAAATATATTTCTCGGTTCTTGCAAGTGTATTTGTTTAATAGAAGACAAAAAAGCAATTTCTAATTGACTTTAAGCTATGTTTTTTGTTTTTTTATTTACATTTTTTAACTTATCATAATAATAATAAATTTCTTTTGTAATTGTATTTCATAATCTTAAGCCAATTTCACAGAATAAATCGTAATATCAGAGACTTATACATTTTGTAAAAAGGAAAATATTTTATATCTATAAATACGATATACAGTAACTACAAGAGATACAATACAGCAACACTGTTTACTTTAAAGTACATTTTTTTACATTGAATATTTTAGAAATATACTTAACGACGAAAATATGACTATACTTTATAAAAATTACGATTAGCTTTACGAATTAATCATTTATTTAATAGCGACGTTTACAATTTCAGATCCAAATCATTTTGTATTAATTAAACCATTTGTTCCATGGACTTTTATCATAAAAAGCTACACTATACCCTTAAAATTAACCTTATCCTTAAAATTATTAATAGACCATTTGTTTTGTTCTTTAGACCATCTTACAAGGAGTGCAAACAACTTTTTGAGATAATTTCCTTACTCTCAATTTGTTTTAAGGTTTGTAGTTTCTCCTCTCCGCTCTTTATTTTACTATAGTAATTTTGAACCGAATTTCATTTGTGGAACAATTGGTGTAATAAGTTGAGATGTATTTATTATTTTCTCTTTAAGAAATTTTTCAAAATCCATTAATTTATTTCTGGTTATTGTCAGCATATTTTTATCAATCCAAGGAGTCTTATATATCCTAAATGCAAACATATGTCACATTCTTTAAGACATATTAAATCGTCGTGTAGTAAAAAGCGGGTATTACATGAAAGCAAATCATGTATTTTAAGAAGGTTACCATATTGCACTGTCATTTCCAGGCATCAAGAGACATGTCCAGTAATTGTAGGTTATTTAACTGGAGTTGGTTAATTTGGGTTGACAAGTCTATTTTAATGCTTTATTATACTTGGTTTATAAAATCGTGTGATTTATTTTTTCGATTTCATTGTTATCTCTGTTTTATTTTCTCACTAACAGGGCATCGAAAATATGAAAATGTAATAAACGACACCAGGACAAATCTACAAATGAAGCAAGCTATAATACTGTTTACTCCATCAAATACTGTAGTCTTTTACACCTAACAGTAATTAATTTTATTCCACATTAGAGATACGCTTAGAACAAAAAAAAATTGTAACACTTTGATGTATAAAAAACAAAAACTTTGTCTAATTGTACGTTTCTGGCGGTAACAATGTTAGTCTAATCTCATGCGCACTGCAGTAAAATCATGTTTACAGGAAATCGACTGACACTACAAAGCACGGTCCAGATTTTGGGAGTAGAAAGCAATTTTTTTATATAGAACTAAACAACTGTGGTGTCAGTAGAAAAATTTGGCTCTAACATTCCGAGTACGTTAGGACGAAGATTCCTAAAAATCTGATAGCATTTACGTTTCGGTTGAGTATAGTTGTCCAACCAATCGCCTGTCAAAATAAGTATCCACGTCTAATAGGACCTTGCTATCAAGTACCTTTATCATGCTGATTTAAATATTATTCTTTGCAACATATAGAGAAATATTTTTCACAGTTTATAAAAGTTTTGTACCGCCAATATTTTATAACTTTTAAAAGACAAGGTTTTTCCAAAAGTTTGTTACAGAATTTTCTAAAAATGTCGATAATATGTGTATAGATATATTTATATAACAAAAATAATAGATATTTCGTATGACGTCTACTGCACAAGTAAAAAAATTCTAAAAAGAAATAATTATCTGAATGGATTGCTTTTCATGGATCTTATATAATAAGCCTATTTGCCATGTTATTTGATGTTCTCAATAAATAATAACGACTAAGCATCAAGTTGTATTAACAGAAAATTGCAAGGAAACAACAGTTATGACTTAAAATATTCCTTTCTCGCTGAATTTTTCTTCAAAATTTCCTTGTCTCATGGAATTTTTGATGGCATTTGCATATTTCGTTTTCTTTGGCATATGGTCTCACACAGTATAATAGACAGAAGTTAAGTATGGTTAGTTGTTTTCGGCTGTTTGGGCTAAACAAACTATTGTTTATTGTAAATAACACCTAGGTTATTTCCAAGAGACATGACTTATGCAAACAATAAAGTAGAACTGATTGATCTGCCTTCGTCTTCAGTTAGTGATTTAAAGAGTTCACTATTGTAGCACTGAGCACAATATACACAATAGAGATTTCGCTTCCATTACATCGCTACTACTGCTGCTACTACTACTACTATTACTACTACTACTACTACTACTACTACTACTACTACTACTACTACTACTACTACTAATACTACTACGACTACTACTAACAACACCACTACTACTGCTGCTGCTGCTTCTGCTGCTGTTGCTGGGCTTACCACTGTTTCATGTAATATTACTTGTGTAACTATTTTTTTATTTACTACTTGTAATAGGCCTATATAAATGTTTATAATTAACATTAATTTACTACTAGCGTAATAATTATGTTACAGTTTAATTGATGTAATAAGTTTTGTACTAGCATATATTTATAGTTACAACAAATAGTGATTAATAATTCTATTAATTTCTAGTAACGTAATAGTTCCGAGGTAATAAAGTATATGGATACAGCTGAGAAATAAGCCTATCTCGTTTTTATATTTACTTCACTGTAAAATCCTCTGAGCTCATAAGTGCCATACATCGGTAATTAGGAATCTTGCACGAAAATTGACAAAAACAAAACAAAAAAATTAACACATAATATTAATTATTATAAAAATAGTTAGACATCTAAACTATGATGATACGGCATAGGAGATATTCTATAAATAACCATTTACAGTGTGTTGAATTCCTCTAGGCTTCAGTAGAATAAATGCTGCTGAACATTAAATTATATTAGAATAATTTCTGTTAATATGCTTTAAACATATTATATTTAGAGTAATTTCGTTATTTTGCGGCATGGATAAAGAATAATGTGTACACATAAAATTTGCAACATTATGTATGCAACATCTTACAAATTAACCGTTGTTCGAGGTGTTCTGCATTTCTCTTCTCTTTCATTGAAGTCTATTGAACAACGATTACGTCTTTGATTTGAGTTTTATGGATTTTAATAGTATTCAAACCTATACGTTATTTCCTAATTAATCCGAATCATTAGTAAATTACAGAGCAGCAATACATTCCATCATTGATTGGTTTTTAGAGATTATTTCCAGGAGATATGACTTATGTATAGGCTTCAGTAGAATATGGAAAATCATGACCATATATTTAACATATATGTTAACATATTATATTTAGAGAAACTTCTTTCGTTATTTTGCGGCATGGGTAAAGAATAATGTGTACACATAAAATTTCCAACATTGGATGCAACATCTTACAAATTAGCTGTTTTTCGAGGAGTTCTGCATTTCTCTTCTCTTTCATTGAAATCTATTGAACAACGATTACGTCTTTGATTTGAGTTTTATGGATTTTAATAGCATTCAGACCTATACATTATTTCCTAATTAATCCGAATCATTAGTAAATTACAGAGCAACAATACATTGCATTGATCGGTTTTTATATAAATATATTTCCTGTAATTACGTATTTGGTTACTAGTTCATTATTTTTACACCAGAATTTTCGTATACCACGGTAGTCAAAGTTTTGTGTCATTCTTCCAAAGACGTAAAAATAATTTATAAATTAAATACACGTATCGAGACTTTTTATAGATGTTTATAGATTTGACGCACATTTCCGAAAAAGAATGTTAACAGTATTCTCTTGCAGCGCAGTTTTTAAGAGCACTCTATTTTGTGGCGGCAATGAAGTGCATTCCTGTGAAGTGTTTGAACTTATCCACATAATTTAATTCACCATACTTCCATTTCTCAATAGCGAAAAATATTTAAAGTAAATGATGTAGAACAATCTGAATAACCCTTGTCATTCATGAAGACTAATATATTTACTTAAATTGATAAATCACGCAGTACAGATATGTTTACCTGAGGAGTGTACTTAATTGAGAGGAATGTTAAGTCTTATTCCCGCATAATATGCCAATTTTTGGTTGCAGTCATCTTAGGACTGATCCTTTGATTTCAATTAAATTAACGGTTAATTTGATTAATTTTTATGTATTACATTTTCTTTCAAAAGTGTACTTTAAAGCAAGCGTCACCTAAAATAAAACAGT
Organism: Magicicada septendecula; assembly: GCA_034769895.1. Taxonomy (NCBI): domain Eukaryota; kingdom Metazoa; phylum Arthropoda; class Insecta; order Hemiptera; family Cicadidae; genus Magicicada; species Magicicada septendecula. The sequence continues at coordinate 345,388,982 of CM068367.1, read as the reverse complement.
TTAAAAGACTATTGGAATAAATTGGAATTAAAATTTTAAATTTTTACTCAAACTGTATACTTGAAGTGCGTCTTATACCACTATAATAATTTTTTTGCAATCCAGGAAATTAACATAGAGGAAAACGATTAAAAATAATTGGTAAAGTGTGTTTTAAACCAAAAACTAAACGATGAGACTCATCACAAAATTTCGTATTAACAGCATCGTTACAAACACAATTAATTAAATACAGTAATTGCCAATTAAAGCACTTATTGAATTTTCTTTGATTCACCGAATTTCGAATTGCTTCTGCGTATATTCTGGTCTTTTACAGATTGCACGGTTCCCGATATTTTATTCCTAATCTACGTAAGGTAAATATTACAGTAACCAGCAAGAAAATAATATTTATATAGGCCTACATTTGGAGATACAATATCTGCATTAAATCAAGCAATGTTTTAAAAATGTTATATTTTTGTGACTACTTTAAACAATAATAAACCTGATTAATTAGAGAGCTTACGCATTTCCTGTAATTTTTCCTTTGTTTAAAATGTTTGTTTTTTCGATTTATTTTGTAGTGTACTTTAAAAATATAAATATGAATATAACTGTAAGCAAGTCTTTCCCTCTTCCTCTTTCTCTTTCTCTGTCTCATCTACTTCACATCGTCCTTTTCTCTTAATTTCCTATACTGTTACTTACATTCTGTATAAGTAAATATCTAATAATGTCACAAACTTGTCATTTCAGACAAAAACTATATACACATTCCTACATAAACAGTTCAAAATAAGTCAAATAGTTGAGTAGCTAAACAAAATCAGTAGGAGTCTTAAGACATTTAGCTTGTTTATAATGATTATAGGGAAACGTTGTGTTACCAAATTTGAAAGAGTAAGTTACCAACACTTCACTGTAGTACATTCTCTCATTACTTGATTTATAAATACTATTTTACGCTAAGGAAATAATATTTTTTGTTTTTAATATATTTCAATAAATATATACGGTAATTGAATAGATGTAGAATATGTCTATTTTCACTTGATTTTAGAAAATATTACATTTAAGAAAATGTGTAATATTTTAAACAATTTTAAAAGGACCTTATTCGTATCACGTTTTTGTTATTCCCTTTAAATTTTAGGCTATCTAGTCTACAATAATCGATTAACGTAATTTAGTATGTCAGTAAATATTAAGTGGTAAGCACTGATACTGAAGTCATCAGCAATGAACAGAACTGCCAAAACTGGACAGACATAATTAGATTTTTCGTAGCTCTAAAACCATATTACGCGATTTTGTATTATTTGTATTAACTATTATTGTCCAGTTTAGTTAATCGTCGATTTCGAAATATTAAATTAAGTTTAAAATATTTCGTATCATTTAATTCGTGATATGTAGTCAAGGATATTGGCAATCCAGTCTAATAAAATACATATTGATAGAAATGATGTGTATAAGATTTCATCAGTTGTCTATGGATGACACCAGACTTTCATTAGCAACGTCACTCCACACTTCACATTTATAATATAAAACAACGTCAAGAAAGATTGGCAGTTGCACCTTGCAAAAACGATTTACACTGGACGATGTCCACAGCTGACATTCACGTATTCGCCGATAAGACATCTAGAGGTTTGTCCCCAACAATTAATGTTATTAATATTTTTAAAATGAAAATTCGTTTATGTTTGAATTTGATGGACCTGATTCAACTATACGCGACTTGTGCTGAATATAATCTTATAGCTACGTTGGTATTTTTATCTTTCATGAGTTCTTACTGTTAAAAAAAGAGAAGTAGGCCTATCCAGGATATTTGATTTTATGTGTACGAAACATTAACCCATAAAAAGTCTTTTAATCCAAAATACTTATGATGTTTCAGCATCTTTGAATATTGCATCGGGAATGGTTAATAGGCGAACTGAAGAAGAATTTCTACTTGGTGTTATTTATAAATATATGCATAATTTTTTATTTACTGTCTAAATTAAGTTGAAATAATAATCTGATTGTATCAATGAATGTAAACGCACATGTAATATCTACGACGTTTTATCAAAATGTTTGTGCAATGTTTGGATTTCGTGCGCTATAAATGTCCCATTAAAAAATAGTTTTTGTGACGTTTGTACAAATCTTAGTTACAATCGCCTAAAATTTTTACACACTTGGAAGAATATTTTAGATTTGAGAACTAATTGAGTAAGTTATATTTTGGTGTATTGGCGATTTTTTTGACATTCTGCAATGCAAGACTAAAATGTATGGAGTAAATGTTTGTATATAGAATTGGATAATCTGTTCTGTCATGGAGAAAGTGTTGCAGAAGACGTCTGGGAAGCCTGTTATGCATGAATAAGCAGTTCAAGTCTTCAAATATTATCGTGAACAAATTGAAGAACATGTTAATCTTATGAAGAGTGTAATTTTGTTTTCCATTAATTTTTATCATTAGATGCAACGATAAATAGAAAAAAAATATTCTGACATTTTACGTTACACGTGTGTGAAGCTATTCATAGGAAACGGCGAAATGGAATTGCAGTTTATTGAAATTGCACTTCTTCAAGGATATTTGGCAAAAAAAAAAAAATTGTACTGATGTCGCAACCGCTGTATCGCCATATTTGCCACTATATGATCTTTTTTCTCCCAAATAATGAAAAACACCATTAGAAAGGGCAACGTTTCGCGATTGTTGAAGGCGTAAAAAGAAAATCGCTGAACGAGCTGAGGCTACACAAAAAAGTGCGTTCGAGAATTGTTTTTAAGACTCGAGAAAACGTTGTCATAGTTGTGTTATAACCGATTGATGCTATGTTGAAGGGAGCATTGTAAATGTAGATGAACCAATGCTTAATTTTTTAACTAAACAAAAATTTCGCGAACTTTTTTTATCAAACCTCGTATGTACAGTACATTTAGCCTTTTATAACGTGCTAGTTGCCTGAACTTCTTGGAATAATGGAAACAACGATAATTCAAGATTTTATGTCTTGTTTTACTTAAATACCGTTTTAATGAATTCTTTGGAGAACAAACCCCTCACATATATAAACATCAATATCAAATCTTTTTAAAAACACAAATTGTTCTACCGCTGGACAGCAAAATCTACAGACGTCGAAGAAGCACATAAGCTAAGTGAACTGTCTTATAGGAACTACTCATTGTAATACAACGTACATATGATCATGTTTTATTTGTATAACGCTTGTAGTCGTGTTTACTACGTCGTGTCTTCTCCCGTGTTTCGTTGTATTATGCTGGGCGGGCTCGTTTGTGCACTAATAACTCTTCACAGATCAACGAACCAACGATTCTTCAAACGTTAGGAGCACTTCCTTTATTCTCGCTATAGAAACGCACATAACTCACTACAATCGAAGGTTTGATATGCTGTTAACAAGACCATAACATGCTACATGCATGCATGCATGTTAGCATGTTATGCTTAATTGACCATTATCATGGACTTGGGAACTGATTTGATTTTGGAGATGTTGATAAGGAGAAAGAAAGAATGAACTGAAAATGAAGGGTCGCGGTGAGTCTGTTAAATTACCAAATTTGACGGGAGAATTAATTATACATTACGCAACGATTTCACCCGAAACAATTGAGTGAATCGTCCTTCTTACTTTGTGCTGTCTAAAAATTCTTTGTTCTAATTACAGACAAAAACTAATATGAAACATCATAATACGTTAAAGTTTTATTTCGTACTTGTGTTAATACTCTTCTGTTCAGTTCTGTCTTTAAAACTCATAAACGATGGGTAATTATCTAGTCGGAGTGCTACCATCTTAATATTGTCACTCGTGACGTTTCAACCTACAGTCTTTTTTTGAATCTGGTATTGTCTTCAAAAGCTGAAAGTGGCGGTTGAAGAAATGTGTTAAAAGACCTAACATTGTGTTGTGATTGTTATAAGTATTTTTACAAACTCTATACGTGGAGTCATAAAATTTATACGCACATTCAGGAAGCAGCCTAATATTTTCAACTGGTATAGAAGCCATTTTTCACGCTCGTGGATTAGGCCTACACTGTTCCGTCGCCACTACATCCTGCGCGACTGTTTTGTCTCCGATTATTTTAACTATACCTAACGTATCACATAAAAAAGCGCCAATATCAATGGTTGTTCTGACTTCAAATACAGTTCTTCAACCTTAATTTTCAGGTTCTGAAGGCGCCCCCGGATTCTGTTAGCCGTAAAGTCAATAATGAAAATATTACGAGGAGGGTACTCTAAGAGGAGGATGTGCCAGACGTTTGCCTAGATTTGGAAAAGTTAAGCGTGAAAACATAACGGTGAAGGCAGTCCAAGACGAACGTTCACCAGATTTCTTTTTAGTGATTATAGTAAAAACGAATCCTGTAATGTATTAAAACAATGTTACAACAACCGCACATATTCAAATAATACGGCTTAGATACCTAACTATGTGTGAATGGTTTTTAAAATTTAGTTATTTAAAATTTTTAATTTTAGTTTTTAAAATTTTGTTAAGAAAATTAAATGTATTGAAATAAAATTTGTGAGAGTGGTATGACTGCATAACAAAAATAAATGTAATTTTCTATTAACTAAAATTAACTAATTGTTTTTGAATGTAAACTTAAACTTAAATTTATTTCATTTTTTACGTAAATACCAGTATCATTAAACACATCATTGGAGTATTCTGTCAAAAAGTAAAATTTCGGGGCGATAAAATAAAACAATGCAGGTTCTGATAATTATATCTTATAGCGTAGGTAAGAAGAGAATATTATTAAGTGTTTTCACATGTCTCTCAAGTAGCACATAGCGCGGGTATAAAAAGATTAGTTATAAAAAATTAAAACTGAACGAAAATAACTTGTAAGTTATAATGGTTCAAATTTTATCCCTATTCATGAATTTACAGTTTAGAATAGACTGTATGGTCCATTACTTTAATATTTCTTGATAACGTCTATACATTTGGAGTAAAACATATTAAACGATTGCAAAATTTACAAAAATATTCATATGTTTATCAGAACCGCTGTTTGGTTCTATATTTAAAAAGCCGTAAAAACAAATTTATTTTTATAAAAGCGATGTTTTGAATTTGTTCACGGAACATAGGCCTCTACTATTTATTTCCTAAATATACCTGTTGTTGCGTTGTGTGCGAGAGAAAGAGATAGGAAGAGAGAGAAAGAGAGAGAGCGAGAGAGTGTGTGTGTGTGAGGGAGAGAGAGAGCGAGCGAGTGAGAGAGGTTACGTGTGCAATACCAGTCGGTAGTGTTGGATGTTGGACCTGAGGGTCTGTCTTTTTATGCTGAGGACAGTAAAAATTTAGCCGTGTGTGCAAATGGTCATGCCGTTTATGGCATCATGAAATAGTTCTTTTTTCATACCACCGCTGCGGTCGCATATGAGTACTTCGTCGACAGCTTATTCTGTACTTCATAACATTCTATCTGGACAGTTTACTCTGTAGCAGAATTCACCCTTAAACGCTTATGACTTTCATTCTAGGATTTTTTTTATTTGTTAGTATAAATAATATAATATATGTGCAAATATAAATTAATTTCTTATTTACATAGTAATATTGTAATTTTTTAATTATTTTTCAGTACTTTACAGCAATATAGTGAAACTGTATGAACATTAATCAAGCGTATTTTCAACAAACCGTAAGCTACGTTTCGAGTACAGCTGAATGATAAACGTGATTCCAGTTACAATGTGAAACTGCAATAATTTACTACATTTATATATATATATATATATATATTTCATTTATTTAAATCTCTCTATATATAAAAGCGAAATATCACTCATTTATTCATACACACACTCATCACGAAATCTCCATTACTATAAAGCCTACAAACTTGCAATTCGGCACGTATGTTCCTCTTGGCTTCTGGGTGCTCGCTAAGAAAGGGTTTTGAAAACTTTAACGCTTAACCGCGAAAAAACGCAAAAAACCGCTAATAACCGTGACACCAATAATGCAGCTTTTTTTCAACTGTACGCTTCATGGAAATCTAATGTTTATTTTTTTACTTTGCTTTAAGCTTTTGGGGAGTGACTAAACAGTATTCTTTTCATCTAACCTATAACCACGAGGAGGAGTGAAAATAATCGTGACACAGTTCAATCTGTCCCTCTATTCCTTGCTATGTGGCGTTGAGGGTATATTTCAAGTTCTAAGTTAGGCACATATATTCCGAACAGGGTACAGAGACATTCTTTGGCCAGTTGCATATGAAAAAAGTTCAAGCAAACCAAATAAATCCTGTTTCGATTGTACTGCAAATGGTTCAATGCTGGTGAAACACAGCGCCTATATGTAGACCTACCTATCTATCTATATAAAAGCCAAATAACATTAACTGATTCATACACTCTCTCATCACGAAATTTCCATAACTATAAAGCCTACAAACTTGAAATTCGGCCCGTATGTTCCTCTTGACTTCTAGGTACTCGCTAAGAAAGGGTTTTGAAAATCCATTAATTTATTTATGGTTATTGTCAGCATATTTTTATCAATCCAAGGCTTCTTATATATCCTAAATGCAAACATATGTCACATGCTTTAAGACATATTAAATCGTCGTGTAGTAAAAAGCGGGTATTACATGAAAGCAAATCATGTATTTTAAGAAGGTTACCATATTGCACTGTCATTTCCAGGCATCAAGAGACATGTCCAGTAATTGCAGGTTATTTAACTGGAGTTGGTTAATTTGGGTTGACAAGTCTATTATAAATGCTTTATTATACTTGGTTTATAAAATCGTGTGATTTATTTTTTCGATTTCATTGTTATCTCTGTTTTAGTTTCTCACTGGCAGGGCATCGAAAATATGAAAATGTAATAAACGACACCAGGACAAATCTACAAATGAAGCAAGCTATAATACTGTTTACTCCATCAAATACTGTAGTCTTTTACACCTAACCTTAATTAATTTTATTCCAAATTAGAGATACGCTTAGAACAAAAAAAAATTGTAAAACTTTGATGTATAAAAACAAATACTTTGTCTAATTGTACGTTTCTGGCGGTAACAATGTTAGTCTAATCTCATGCGCACTGCAGTAAAATCATGTTTCCAGGAAATCGACTGACACTACAAAGCACTATTATTACTATTTACAGTAATTTCGTTATTTTGCGTCATGGATAAAGAATAATGTGTACACATAAAATTTGCAACATTATGGATGCAACCTCTTACAAATTAACTGTTGTTCGAGGAGTTCTGCATTTCTCTTCCCTTTCATTGAAATCTATTGAACAACGATTACGTCTTTAATTTGAATGTTATGGATTTTAATAGTATTCAAACCTATACATTATTTCCTAATTAATCCGAATCTTTAGTAAATTACAGAGCAGCAATACATTGCATTGATTGGTTTTTATACGTATAAATATGTTTTTCTGTATTTACTTATTTGGTTACTAGTTCATTATTTTTACACCAGAATTTTCGTATACCACGGTAGTCAAAGTTTTGTGTCATTCTTCCAAAGACGTAAAAATAATTTATAAATTAAATACGCGTATCAAGACTTTTTATAGATGTTTATAGATTTGACGCACATTTCTGAAAAAGAGTGTTAACAGTATTCTCTTGCAGCCCAGTTTTTAAGAGCACTTTATTTTGTGGCTGCAATGAAGTGCATTCCAGTGAAGTGTTTGAACTTATCCTCGTAATTTAATTCACCATACTTCCATTTATCAATAGCAAAAAATAATTAAAGTAAATGATGTAGAACAATCTGAATAACCCTTGTTATTCAAGAAGACTAATATATTTAATTAAATTGATGAATCACGCCGTACAGATATGTTTACCTGAGGAGTGTACTTAATATGAGGGGAATGTTTAGTCTTATTCCCGCACAATATGTCAATCTTTGGTTGCAGTCATCTTAGGACTGATACTTTGATTTCATTTAAATTAACGGTCAATTTTATTAATTTTTATGTATTACATTTTCTTTCAAAAGTGTACTTTAAAGCAAGCGTCACCTAAAATAAAACAGTTTAAAAGACTATTGGAATAAATTGGAATTAAAATTTTAAATTTTTACTAAATTGTATACTTGAAGTGCGTCTTCTACCACTATAATCCTTTTTTTTGCAATTCAGGAAATTAACATAGAGGAAAACGATTAAAAATAATTGATAAAATTTGTTTTAAACCAAAAACTAAACGATGAGACTCATCACAAAATTTCGTATTAACAGCATCGTTACAAACACAATTAATTAAATACAGTAAACTTTAAAGACTACTTTAAACAATATAAACCCAGATTAATTAGAGAGCTTACACATTTCCTGTCATTTTTTTCTTTGCTTAAAATGTTTGTTTTTTCGATTTATTTTGTAGTGTACTTTAAAAATATAAATATGAATCTAACTGTAAGAAAGTCTTTCCCTCTTCCTCTTTCTCTTTCTCTGTCTCATCTACTTCACATCGTCCTTTTCTCTTAATTTCCTATACTGTTACTTACATTCTGTATAAGTAAATATCTAATAATGTCACAAACTTGTCATTTCAGACAAAAACTATATACACATTCCTACATAAACAGTTCAAAATAAGTCAAATAGTTGAGTAGCTAAACAATATCAGTAGGAGTCTTAAGACATTAAGCTTGTTTATTATGAGTATAGGGAAACGTTGTGTTACCAAATTTGAAAGAGTAAGTTACCAACACTTCACTGTAGTACATTCTCTCATTACTTGATTTATAAATACTATTTTACGCTAAGGAAATAATATTTTTTGTTTTTAATATATTTCAATAAATATATACGGTAATTGATTAGATGTAGAATATGTCTATTTTCACTTGATTTTAGAAAATATTACATTTAAGAAAATGTGTAATATTTTAAACAATTTTAAAAGGACCTTATTCGTATTACGTTTTTGTTATTCCTTTTAAATTTTAGGCTATCTAGTCTACAATAATCGATTAACTTAATTTAGTATGTCAGTAAATATTAAGTGGTAAGCACTGATACTGAAGTCATCAGCAATGAACAGAACTGCCAAAACTGGACAGACATAATTATACTTTTCGTAGCTCTAAAACCATATTACGCGATTTTGTATTATTTGTATTAACTATTATTGTCCAGTTTAGTTAATCGTCGATTTCGAAATATTAAATTAAGTTTAAAATATTTCGTATCATTTAATTCGTGATATGTAGTCAAGGATATTGACAATCCAGTCTAATAAAATACATATTGATAGAAATGATGTGTATAAGATTTCATCAGTTGTCTATGGATGACACCAGACCTTCATTAGCAACGTCACTCCACACTTCACATTTATAATATAAAACAACGTCAAGAAAGATTGGCAGTTGCACCTTGCAAAAACGATTTACACTGGACGATGTCCACAGCTGACATTCACGTATTCGCCGATAAGAGAGACATCTAGAGCTTTGTCCCCAACAATTAATGTTATTAATACTTTTAAAAATGAAAATTCGTTAATGTTTGAATTTGATGGACCTGATTCAACTATACGCGACTTGTGCTGAATATAATCTTACAGTTACGTTCGTATTTTTATCTTTCATGAGTTCTTACTGTTAAAAAAGAGAAGTATACAGGATATTTGATTTTATGTGTACGAAATATTAACCCATAAAATGCCTTTAAATCCGAAATATTTATGATGTTTCAGGATCTTTGAGTATTGCATCGGGTATGGTTAATAGGCGAACTGAAGAAGAATATCAACTTGGTTTTATTTATAAACATATGCATAATTTTGTTTATTTACTGTCTAAAGTAAGTTGAAATAATAATCTGATTGTATCAATGAATGTAAACGCACATGTAATATCTACGACGTTTTATCAAAACGTTTGTGCAATTTTTGGATTTCGTGCGCTATAAATGTCCCATTAAAAACTTGTTTTGTGACGTTTGTACAAATCTTAGTTACAATCGCCTAAATTTTTTACACACTTGGAAAAATATTTTAAATTTGAGAACTATTTGAGTAAGTTATATTTTGGTGTATTGGCGATTTTTTTGACATTCTGCAATGCAAGACTAAAAAATATGGAGTAAATTTTTGTATATAGAATTGGATAATCTGTTCTGTCATGGAGAAAGTGTTGCAGAAGACTTCTGGCAAGCCTGTTATGCATGAATAAGCAGTTCAAGTCTTCAAAGATTATCGTGAACAAATTGAAGATCATGATAATTATATGAAGAGTGTAATTTTGTTTTCCATTAATTTTTATCATTAGATGCAACGATAAATAGAAAACAATTATTCTGACATTTTACGTTACACGTGTGTGAAGCTATTCATAGGAAACGGCGAAATGGAATTGCAGTTTATTGAAATTGCACTTCTTCAAGGATATTTGGCAAAAAAAAAAATTGTACTGATGTCGCAACCGCTGTATCGCCATATTTGCCACTATATGATCTTTTTTCTCCCAAATAATGAAAAACACCATTAGAAAGGGCAACGTTTCGCGATTGTTGAAGGCGTAAAAAGAAAATCGCTGAACGAGCTGAGGCTACACAAAAAAGTGCGTTCGAGAATTGTTTTTAAGACTCGAGAAAACGTTGTCATAGTTGTGTTATAACCGGTTGAAGGGAGCATTGTAAATGTAGATGAACCAATGCTTAATTTTTTAACTAAACAAATTTCGCGAACTTTTTTTATCAAACCTAGTTTGTACATTTAGCCTTATATAACGTGCTAGTTGGTTGAACTTCTTGGAATAATGGAAACAACGATAATTCCAGATTTTATGTCTTGTTTTACTCAAATAGCATTTTAATGAATTCTTTGGAGAACAAATCCCTCGCATATATAAACATCAATGTGAAATATTTTTAAAAACGCAAATTGTTCTACCGCTGGACAGCAAAATCTACAGACGTCGAAGAAGCACATAAGCTAAGTGAACTGTCTTATAGGAACTACTCATTGTAATACAACGTACATATGATCATGTTTCATTTGTATAACGCTTGTAGTCGTGTTTACTACGTCGTGTCTTCTCCCGTGTTTCGTTGTATTATGCTGGGCGGGCTCGTTTGTGCACTAATAACTCTACACAGATCAACGAACCAACGATTCTTCAAACGTTAGGAGCACTTCCTTTATTCTCGCTATAGAAACGCACATAACTCACTACAATCGAAGGTTTGATATGCTGTTAACAAGAATACCTTAATTGACCATTATCATGGACTTGGGAACTGATTTGATTTTGGAGATGTTGATAAGGAGAAAGAAAGAATGAACTGAAAATGAAGGGTCGCGGTGAGTCTGTTAAATTACCAAATTTGACGGGAGAATTAATTATACATTACGCAACGATTTCACCCGAAACAATTGAGTGAATCGTCCTTCTTACTTTGTGATGTCTAAAAATTCTTTGTTCTAATTACAGACAAAAACTAATATGAAACATCATAATCCGTTAAAGTTTTATTTCGTACTTGTGTTAATACTCTTCTGTTCAGTTCTGTCTTTAAAACTCATAAACGATGAGTAATTATCTAGTCGGAGTGCTACCATCTTAATATTGTCACTCGTGACGTTTCAACCTACAGTCTTTTTTTGAATCTGGTATTGTCTTCAAAAGCTGAAAGTGGCGGTTGAAGAAATGTGTTAAAAGACCTAACATTGTGTTGTGATTGTTATAAGTATTTTTACAAACTCTATACGTGGAGTCATAAAATTTATACGCACATTCAGGAAGCAGCCTAATATTTTCAACTGGTATAGAAGCCATTTTTCACGCTCGTGGATTAGGCCTACACTGTTCCGTCGCCACTACATCCTGCGCGACTGTTTTGTCTCCGATTATTTTAACTATACCTAACGTATCACATAAAAAAGCGCCAATATCAATGGTTGTTCGGACTTCAAATACAGTTCTTCAACCTTAATTTTCAGGTTCTGAAGGCGCCCCCGGATTCTGTTAGCCGTAACGTCAAAAATGAAAATATTACGAGGAGGGTACTCTAAGAGGAGGATGTGCCAGACGTTTGCCTAGATTTGGAAAAGTTAAGCGTGAAAACATAACGGTGAAGGCAGTCCAAGACGAACGTTCACCAGATTTCTTTTTAGTGATTATAGTAAAAACGAATCCTGTAATGTATTAAAACAATGTTACAACAACCGCACATATTCAAATAATACGGCTTAGATACCTAACTATGTGTGAATGGTTTTTAAAATTTAGTTATTTAAAATTTTTAATTTTAGTTTTTAAAATTTTGTTAAGAAAATTAAATGTATTGAAATAAAATTTGTGAGAGTGGTATGACTGCATAACAAAAATAAATGTAATTTTATATTAACTAAAATTAACTAATTGTTTTTGAATGTAAACTTAAAATTAAATTTATTTCATTTTTTATGTTTGACTACAAAAATTATCAACTTCTGCAATGCAAGACTAAAAAATATGGAGTAAATTTTTGTATATAGAATTGGATAATCTGTTCTGTCATGGAGAAAGTGTTGCAGAAGACTTCTGGCAAGCCTGTTATGCATGAATAAGCAGTTCAAGTCTTCAAAGATTATCGTGAACAAATTGAAGATCATGATAGTTATATGAAGAGTGTAATTTTGTTTTCCATTAATTTTTATCATTAGATGCAACGATAAATAGAAAACAATTATTCTGACATTTTACGTTACACGTGTGTGAAGCTATTCATAGGAAACGGCGAAATGGAATTGCAGTTTATTGAAATTGCACTTTTTCAAGGATATTTGGCAAAAAAAAAAAATTGTACTGATGTCGCAACCGCTGTATCGCCATATTTGCCACTATATGATCTTTTTTCTCCCAAATAATGAAAAACACCATTAGAAAGGGCAACGTTTCGCGATTGTTGAAGGCGTAAAAAGAAAATCGCTGAACGAGCTGAGGCTACACAAAAAAGTGCGTTAGAGAATTGTTTTTAAGACTCGAGAAAACGTTGTCATAGTTGTGTTATAACCGATTGATGCTATGTTGAAGGGAGCATTGTAAATGTAGATGAACCAATGCTTAATTTTTTAACTAAACAAAAATTTCGCGAACTTTTTTTATCAAACCTCGTATGTACAGTACATTCAGCCTTTTATAACGTGCTAGTTGCCTGAACTTCTTGGAATAATGGAAACAACGATAATTCAAGATTTTATGTCTTGTTTTACTTAAATACCGTTTTAATGAATTCTTTGGAGAACAAACCCCTCACATATATAAACATCAATATCAAATCTTTTTAAAAACACAAATTGTTCTACCGCTGGACAGCAAAATCTACAGACGTCGAAGAAGCACATAAGCTAAGTGAACTGTCTTATAGGAACTACTCATTGTAATACAACGTACATATGATCATGTTTCATTTGTATAACGCTTGTAGTCGTGTTTACTACGTCGTGTCTTCTCCCGTGTTTCGTTGTATTATGCTGGGCGGGCTCGTTTGTGCACTAATAACTCTACACAGATCAACGAACCAACGATTCTTCAAACGTTAGGAGCACTTCCTTTATTCTCGCTATAGAAACGCACATAACTCACTACAATCGAAGGTTTGATATGCTGTTAACAAGAATACCTTAATTGACCATTATCATGGACTTGGGAACTGATTTGATTTTGGAGATGTTGATAAGGAGAAAGAAAGAATGAACTGAAAATGAAGGGTCGCGGTGAGTCTGTTAAATTACCAAATTTGACGGGAGAATTAATTATACATTACGCAACGATTTCACCCGAAACAATTGAGTGAATCGTCCTTCTTACTTTGTGATGTCTAAAAATTCTTTGTTCTAATTACAGACAAAAATTAATATGAAACATCATAATACGTTAAAGTTTTATTTCGTACTTGTGTTAATACTCTTCTGTTCAGTTCTGTCTTTAAAACTTATAAACGATGGGTAATTATCTAGTCGGAGTGCTACCATCTTAATATTGTCACTCGTGACGTTTCAACTTACAGTCTTTTTTTGAATCTGGTATTGTCTTCAAAAGCTGAAAGTGGCGGTTGAAGAAATGTGTTAAAAGACCTAACATTGTGTTGTGATTGTTATAAGTATTTTTACAAACTCTATACGTGGAGTCATAAAATTTATACGCACATTCAGGAAGCAGCCTAATATTTTCAACTGGTATAGAAGCCATTTTTCACGCTCGTGGATTAGGCCTACACTGTTCCGTCGCCACTACATCCTGCGCGACTGTTTTGTCTCCGATTATTTTAACTATACCTAACGTATCACATAAAAAAGCGCCAATATCAATGGTTGTTCGGACTTCAAATACAGTTCTTCAACCTTAATTTTCAGGTTCTGAAGGCGCCCCCGGATTCTGTTAGCGGTAACGTCAAAAATGAAAATATTACGAGGAGGGTACTCTAAGAGGAGGATGTGCCAGACGTTTGCCTAGATTTGGAAAAGTTAAGCGTGAAAACATAACGGTGAAGGCAGTCCAAGACGAACGTTCACCAGATTTCTTTTTAGTGATTATAGTAAAAACGAATCCTGTAATGTATTAAAACAATGTTACAACAACCGCACATATTCAAATAATACGGCTTAGATACCTAACTATGTGTGAATGGTTTTTAAAATGTAGTTATTTAAAATTTTTTTATTTTAGTTTTTAAAATTTTTAATGAAGAAATTGGTTTTATTGGTTGAAATCACAATCAGAATGATCACTGTTGCACACCACTATATAAAAATTATTCCGATTAGCGCTTTCAAGCTTCACAGCTCATCGTCAGATCGGGAATAGACACGAAATATGTGAAACCCAAATCAAATATGTTTGAGGAGAGGGGTGAAGGGTTGGGTTTCACATATTTCGTGTCTATTCCCGATCTGACGATGAGCTGTGAAGCTTGAAAGCGCTAATCGGATTAATTTTTATATAGTGGTGTGCAACAGTGATCATTCTGATTTTAAAATTTTGTTAAGAAAATTAAATGTATTGAAATAAAATTTGTGAGAGTGGTATGACTGAATAACAAAAATAAATGTAATTTTCTATTAACTAAAATTAACTAATTGTTTTTGAATGTAAACTTAAACTTAAATTTATTTCATTTTTTACGTAAATACCAGTATCATTAAACACATCATTGGAGTATTCTGTCAAAAAGTAAAATTTCGGGGCGATAAAATAAAACAATGCAGGTTCCGATAATTATATCTTATAGCGTAGGTAAGAAGAGAATATTATTAAGTGTTTTCACATGTCTCTCAAGTAGCACATAGCGCGGGTATAAAAAGATTAGTTATAAAAAATTAAAACTGAACGAAAATAACTTGTAAGTTATAATGGTTCAAATTTTATCCCTATTCATGAATTTACAGTTTAGAATAGACTGTATGGTCCATTACTTTAATATTTCTTGATAACGTCTATACATTTGGAGTAAAACATATTAAACGATTGCAAAATTTACAAAAATATTCATATGTTTATCAGAACCGCTGTTTGGTTCTATATTTAAAAAGCCGTAAAAACAAATTTATTTTTATAAAAGCGATGTTTTGAATTTGTTCACGGAACATAGGCCTCTACTATTTATTTCCTAAATATACCTGTTGTTGCGTTGTGTGCGAGAGAAAGAGATAGGAAGAGAGAGAAAGAGAGAGAGCGAGAGAGTGTGTGTGTGTGAGGGAGAGAGAGAGCGAGCGAGTGAGAGAGGTTACGTGTGCAATACCAGTCGGTAGTGTTGGATGTTGGACCTGAGGGTCTGTCTTTTTATGCTGAGGACAGTAAAAATTTAGCCGTGTGTGCAAATGGTCATGCCGTTTATGGCATCATGAAATAGTTCTTTTTTCATACCACCGCTGCGGTCGCATATGAGTACTTCGTCGACAGCTTATTCTGTACTTCATAACATTCTATCTGGACAGTTTACTCTGTAGCAGAATTCACCCTTAAACGCTTATGACTTTCATTCTAGGATTTTTTTTATTTGTTAGTATAAATAATATAATATATGTGCAAATATAAATTAATTTCTTATTTACATAGTAATATTGTAATTTTTTAATTATTTTTCAGTACTTTACAGCAATATAGTGAAACTGTATGAACATTAATCAAGCGTATTTTCA
The DNA here is from genome assembly GCA_034769895.1 of Magicicada septendecula. NCBI lineage: Eukaryota > Metazoa > Arthropoda > Insecta > Hemiptera > Cicadidae > Magicicada > Magicicada septendecula. Next base: position 345,372,827 of record CM068367.1, on the reverse strand, counting down.
ACAAACCGTAAGCTACGTTTCGAGTACAGCTGAATGATAAACGTGATTCCAGTTACAATGTGAAACTGCAATAATTTACTACATTTATATATATATATATATATATATATATATATATATATTTCATTTATTTAAATCTCTCCATATATATAACAGCGAAATACCACTCATTTATTCATACACTCACTCATCACGAAATCTCCATTACTATAAAGCCTACAAACTTGCAATTCGGCACGTATTTTCCTCTTGGCTTCTGGGTGCTCGCTAAGAAAGGGTTTTGAAAACTTTAACGCTTAACCGCGAAAAAACGCAAAAAACCGCTAATAACCGTGACACCAATAATGCAGCTTCTTTTCAACTGTACGCTTCCTGGAAATCTAATGTTTATTTTTTTACTTTGCTTTAAGCTTTTGGGGAGTGACTACACAGTATTCTTTTCATCTAACCTATAACCACGAGGAGGAGTGAAAATAATCGTGACACAGTTCAATCTGTCCCTCTATTTCTTGCTATGTGGCGTTGAGGGTATATTTCAAGTTCTAAGTTAGGCACATATATTCCGAACAGGGTACAGAGACACTCTTTGGCCAGTTGCATATGAAAAAAGTTCAAGCAAACCAAATAAATCCTGTTTCGATTGTACTACAAATGGTTCAATGCTGGTCAAACACAGCACCTATATGTAGACCTATCTATCTATATATATAAAAGCCAAATACAATTCATTGATTCGTACACTCACTCATCACGAAATTTCCATAACTATAAAGCCTACAAACTTGAAATTCGGCCCGTATGTTCCTCTTGGCTTCTGGGTGCTCGCTAAGAAAGGGTTTTGAAAACTTTAACGCTTAACCGCGGAAAAACGCAAAAAACCGCTAATAACCGTGACACCAATAATGCAGCTTTTTTTCAACTGTACGCTTCATGGAAATCTAATGTTTATTTTTTTACTTTGCTTTAAGCTTTTGGGGAGTGACTAAACAGTATTCTTTTCATCTAACCTATAACCACGAGGAGGAGTGAAAATAATCGTGACACAGTTCAATCTGTCCCTCTATTCCTTGCTATGTGGCGTTGAGGGTATATTTCAAGTTCTAAGTTAGGCACATATATTCCGAACAGGGTACAGAGACATTCTTTGGCCAGTTACATATGAAAAAAGTTCAAGCAAACCAAATAAATCCTGTTTCGATTGTACTGCAAATGGTTCAATGCTGGTGAAACACAGCGCCTATATGTAGACCTACCTATCTATCTATATAAAAGCCAAATAACATTAACTGATTCATACACTCTCTCATCACGAAATTTCCATAACTATGAAGCCTACAAACTTGAAATTCGGCCCGTATGTTCCTCTTGACTTCTAGGTACTCGCTAAGAAAGGGTTTTGAAAATCCATTAATTTATTTATGGTTATTGTCAGCATATTTTTATCAATCCAAGGCATCTTATATATCCTAAATGCAAACATATGTCACATGCTTTAAGACATATTAAATCGTCGTGTAGTAAAAAGTGGGTATGACATGAAAGCAAATCATGTATTTTAAGAAGGTTACCATATTGCACTGTCATTTCCAGGCATCAAGAGACATGTCCAGTAATTGTAGGTTATTTAACTGGAGTTGGTTAATTTGGGTTGACAAGTCTATTTTAATGCTTTATTATACTTGGTTTATAAAATCGTGTGATTTATTTTTTCGATTTCATTGTTATCTCTGTTTTATTTTCTCACTAACAGGGCATCGAAAATATGAAAATGTAATAAACGACACCAGGACAAATCTACAAATGAAGCAAGCTATAATACTGTTTACTCCATCAAATACTGTAGTCTTTTACACCTAACAGTAATTAATTTTATTCCACATTAGAGATACGCTTAGAACAAAAAAAAATTGTAACACTTTGATGTATAAAAAACAAAAACTTTGTCTAATTGTACGTTTCTGGCGGTAACAATGTTAGTCTAATCTCATGCGCACTGCAGTAAAATCATGTTTATAGGAAATCGACTGACACTACAAAGCACGGTCCAGATTTTGGGAGTAGAAAGCAATTTTTTTATATAGAACTAAACAACTGTGGTGTCAGTAGAAAAATTTGGCTCTAACATTCCGAGTACGTTAGGACGAAGATTCCTAAAAATCTGATAGCATTTACGTTTCGGTTGAGTATAGTTGTCCAACCAATCGCCTGTCAAAATAAGTATCCACGTCTAATAGGACCTTGCTATCAAGTACCTTTATCATGCTGATTTAAATATTATTCTTTGCAACATATAGAGAAATATTTTTCACAGTTTATAAAAGTTTTGTACCGCCAATATTTTATAACTTTTAAAAGACAAGGTTTTTCCAAAAGTTTGTTACAGAATTTTCTAAAAATGTCGATAATATGTGTATATATATATTTATATAACAAAAATAATAGATATTTCGTATGACGTCTACTGCACAAGTAAAAAAATTCTAAAAAGAAATAATTATCTGAATGGATTGCTTTTCATGGATCTTATATAATAAGCCTATTTGCCATGTTATTTGATGTTCTCAATAAATAATAACGACTAAGCATCAAGTTGTATTAACAGAAAATTGCAAGGAAACAACAGTTATGACTTAAAATATTCCTTTCTCGCTGAATTTTTCTTCAAAATTTCCTTGTCTCATGGAATTTTTGATGGCATTTGCATATTTCGTTTTCTTTGGCATATGGTCTCACACAGTATAATAGACAGAAGTTAAGTATGGTTAGTTGTTTTCGGCTGTTTGGGCTAAACAAACTATTGTTTATTGTAAATAACACCTAGGTTATTTCCAAGAGACATGACTTATGCAAACAATAAAGTAGAACTGATTGATCTGCCTTCGTCTTCAGTTAGTGATTTAAAGAGTTCACTATTGTAGCACTGAGCACAATATACACAATAGAGATTTCGCTTCCATTACATCGCTACTACTGCTGCTACTACTACTACTACTACTACTACTACTACTACTACTACTACTACTAATACTACTACGACTACTACTAACAACACCACTACTACTGCTGCTGCTGCTTCTGCTGCTGTTGCTGGGCTTACCACTGTTACTTGTAATACTACTTGTGTAACAATTTTTTTTATTTACTACTTGTAATAGGCCTATATAAATGTTTATAATTTACATTAATTTACTACTAGCGTAATAATTATTTTACAGTTTAATTGATGTAATAATTTTTGTACTAGCATATATTTATAGTTACAACAAATAGTGATTAATAATTCTATTAATTTCTAGGAACGTAATAGTTCCGATGTAATAAAGTATATGGATACAGCTGAGAAATAAGCCTATCGTTTTTATATTTACTTCACTGTAAAATCCTCTGAGTTCATAAGAGCCATACATCGGTAATTAGGAATCTTGCATGAAAATTGACAAAAAAAAAAACAAAAAATTAACACATAATTTTAATTATTATGAGGTAGACATGTAAACTATGATGATACGGTATAGGAGATTTTCTATAAATAACCATTTACAGTGTGTTGAATTTCTATAGGCTTCAGTAGAATATGAAAAATCATGACCATATATTTAACATATATGTTAACATATTATATTTAGAGTAATTTCGTCATTTTGCGGCATGGATAAAGAATAATGTGTACACATATAATTTCCAACATTGGATGCAACATCTTACAAATTAACTGTTGTTCGAGGAGTTCTGCATTTCTCTCACCTTTCATTGAAATCTATTGAACAACGATTAGTCTTTGATTTGAGTTTTATGGATTTTAATAGTATTCAAACCTATACATTATTTCCTAATTAATCCGAATCTTTAGTAAATTACAGAGCAGCAATACATTGCATTGATTGGTTTTTATACGTATAAATATGTTTTTCTGTATTTACTTATTTGGTTACTAGTTCATTATTTTTACACCAGAATTTTCGTATACCACGGTAGTCAAAGTTTTGTGTCATTCTTCCAAAGACGTAAAAATAATTTATAAATTAAATACGCGTATCAAGACTTTTTATAGATGTTTATAGATTTGACGCACATTTCTGAAAAAGAGTGTTAACAGTATTCTCTTGCAGCCCAGTTTTTAAGAGCACTTTATTTTGTGGCTGCAATGAAGTGCATTCCAGTGAAGTGTTTGAACTTATCCTCGTAATTTAATTCACCATACTTCCATTTATCAATAGCAAAAAATAATTAAAGTAAATGATGTAGAACAATCTGAATAACCCTTGTTATTCAAGAAGACTAATATATTTAATTAAATTGATGAATCACGCCGTACAGATATGTTTACCTGAGGAGTGTACTTAATATGAGGGGAATGTTTAGTCTTATTCCCGCACAATATGTCAATCTTTGGTTGCAGTCATCTTAGGACTGATACTTTGATTTCATTTAAATTAACGGTCAATTTTATTAATTTTTATGTATTACATTTTCTTTCAAAAGTGTACTTTAAAGCAAGCGTCACCTAAAATAAAACAGTTTAAAAGACTATTGGAATAAATTGGAATTAAAATTTTAAATTTTTACTAAATTGTATACTTGAAGTGCGTCTTCTACCACTATAATCCTTTTTTTTGCAATTCAGGAAATTAACATAGAGGAAAACGATTAAAAATAATTGATAAAATTTGTTTTAAACCAAAAACTAAACGATGAGACTCATCACAAAATTTCGTATTAACAGCATCGTTACAAACACAATTAATTAAATACAGTAAACTTTAAAGACTACTTTAAACAATATAAACCCAGATTAATTAGAGAGCTTACACATTTCCTGTCATTTTTTTCTTTGCTTAAAATGTTTGTTTTTTCGATTTATTTTGTAGTGTACTTTAAAAATATAAATATGAATCTAACTGTAAGAAAGTCTTTCCCTCTTCCTCTTTCTCTTTCTCTGTCTCATCTACTTCACATCGTCCTTTTCTCTTAATTTCCTATACTGTTACTTACATTCTGTATAAGTAAATATCTAATAATGTCACAAACTTGTCATTTCAGACAAAAACTATATACACATTCCTACATAAACAGTTCAAAATAAGTCAAATAGTTGAGTAGCTAAACAATATCAGTAGGAGTCTTAAGACATTAAGCTTGTTTATTATGAGTATAGGGAAACGTTGTGTTACCAAATTTGAAACAGTAAGTTACCAACACTTCACTGTAGTACATTCTCTCATCACTTGATTTATAAATACTATTTTACGCTAAGGAAATAATATTTTTTTAAAAATATATTTCAATAAATGTATACGGTAATTAAATAGATGTAGAATATGTCTATTGTCACTTGATTGTAGAACATATTACATTTAAGAAAATATGTAATATTTTAAATAATTTTAAAAGGACCTTATTCGTGTCACGTTTTTGTTATTCCCTTTAAATTATAGGCTATCTAGTCTACAATAATCGATTAACGTAATTTAGTATGTCAGTAAATATTATGTGGTAAGCACTGATACTGAAGTCATCAGCAATGAACAGAACTGCCAAAACTGGACAGACATAATTATATTTTTCGTAGCTCTAAAACCATATTACGCGATTTTGTATTATTTGTATTAACAATTATTGTCCAGTTTAGTTAATCGTCGATTTCGAAATATTAAATTAAGTTTAAAATATTTCGTATCATTTAATTCGTTATGTGTAGTCAAGAATATTGACAATCCAGCCTAATAAGACACTTATTGATAGAAATGATATGTATAAGATTTCATTAGTTGTCTATGGATGACACCAGACTTTCATTAGCAACGTCACTCCACACTTCACATTTATAATATAAAACAACGTCAAGAAAGATTGGCAGTTGCACCTTGCAAAAACGATTTACACTGGACGATGTCCACAGCTGACATTCACGTATTCGCCGATAAGAGAGACATCTAGAGGTTTGTCCCCAACAATTAATGTTATTAATACTTTTAAAATGAAAATTCGTTAATGTTTGAATTTGATGGACCTGATTCAACTATACGCGACTTGTGCTGAATATAATCTTATACTTACGTTCGTATTTTTATCTTTCATGAGTTCTTACTGTTAAAAAAAGAGAAGTAGGCCTGTCCAGGATATTTGATTTTATGTGTACGAAACATTAACCCATAAAAAGTCTTTTAATCCAAAATATTTATGATGTTTCAGCATCTTTGAATATTGCATCGGGAATGGTTAATAGGCGAACTGAAGAAGAATATCAACTTGGTTTTAATTATAAACATATGCATAATTTTTTATTTACTGTCTAAATTAAGTTGAAATAATAATCTGATTGTATCAATGAATGTAAACGCACATGTAATATCTACGACGTTTTATCAAAATGTTTGTGCAATGTTTGGATTTCGTGCGCTATAAATGTCCCATTAAAAAATAGTTTTTGTGACGTTTGTACAAATCTTAGTTACAATCGCCTAAAATTTTTACACACTTGGAAGAATATTTTAGATTTGAGAACTAATTGAGTAAGTTATATTTTGGTGTATTGGCGATTTTTTTGACATTCTGCAATGCAAGACTAAAATGTATGGAGTAAATGTTTGTATATAGAATTGGATAATCTGTTCTGTCATGGAGAAAGTGTTGCAGAAGACTTCTGGCAAGCCTGTTATGCATGAATAAGCAGTTCAAGTCTTCAAAGATTATCGTGAACAAATTGAAGATCATGATAATTATATGAAGAGTGTAATTTTGTTTTCCATTAATTTTTATCATTAGATGCAACGATAAATAGAAAACAATTATTCTGACATTTTACGTTACACGTGTGTGAAGCTATTCATAGGAAACGGCGAAATGGAATTGCAGTTTATTGAAATTGCACTTCTTCAAGGATATTTGGCAAAAAAAAAAATTGTACTGATGTCGCAACCGCTGTATCGCCATATTTGCCACTATATGATCTTTTTTCTCCCAAATAATGAAAAACACCATTAGAAAGGGCAACGTTTCGCGATTGTTGAAGGCGTAAAAAGAAAATCGCTGAACGAGCTGAGGCTACACAAAAAAGTGCGTTCGAGAATTGTTTTTAAGACTCGAGAAAACGTTGTCATAGTTGTGTTATAACCGGTTGAAGGGAGCATTGTAAATGTAGATGAACCAATGCTTAATTTTTTAACTAAACAAATTTCGCGAACTTTTTTTATCAAACCTAGTTTGTACATTTAGCCTTATATAACGTGCTAGTTGGTTGAACTTCTTGGAATAATGGAAACAACGATAATTCCAGATTTTATGTCTTGTTTTACTCAAATAGCATTTTAATGAATTCTTTGGAGAACAAATCCCTCGCATATATAAACATCAATGTGAAATATTTTTAAAAACGCAAATTGTTCTACCGCTGGACAGCAAAATCTACAGACGTCGAAGAAGCACATAAGCTAAGTGAACTGTCTTATAGGAACTACTCATTGTAATACAACGTACATATGATCATGTTTCATTTGTATAACGCTTGTAGTCGTGTTTACTACGTCGTGTCTTCTCCCGTGTTTCGTTGTATTATGCTGCGCGGGCTCGTTTGTGCACTAATAACTCTACACAGAGCAACGAACCAACGATTCTTCAAACGTTAGGAGCACTTCCTTTTTTATCGCTATAGAAACGCACATAACTCACTACAATCGAAGGTTTGATATGCTGTTAACAAGAAAAAGTACCTTAATTGACCATTATCATGGGCATGGAAACTGATTTGATTTTGGAGATGTTGATAAGGAGAAAGAAAGAATGAACTGAAAATGAAGGGTCGCGGTGAGTCTGTTAAATTACCAAATTTTCACGGGAGAATTAATTATACTTTCCGCAACGATTTCACCCGAAACAATTTAGTGAATCGTCCTTCTTACTTTGTGATGTCTAAAAATCCTTTGTTCTAAATACAGACAAAAACTAATATGAAAAACATCATAATCCGTTAACGTTTTATTTCGTACTTGTTTTAATACTCTTTTGTTCAGTTCTCTCTTTAAAACTCATAAACGATGCGTAATTATCTAGTCGGAGTGCTACCATCGTAATATTGTCACTCTTGACGTTTCAACCAACAGTCTTTTTTTGAATCTGGTATCGTCTTCAAAAGCTGAAAGTGGCGGTTGAAGAAATGTGTTAAAAGATCTAACATTGTGTTGTGATTGTTATAGTTACATACATACATTCATACATTCTCGGCGCTACAGCCCAGTCCGAGCCCTGGCCTCCAAAAGAAATCTTCCCCACTGGTCCCTACTCCTGGCCAATGTCCACCAGTTTGCTGCACCCAACCTCAGTGCCTCCTTACCAACCTGGTCCAGCCATCTTGTACGCGGTCTTCCCTTCCTTCTCCTTCCTATCGGCAAATAATTCATCACTCTTTTTGGGATTCTATCCTCCGCCATTCTCTGCACATGACCAGCCCAACGCAATCTGTTAATTTGTATGAGTTGCACGATCGGAAGATCTTTAAACCTTTCGTACAACTCTCGATTATGCAATCGCCTCCAAATGTCGTTTTCCCTCACAGGGCCATAGATTCTCCTCAGTACCCTCCTCTCAAAAACGGATAGTTTCTGCTCATCTAGTTTTTTTACCACCCAGCATTCCGAGCCATACATCAGGACTGGTCTAATCAAGGTCTTGTATAGGGTGGCTTTTGTATCTTTGTATCTTTACTTATTAATTTAGACTTAAAATTTTTCACCAGTCCGTAGTAACACCTATTAGCAGATAATATCCGTCTTTCAGTATCTCTAGAGGAGTCATTTCCAGAGTCCACATATGACCCGAGATATGGAAAACCCTGAACCTTTTCAAATTCATAATCGTTAATGCGCAGGGACAGGGCACGAGTGTTGGCACCTACAACCATATATTTGGTTTTGCTTTGGTTTATAACCAAGCCCATAGCCTTAGCGGACAACTCCAGTTCCCGAAAGGCTTCCTTTAAGCCAGATTCAGACCTACTTATGACGTCAATGTCATCGGCATAGGCCAGAAGCTGTACCTCCTTGTGAAATATGTGTCCGCTAGTTTGAATTCCTGAATCCCTGATGACCTTTTCTAGAGCTATGTTGAACAACAGACACGCTAAGGCATCTCCTTGTTTCAACCCATTCAATGTTTTTAAGGAGTTAGATAGATTTGATTGTATTCTTATTTGGCACTTAGAATTGGACATAACTACTCCAACCATACGCACCAACTTAGATGGTATATTCAACTCCTTCATAGCTCTATATAGCATTTTCCGGTTGATTGAATCATATGCCGACTGGAAATCCACAAAGAGATGGTGAGTGGCCACTCCATATTCCAACGTTTTTTCTAGGATTTGCCTTAGTGTAAATATTTGGTCTGTTGTTGACCTATTCCTAGTGAATCCACATTGATATTCTTTTATGTTTTCCTGAGCGTAGGGAAGCAGCCTAGAAAATATGATGTTGGACAATACCTTATACGCTGTATTAAGTAGAGAGATGCCCCTATAATTTTTACATATGAGCGGATCACCCTTTTTATGTGTTAAACACACCACCCCATTGTTCCACTCATCAGGCATTACCTCCTCCAGCCATATTCGCTCTATGAGATGGGCAAATTTCTTTATGAAATCTCCTCCTGCGCTCTTTAATAGTTCCCCTGGTAAACCATCGGAACCTGCTGCCTTGTTATTTTTAAGCTTTTCTAGAGCTTCATACACCTCGTCATAGGATGGCACTAACTCCTCTCTATCATCCTCGAATTCTCCTGCTTCCTCTTCATTCTCAGATGCCTCCATCGAAGCTTCCCCAACTGAGCCTAGCAACTCTTCGAAGTGTTCTGTCCATCTCCTGATTACGCCAGCATTATCACTCACAAGGCCACCATTATTATCCCTACAGGCATTTGTTCTAGGCTGAAATTCCTGTCTCATATCATTCACCTTCCTGTACATATCTCGGCTCAGCCTTTTACTCTTATATTCCTCTATCTTTTTCATCTGTCGCATCATATACTCCCTCTTTTTTCCTCTATGAATCTTCTTTTCCATCCGCCTGGCCTTCCTGTATTCCTCTCGAACAGCCCTAGTGCACTAGTGCATTTCCTTTGGATCATAAATTTGTATGTCTTGTTTTTGAAGTCAGTTGCCTCTTCACACTCCTTATCAAACCACTCATCTCGCCCATGTCTCTTCTTCAAACCAACGATTTCTTCTCCCGTGGTCACTAACATGTTTTTTAGATTAAGCCAGTGGTTTTCTATATCTTGTTCCTCACGGCATTCAAGTCTCCACTGTCTAATTTTCTCATTAGTAACTTCCTCGAACCTCCGTTTTATTTCTTCTTCCTTTAGTATTTCTGTATTGTATCTAACAGTCTTTATTCCTTTTTCATTTCTATTATTGGAGATTCTAGCTCTCAGTTTTGCAATTACGAGATAGTGATCGCTATCCATGTTGGCACTTCTATAAACTCTAACGTCTTGTAAGTCTGACTTATGGCGGCCATCCAATAGGACATGATCTATTTGGTTGAACGTTCTCCCGTCTGGAGAGATCCATTTGCCCTTATGTATGTCTTTGTGGTCGAAGAAAGTCCCTCCTATGATCATATTTTGACCAACTGCGAAGTTCAATAATAGGAAACCATTGTCTGAGTGTTCAGAGTGTAAACTATACTTTCCTATATTACTACAAGCATGGCTGCTTCCCACTTTGGCATTTAAGTCACCTATGATTATTTTTATGTCATGTCTAGGGCTGTTAGCTTACGCATTCTCCAGCAAGTCATAAAAATCATCTTTCTCCTCCTCAGGCTTATCATCAGTTGGGGCATGCACGTTTATTATAGTATAATTAAAGAAGATTCCCCTAAGTCTTATTTTACACATTCTAGGTGTAAGGGGTTTAAAATCAATGATATTTGCTTTCATTCTACGGCTTACCAAGAAGCCAGTTCCAAGCACATGTTCCCGGTTCTGACAGCTGTAATACACCGAGTAGTCCCGGTGAAAGTATTGTCTTCAAAAGCTGAAAGTGGCGGTTGAAGAAATGTGTTAAAAGACCTAACATTGTGTTGTGATTGTTATAATTATTTTTACAAACTCTATACGTGGAGTCATAAAATTTATACGTACATTCAGGAAGCAGCCTAATATTTTCAACTGGTATAGAAGCCATTTTTCACGCTCGTGGATTAGGCCTACACTGTTCCGTCGCCACTACAACCTGCGCGACTGTTTTGTCTCCGATTATTTTAACTATACCTAACGTATCACATAAAAAAGCGCCAATATCAATGGTTGTTCGGACTTCAAATACAGTTCTTCAACCTTAATTTTCAGGTTCTGAAGGCGTCCCCGGATTCTGTTAGCTGTAACGTCAAGAATGAAAATATTACGAGGAGGGTACTCTAAGAGGAGGATGTGCCAGACGTTTGCCTAGATTTGGAAAAGTTAAGCGTGAAAACATAACGGTGGAGGCAGTCCAAGACGAACGTTCACCAGATTTCTTTTTAGTGATTATAGTGAAAACGAATCCTGTAATGTATTAAAACAATGTTACAGCAACCGCACATATTCAAATAATACGGCTTAGATACCTAACTTCGAGTGAATCGTTTTTAAAATTTAGTTATTTAAAATTTTAAATTTTAGTTTTTAAAATTTTGTTAAGAAAATTAAAATGTATTGAAATAAAATTTGTGAGAGAGGTATGAGTGTATAACAAAAATAAATGTAATTTTCTATTAACTAAAATTAACTACAGTAATTTTTTTTGAATGTAAACTTAAACTTAAATTTATTTCATTTTTTACGTAAATACCAGTATCATTAAACACATCATTAGCGTAGTGTTTTCACATGTCTCTCAAGGAGCATATAGCGCGGGTATAAAAAAATTAGGTATAAAAAATTAAAACTGAACGAAAATAACTTGTAAGTTATAATGGTTCAAATTTTAGGCCTATTCACGAATTTACAGTTTAGCATAGACTGTATGGTCCAATACTTGAATATTTCTTCATAACGTCTATACATTTGGAGTAAAACATATTAAACGATTGCTAAATTTACAAAAATATTCATATGTTTATCAGAACCGCTGTATTTGTTTCTATATTTAAAAAGTCGTAAAAACTAATTTATTTGTATATAAGCGAATGTTTTGTATTTGTTCACGGAACATAGGCCTCTACTATTTATTTCCTAAATATACCTGTTGTTGCATTGTGTGTGAGAGAGAAAGGGAGAGGGAGAGAGTGAGAGTGAGAGTGAGAGTGAGAGTGAGAGTGAGTGAGTGAGTGTGTGTGTGTGTGTGTGTGTGTGTGTGTGTGTGTGTGTGTGTGTTACCAGTCGGTAGTGTTGGATGTTGGAGCTGAGGGTTTGTCTTTTTATGCTTAGGACAGTAAAAATTTAGCCGTGTGTGCAAATGGTCATACCGTTTATGGCATCATGAAATAGTTCTTTTTTCATACCACCGCTGCGGTCGCATATGAGTACTTCGTCGACAGCTTATTCTGTACTTCATAACATTCTATCTGGACAGTTTACTCTGTAGCAGAATTCACCCTTAAACGCTTATGACTTTCATTCTAAGATTTTTTTTTATTTGTTAGTATAAATAATATAATATATGTGCAAATATAAATTACTTTCTTATTTACATAGTAATATTCTAACTTTTTAATTATTTTTCAGTACTTTACAGCAATATAGTGAAACTGTATGAACATTAATCAAGCGTATTTTCAACAAACCCTAAGCTACGTTTCGAGTAAAGCTGAATGATAAACATGATTCCAGTTACAATGTGAAACTGTAATAATTTACTACATTTATATATACATTTTATTTTTTTAAATCTCTCTCTCTCTCTCTCTCTCTCTCTCTCTCTCTCTCTATATATATATATATATATATATATATATATATATAAAAGCGAAATACCATTCATTTATTCATACACTCACTCATCACGAAATCTCCATTACTATAAAGCCTACAAACTTGAAATTCGGCACGTATGTTCCTCTTGACTTCTAGGTGCTCGCTAAGAAAGGGTTTTGAAAACTTTAACGGTTAACCGCGAAAATACGCGAAAAACCGCTAAAAACCGTGACACCAATAATGCAGCTTTTTTTCAACTGTACGCTTCCTGGAAGTCTAATGTTTATTTTTTTACTTTGCTTTAGGCTTTTGGGGAGTTACTAAACAGTATTTTTTTCATCTAACTTATAACCATGAGGAGGAGTGAAAATAATCGCGAAACAGTTCACCCTCTCCCTCTATTCCTTGCTATGTTATTTTAGTTCGGCACATATTGGCTTGGCTTCTGGGTGCTCACTAAGAAAGAGTTTATAAAGCTTTAACGTCTATCCGCGAAAAAACGCGAAAACCGCAACACTGATAATGCCGCTTTTTTAGTTGTATCCTTCCTGCAGGACGCCATGACCATCAATAAGGCACAGGGGCAGAGTTTGATCTGAGGAGTGACTGTTTCTCCCATGCCCAGTTGTACGTGGCGTTCTCCAGAGTCAGTTCACCTGACATCCTGGTCATCCTCCAGCCAGAGAGCAAAACCAGGAATTTTGTTGACAGAGAGGACCTGAGAACTTGACTGAGGGAGAAACTGAAAGTATATGCTAAGCAAGTTATTAGCCTATCTATCTACGTAGAACAAAAAACCAGGGGTGGTGGAGGGATCAAAGGGCTTAAGCCCATCTATTTTATTGTTGTTAGACTTACAATAAAGGACTGTCTTAATCTCTAACAGAAACTTAGCTTACCCTCTCTAACTAAACAATACAGCGTCATTTTTAACAACTCATTAATTTTAAAGTTTTAATAGTTGATTGATCAAGGTTGATCAAATTGATCATCTTCAAGCTTGATCATCTTCAAATTGATCGAGCTTAAATAGCTTAAACAGTTTCTCTTAGTTTCAAAATACCCGTACCTATGCTTCACAAATAACCTATTTAGGCCTATATTTTCTGATTTTAGATTGTGCTTTTTCTGATAATCACCGTAACGAAGCACGGGTATCCAGCTAGTATATATATATATATATATATATATATATATATATATATATATATATATATATATATATATATAGCACAACGAAATTTTTACCTTGTTCTACAAAATAAGATAATATATGAAAGGAAGGGAAGAAGTCATCTAGAAGGAACCATATCAACTTAAATAAAAATTAACAGAAAAGAATTTACAATTATAAATAAAAGAACTTAACGGAATTAGAAAAGTCGTTTCAAAGGAATTATATGTAGTCAAATCATAGCCATAAAGTGTTGAAAAATAAATAATAAGAGTATCATATCAGTATAATAATTAGTAGACCCAGTAAGATATGGAGTAGTGAAGAGTAACAGCCCAGGACAAATAAATTAACATGACAATTTTTAAGATATGGAGTAGTGAAGAGTAACAGCCCAGGACAAATAAATTAACATGACAATTTTTAAGATATGGAGTAGTGAAGAGTAACAGCCCAGGACAAATAAATTAACATGACAATTTTCAAGATATGGAGTAGTGAAGAGTAACAGCCCAGGACTAATGAATTAAAGGGAAATAATAATCCAGATACCCAAAAGATCTATTATAAAGACAAAAACCTCTAGAGCAGCAAATAAATAATTCAAAGGAAATAAAATTATATCAACTATACCAATTTAAATGAAAAGACTAGCCCAAATAAGAGAATCCAATACATATAATTAAAAATGATGTAAAAACTAATTATAATTAAAATAAATGTGATTAAGGGGAACACCCCAAACCAGTTTAAAAAAGGACAAACAAAAGACAATTATTTATATAAAGTTTTAATGTATTTATTTTTATAATTATTTTATGTTATTATTGTTTGTGAATACCATACAAGATGTGTTGATACTAGTAAATGCTAGATGTTAGAATGTAAGAATTTATTGTATTTTAATCATGTTAATTAATGTTATATTTTGTAAAGCAAGGAAAGGCAAAATAATAGTTCAAACAACCCAGAAATAGTGGATCAAAAAATATGAAACTAATAAGATGAATTAATAATAGCTTTGCTAGGAAAATATGTAAATTGATGACCAAGACAAATTCAAATTTGACCATATAAATCTAATCAAAGAATACAAGTTAATAGAACCTAGACTAATTTGATGTAAATTACCCTATTCAATATACATATACATTATCGTAATAATAACCACGACCTATAATGGTAATGAGAGGAATCAACATGTGAAATTAACTTAAAATACGTATTTGTACCAGATAAGGCCATAATCAGTAAAGTGTACTAGTAAAATGTAAATAATTTGTTAAATGTTTAAAATAATAGCCAGATGTAAATTAGGTAAATTACATATATTTAATTAGGAATCGAGTGAAAAATAAATTGTAACATAAAACATATTTTAAACCATGTAATAGGTAATTCTGTAAGTCAAGATAAGGCCTACAGATAAATTTCAAAGAATGTAATTCAGAAGCACAATTCAAACCAAAATAGGGAAAATTTAGTATTAAATTGTATAAAATAAAATCAGGAATATTGTTATATAATTAAAATTACATAAAGGTACTAAACAAATAATTTATAGCCATTTAAACATAAAAATGTCAATATTTTTTATATATAAGATTAAATTCAAAGACAACAGCTGATGGCTGAACAATGAGAAATGATATCGAAATATTGTAAATCTTATATATGAAGGAACAAAAATCAGTCAGTTGATTGTTAAAAGCCAAACGAGACAGACGTGTCAAAAGACTTCTCAGAGAAATATTAACGTAAATTTGAAATAACACTAACCGAGATATATGACGAAGCCATATAAAGATGAATAGAAAAATAAATTAAAGTGAATATTACTATAATATCAGTCACTGAAACAGTAAACTAAATTAAATAGTATTAAATTAAACCGTAACTACAAATATACACGACTGAAGAACAAAATTGAACTCAAATAAACAGACACCAAGTGAGGGGAACCTTTTGGGAAATAACACTACTATTACCGAACCAAAATCCAGTGGGTAAACAAAACTACACTCTACAACTCGTGGATATTCCAAGAACAACATCACTGGAGAGGAAATAACCAACGGAGACATTTATTTGAAGAAAAAACTCGTAGCTGAAATTACATCGCAGATCAACTCATTAAGGCAGCCATTTTGATTCCAGTCGAAGAGGATGCTGGGAACGTGACGAGTGACGTCAGAGAAACCAACAGTATCGTAATATTAACTTTTTATATACATTATACTTTATTATTTTGTCTGTTTCATGAATATGTTTTTTAATACTTTGTAAGTATTGAATTCTCTTGCCTTTCCTGACTATTTCTACAGTTAGAAGAACCTTTATAATATAATAATTCCATTGAAATATTTTGAATATTGTAATAAAATAAATAAAATTGATGTGTGTTGATGATATTAGCTATTATGGAGTATGTGACTCCGATGTAATCAAGTCCAATGTAATATGTTTAATTGGTGTGGCTCTCGACGTCTTACTGGCCTGAAACACTTCCTTAAGTTTCCCAGCTGGTCGAGTCCCAATGGTAGCAAGACCGGTCGAGTAGCGTAAAGTTGATGAAGAAATATATATGCTCAGCTTCACCGAAAGTTTCAAAACAAAAATTATTGTTTTGAAGAAAATTAAAAAAAAATTATGTTTATAAAAAAAAATAATAAAAAAAAAATTTTAATTTTATTAATTAATTAATTAGGATCAATTAATTAATATAGGGCTGTGAAGTTTTAAACAGTGTAATGCTCTTCTGAAAATTTTTATTAAAGTTTTAGTATAATTTAAATAATCTATCACCACTCATAAGACTGTCTGTAAACCAATCGATATTTGTTTACCTTTCTATTTTTTAGGTTATCTTCACTTACGGGTGGTAAAGTCCTTGTAGATTATCAATTAGAATTATATTATTGGTAATTAGTATTATTGAAGAAATAAAGAACTATTAAGTATTGAAAAGTATTAATGTTTTATTAAGTAACAGCAATATTGACTCTTATCGATTAGTATCGATTCTCAGGATATCGAAAAAAGTTACAAGTATATGATATAAAAATTATATAGGGTTCTTTAAACAGCCAGTTATTACCAAAGTCAGAGAAATCGGGCTAATATTTAAAAAGTATAACGTTACAATCAAATTAATAGTTATTAATAAACACAGACATTGAATAATAAATTGTAAATATAATAATCGTTTTCACCAAACAGCTGTGCTGAACCAAGAAGAGGCACTGGAATTGTCAAAGCAAATGGCTGCCGTCAAGTCGATGAAAATGTTGCTCGTTGCTGCTGCATTCCAAATAATGTATTTTGACGCAATATTTCTGTTCTCGTGTCCGCAAATCTCTTGTTATATGTTGTGTAGTGACTGGTGTAGTGATTCTGGGTTGTATTTAGTGTATCTGTATAATTATTAGTTCAAACACTTTCTCCGATTCCGTCACTAATTTGGTTTAATGTATTATACAGTTTTCTAGTGTTTTATGGTGTTTTTCGGAGTAGATTTATATTGTTCTGTGTTATGGAGTGTTACTTGATCGTTTCTGTTATAATATGATAGTTTCAGAAGTATTTTACAAGTCACTCGCGATTTCACAATAACTCACTATACACTCGCTTTGTATGACGATTATAGGTTAGGTTATCCACGTAATTAAACGTATGTCATGTTAACCGTTCAACTACCAATAATTAACTAACTGTTTCCTTCAGTTTCAATTAAACTCTTAGCCCATATAATATTATCCTTAACATTGTTCAAAAATATTTTCACATCCTGTGTACATTTTACTATTTCACTATATGAATGCCTAAACTTTGGTTATTTGTCAATTTTATTCACTAGATTTGATTTAAATTAATCTTTCAGTTCATTCTGGTTATTTTCAGATTAAATAATGCCATTTTATAGTGTTTTCTGTCCAAAAAATAGTAATTTCACTTTCAGTTTGGTATACTCTGAAGAGTCCAAAACATCAAAATTTACTTCCTGTCATTATATAAATTCAGCCATTTTATCAGTTATATTTAATATTAATAATCCTATATTGTATTAAAAGGTTCCTATTCCCTTATTTTCTGGTAATTAATTGAATTAGTTGTATTCTGAAACATTATTCTGAAATATATGACTCCCATGTCTAAATTTCTGAGTCTAGTCATTCTCATTTTTATTTATAATTCTGAATATAATTTATTAAAATCTCTCTAAATGGTATGTGCAATTATATGGCATGATCTCAAGTTTATTTTGTCTAAACCCCTTTTGTTTATTTGCATTTAATTGAGCAATTTCTCTGTTTTGATGAAGTTTGGTTTCCATTCTTTTGGCCTATGATTTTTTAACAATTTTTCTTACAAAACAATTTACAAACAATATATGATGTGTGATACCCTCTCTGACTTTTACAAATAGTATTATAAATTAAACATGTTTTTAAATTACACAAAAACAATTAGTATTGGTTACAATACAAACAATAGTTAAAAACAAATAAAGAATATTTTTTTTTTTTTAAATAAATGGTTGTCTTCAAGTCAGACATTTTGCAACACAATCCTTATTTCTAAACATGGAAATATGGCTTACAAAAAAGGTTTTTTACTAACTAACATCTTAATTACTCTCTACTATTTACAAGTGGTAACTATTTTTATAGTTCTGATGTTAGTGGTTTCAGACCCAAACAAATGGCCTTATATCTAATACATTTTTAAACATTCTTGTACTATATACATTAAAACCTTATATTTATATTCTTATTTCTAACTATTATTATAAGTAGGATTCTACAGTTTTTATACAGTCTTTTATACCTTGTCTTTGGGGAATTGTACCCTGTCATTAACAAATAAATAGTATGAACCGTTCACAAAGCACTATGAAATCTGTTTTTCTTTTTTCATGTAAAACAAAAATGTTATTTTAAACAGATTCATGTCTTATGAACAACATATTGTCAACGTACACATTTTAAGTCATTGAAAAATGCATATTTCATTGCATCCAATGTTTGTGATTGCCAAGAATGAAACACAAGGTTCATTTTTTATAATACCCAAAACTATCACTGGTTCACTTTCACTTATATATTATGTTAATGCTAAATGGTCGTATAGTCTTATTAACATAATAAATTGGTTAGCGTTTTTTCAATGGAGATTTGTTCCATGGGTACTATATTATTGTTTCATCTTAGTTCACAGGAAACTTTTACTTTGTTCACTTCTCTTTCTTAAATTTATATACATGTGGTTTTTATTTCGTTATACTTTTGTTTTTAGATATTTATTTTGGGGATATAGGGATTTGGGTGTCTTTTATAAGAGCATGACATCTTCTTCAGGATGCTGCCCTCTTCTTCTTTCTTCAGTCTTCTTTTCTCCTGCCTTCTGGGACTGGTATCTTCGCCATCTTCTTCTTGTTGCCATCAGGTTTCTTGGGATCTTCTCCATCTTCTTCTTTATTACAGAAATACACAACCTGTATTGGTTGATCTTGGCTTATTTTAGGGTTTCTCTTCTATTTATTCTTCCTCGTTGTGGGTTTGGTCATATTGTGTACTGCTTTGTTATTTACTATTTTACCTTCCTGGGTTATACCTTGAAAACCTTTGGTTATGAGACTGGTTTTGGATGACTCATCACTAGTAACTCCTTTTATTTTAACTTGTATTTTCTTTATAATAATGATTTCTTTCCACAGTTGCTATGAATTAATCTTTTTATATTAAACTTAGTGCTTTCTTCTAAATTTAAATATTATAACTTCATTATTCTAATGATCAATTGCCATTCAATATTATGCATACATCTGTCACGCTACAGATTGCTCCCCTCCAGAAGTAATTATTTCAGACATGTTTATGGATGAAATAATTTCTTATGATAATTTCATCATTTCTTATAATTCATTTTCTTCTCCATTTTTATAACGACTTTTTTATATTAGAGTTTTATTAATTTTATATATATGGTTACTTGTCTTACTACTGATCCTTTTCGGATAGTTAGTGTCTTCTGAGATATATTATAATTGTAATACATTTTCTTTCTATATCAACTTCGTGTTGTATCCTTGGGATATTAATTCCCTAACATTCCCTATCACGTGGGCTGGGGCAGATCAGAGGGGCACTGTACGCTACTTCTCTGCTGGCCATACACCACTTCTATAAATTGAGTACAGGGGCATATCCATCCCTGCTCAAAAAACATAATGCTGCTGGAATTATCTTCAGTCAGTCATCGAATAAATAAATAAAAAGTAGTCTCATTTTCGACTAATAAAAATATCTTTGGATTCTCCACTTCGTAGTCTCTCAGATTATCTCACATTTTCTATCTTAATAAATCTTCATAATCATTATTATACTCATTACATATATATTTTTTCAAAACTCTTAACTTGTCTGATATATTTAATTTAATTATGGTTGAAAACCTTTCTTTTAATAATTCTGGTTACTGTTTACAATGTAACTCTCTTTCTTCTCCATCTGAATTCTCTTTATACTTTCTTCTGGTTACTCATAGTATTAGCATGGTCTTTATATATAGTCTTTCGTATTCATTATTTGAATGGTCTTAATATATTATATTTAATTTTTTTAACATTGTATCTTTACATTAGATATACAGGTTGTTATATTGATCATTTTATTTAAACATTTTGGTTCTTTCCTTTCTCTTAGAAAGTTATTAATCCACCTTCGCATTCATTAACATTAATTCATTTATATCATATTTCATGTGGTATTGCTTCTCTTTGCATTTCATATAGGTCTTATTATTATCATTGGTTCAAAATCATCTTCTCCATATGTTTGGTATGAGTTGTTCTTCTTTGTTCTTAATTAACTGTTTTCATTATCGTTTCATAGGTAATTAGTCTCTTTGCTTCCAAAATTTTTTTTTTTCTTCTCTGGCATATTACACTCTTTTTTGTTATTCTTCTCTACTCCTTCAAATGCTATTGTGAATATCTAGCATTTATTCTGGATTAACGTTAATTCTCTTTTCTGAATTAATTACTTTATTTTCTTCTCAATTCAATCATAATTGACACATAATTATTTCTTGGAACTTGGTTAGTTTTAATATAAAATTCAAACTATTCTTTTTATTTAATTGAAAAATATTTCTCATAAATCCTTGTAATATGTTGATCTTATCTTGTTTCAAAGTTCTGACGTTCTATCAACATTCAAATTCTGTTTAATTCATTTATTCCCAGAATTGTTTCATTCAGAATTGTTTATAGTAATGTGATCTTACTATTATTTCTGAATGTTTTGGTATTTCTCCAAATTCAAATTCTTCTTAATTATTTACCATAAAGTTTTCTCATAAACTTAGTTATAGTAAGTTAGTCTTACTTTATTCTTAAATTTTTTGTATATTAACTTCAAAATTCCTTTCTTCTTAATTCTTCCAAAATGTTTTTCTCATAATTCAGTGGTAGTAAGCTGTGCTTGCTTAATTTTAAATTTTTTAAATTAAGTTCAAAATTCTCTCTCTTTCTCTTTCTTCCATAAAGTTTTGTTCTAAATTATCAGGTTGTAGTAAGAAGTACTTACTCAATTTTAAATTTTCATAATTATATTTCAATTCAAAAGTCTTTCTTTTTCTTTCTTCCATAAAGTTTGTTCCAAAATTATTAGGTTGTAAGATGTACTTACATTATTTTAAAATTTTTTAAATTAATTAAAAAATTCTTTTAATTCTCCAGAATGTTCTTCTCAAAATATTAGGTTGTAAGATGTACTTACATTATTTCCGAATTTTTAAAAATAAATTCTAAATTCCTTCTTCTTATAATTCTCCAAAATGTTCTTCTCAAAATATTAGGTTGTAAGATGTACTTACATTATTTTTGAATTTTAAGAATAAAAATTCTAAAACTCACAACTCATTCTTCATAATATTTCTTCATAGAAGCTTGATTGTACACTCCTTTGATTTTTCCTGAAACGATTTCCCTCAACTCATATGTATTGTTATGCTTATCATTTACCACAACATATGGGGTTATATTGTACTCTACACTGGCCCATATTATACTTTTGTAAGTTGATCTCCACTTTTTCTTTTCTCATAAATTTTCTTTTATATACCCAGGAAGATGGACGATTTTCTTTATGTCGTTCCATTGCTCATATTCTTATTTATTTATAATGTGCATTTTCTTAAATAGTCTTCATTCATAAAAACCCAATTTTGTTTCTATGTTTTATTCTCCATATCATTTCCTTTCAATGATATTTATTCTGTCTCCTTCACCGTTGTTTTTCGCCGTAGTCGGTTATCATGATCCGTCCCTTTTCTTGATGGTGTTTGGTATCTGTGTCAACCAGGGTCCATCATCTCAGTTGCTCTTATAAAATTTACCCTAGGGCGCGACACTCGGTTATTATTATTGTTATTGTTTTTATTACTAAATTTATCATGATAATAATTTCGGTTAGGTTGGTAAGGTTTGTCATCATTATTGTTGGGATATGGATTTCTCTGACTGTATGGGACATTATTATGTTGGTATAAATTGTTTCTATTGTATGGATAGGGGTTGTTATTCCTAACTCCGTTAAAATTACCGATACACTGGTTATTCCACGGCGGGTTGTTATGGCCGTCGTAATTACTGGGTTGGTTCCCTCTATCATCATATTGTATACACCAATACTTTTCTGGTCCATGTTTTGTGTTACTTGACAAATATCTGTGAGGATCTTCATCTGGGTTATCACTTATTATTTGTTTATCTGAAACACCATAAGCTGGTTTACCATCACATATCCACTCTGAAGGAATATATTTTAGTCTAACCGTACCCTGGAATTGTCCTAGATGCCACGTTAATGGAATACATTCTGGTGATTCATCTGTGTCATCATTACAGTCTGGTACGATATCACATTTCCATCTTTCTGAAATCCACTGTTCAGTCTTGCGCTGAAATTGATCTGGTTCACATGTTGTATTCTGTTTACCTCTGGTCCTTTCCCATTGGTAGACTACTGTCTTGTGGTAAATTATTTCTGAAATTACTTCGATTCTCCTTCTATAATTCCTGGAATTCATTATGTCTTTGTCATAGGTAATTGGGATATTATTGCCATCAATTAACCCATGATTCATCATCTCCAACTCTTCCTTAGTTTTTATCAAATTTCTTGGATAGATTCTCCTTTTCCTTTGTTGAATATCTTCTTTGTTTCCACTAGTTTTAATTCCAGGTAATACCATTACTTGTTTCTGCGTTTTATCATTTGGTACTTCTGGTTCTGGTTTACTATTATATATTATTTCTTCGGTCTTCTCCTTTCTTAATTCCTCTCTTTTTAATCTGTCCTCCCCCATTTTCTTAGTGTTCTCTCTTATTTCTTCACCCCAATCATCCAGTTTCTTACCTAATTCTTCTTTCATTTTCTTATTATCATCTCTTATATCTATAACCCAATCATCCAGTTTCTCCATTATGAATTTGTGGTGCTCCTTCCTATCCCTTCTTTCCTCTTCCAGGTACTCATCCATTTTGGATTCTAGGTTCTTATTATTTTCATTCATTGCCTGCATCATCCGCCTGAACATTTCTTGTGTTGTCATGTCCTCTGTTTGCGACGGTCTCTCCTTTTCTGGAACATTGACTACCCCTGTCTGTGTGGGTACCTCCGGTTGTTCGGTTTGTTTGGACAACACCGGTGGTAATACCTCTTCCGCCTCTACTGGCGTCGCCTCCTTGTTGTCCATGTCAACTTCTATTTCTTTCTCGGCCTCCGCCGCCCGTTTCTTAGATGTTGCACGTCGTTGCATTTTCCCTCGAAATTCTCTGGCTTTGTAGCTGTTGCCTAGCTCCAACTAGTGATTGGGCAGAATGTATTGGCCTTCCAATCGCTAATTAAAGCCCCTAAAGTTGTGCGCCAATTTGTAATAAAATAAATAAAATTGATGTGTGTTGATGATATTAGCTATTATGGAGTATGTGACTCCGATGTAATCAAGTCCAATGTAATATGTTTAATTGGTGTGGCTCTCGACGTCTTACTGGCCTGAAACACTTCCTTAAGTTTCCCAGCTGGTCGAGTCCCAATGGTAGCAAGACCGGTCGAGTAGCGTAAAGTTGATGAAGAAATATATATGCTCAGCTTCACCGAAAGTTTCAAAACAAAAATTATTGTTTTGAAGAAAATTAAAAAAAAATTATGTTTATAAAAAAAAATAATAAAAAAAAATTTTTAATTTTATTAATTAATTAATTAGGATCAATTAATTAATATAGGGCTGTGAAGTTTTAAACAGTGTAATGCTCTTCTGAAAATTTTTATTAAAGTTTTAGTATAATTTAAATAATCTATCACCACTCATAAGACTGTCTGTAAACCAATCGATATTTGTTTACCTTTCTATTTTTTAGGTTATCTTCACTTACGGGTGGTAAAGTCCTTGTAGATTATCAATTAGAATTATATTATTGGTAATTAGTATTATTGAAGAAATAAAGAACTATTAAGTATTGAAAAGTATTAATGTTTTATTAAGTAACAGCAATATTGACTCTTATCGATTAGTATCGATTCTCAGGATATCGAAAAAAGTTACAAGTATATGATATAAAAATTATATAGGGTTCTTTAAACAGCCAGTTATTACCAAAGTCAGAGAAATCGGGCTAATATTTAAAAAGTATAACGTTACAATCAAATTAATAGTTATTAATAAACACAGACATTGAATAATAAATTGTAAATATAATAATCGTTTTCACCAAACAGCTGTGCTGAACCAAGAAGAGGCACTGGAATTGTCAAAGCAAATGGCTGCCGTCAAGTCGATGAAAATGTTGCTCGTTGCTGCTGCATTCCAAATAATGTATTTTGACGCAATATTTCTGTTCTCGTGTCCGCAAATCTCTTGTTATATGTTGTGTAGTGACTGGTGTAGTGATTCTGGGTTGTATTTAGTGTATCTGTATAATTATTAGTTCAAACACTTTCTCCGATTCCGTCACTAATTTGGTTTAATGTATTATACAGTTTTCTAGTGTTTTATGGTGTTTTTCGGAGTAGATTTATATTGTTCTGTGTTATGGAGTGTTACTTGATCGTTTCTGTTATAATATGATAGTTTCAGAAGTATTTTACAAGTCACTCGCGATTTCACAATAACTCACTATACACTCGCTTTGTATGACGATTATAGGTTAGGTTATCCACGTAATTAAACGTATGTCATGTTAACCGTTCAACTACCAATAATTAACTAACTGTTTCCTTCAGTTTCAATTAAACTCTTAGCCCATATAATATTATCCTTAACATTGTTCAAAAATATTATCACATCCTGTGTACATTTTACTATTTCACTATATGAATGCCTAAACTTTGGTTATTTGTCAATTTTATTCACTAGATTTGATTTAAATTAATCTTTCAGTTCATTCTGGTTATTTTCAGATTAAATAATGCCATTTTATAGTGTTTTCTGTCCAAAAAATAGTAATTTCACTTTCAGTTTGGTATACTCTGAAGAGTCCAAAACATCAAAATTTACTTCCTGTCATTATATAAATTCAGCCATTTTATCAGTTATATTTAATATTAATAATCCTATAGTGTATTAAAAGGTTCCTATTCCCTTATTTTCTGGTAATTAATTGAATTAGTTGTATTCTGAAACATTATTCTGAAATATATGACTCCCATGTCTAAATTTCTGAGTCTAGTCATTCTCATTTTTATTTATAATTCTGAATATAATTTATTAAAATCTCTCTAAATGGTATGTGCAATTATATGGCATGATCTCAAGTTTATTTTGTCTAAACCCCTTTTGTTTATTTGCATTTAATTGAGGAATTTCTCTGTTTTGATGAAGTTTGGTTTCCATTCTTTTGGCCTATGATTTTTTAACAATTTTTCTTACAAAACAATTTACAAACAATATATGATGTGTGATACCCTCTCTGACTTTTACAAATAGTATTATAAATTAAACATGTTTTTAAATTACACAAAAACAATTAGTATTGGTTACAATACAAACAATAGTTAAAAACAAATAAAGAATATTTTTTTTTTTTTAAATAAATGGTTGTCTTCAAGTCAGACATTTTGCAACACAATCCTTATTTCTAAACATGGAAATATGGCTTACAAAAAAGGTTTTTTACTAACTAACATCTTAATTACTCTCTACTATTTACAAGTGGTAACTATTTTTATAGTTCTGATGTTAGTGGTTTCAGACCCAAACAAATGGCCTTATATCTAATACATTTTTAAACATTCTTGTACTATATACATTAAAACCTTATATTTATATTCTTATTTCTAACTATTATTATAAGTAGGATTCTACAGTTTTTATACAGTCTTTTATACCTTGTCTTTGGGGAATTGTACCCTGTCATTAACAAATAAATAGTATGAACCGTTCACAAAGCACTATGAAATCTGTTTTTCTTTTTTCATGTAAAACAAAAATGTTATTTTAAACAGATTCATGTCTTATGAACAACATATTGTCACCGTACACATTTTAAGTCATTGAAAAATGCATATTTCATTGCATCCAATGTTTGTGATTGCCAAGAATGAAACACAAGGTTCATTTTTTATAATACCCAAAACTATCACTGGTTCACTTTCACTTATATATTATGTTAATGCTAAATGGTCGTATAGTCTTATTAACATAATAAATTGGTTAGCGTTTTTTCAATGGAGATTTGTTCCATGGGTACTATATTATTGTTTCATCTTAGTTCACAGGAAACTTTTACTTTGTTCACTTCTCTTTCTTAAATTTATATACATGTGGTTTTTATTTCGTTATACTTTTGTTTTTAGATATTTATTTTGGGGATATAGGGATTTGGGTGTCTTTTATAAGAGCATGACATCTTCTTCAGGATGCTGCCCTCTTCTTCTTTCTTCAGTCTTCTTTTCTCCTGCCTTCTGGGACTGGTATCTTCGCCATCTTCTTCTTGTTGCCATCAGGTTTCTTGGGATCTTCTCCATCTTCTTCTTTATTACAGAAATACACAACCTGTATTGGTTGATCTTGGCTTATTTTAGGGTTTCTCTTCTATTTATTCTTCCTCGTTGTGGGTTTGGTCATATTGTGTACTGCTTTGTTATTTACTATTTTACCTTCCTGGGTTATACCTTGAAAACCTTTGGTTATGAGACTGGTTTTGGATGACTCATCACTAGTAACTCCTTTTATTTTAACTTGTATTTTCTTTATAATAATGATTTCTTTCCACAGTTGCTATGAATTAATCTTTTTATATTAAACTTAGTGCTTTCTTCTAAATTTAAATATTATAACTTCATTATTCTAATGATCAATTGCCATTCAATATTATGCATACATCTGTCACGCTACAATATATAAAATAATCGAACTGTAAATTTATATCGAATCAGATTCAAGCCGTTGCGGCAATTTCAAATAGTTGTTTGACGAATAAACTCGTTTTAATACTGTTTTATTGATCAGCTATGCCTTAAATTAAATTACATTAATTATTTAAGAGAAAAAGTGAACTTCTTAAGGAGATGAGCTAGAAGAAGAAGAAGAATAGATATTAAATTGGCTGCTACATGCAATCGATACGGCCTAGATAATCTATTTGAAGTGAAGAAGTAAATAATCTTACATCAGAACACGCACAGTTATTAAGCAGTATATTTTTTATTAATTGAATATAAACAATTAAAAAACAACTACACCAATTAAAATTAATTAATGACATGGAAAATAACCATTAACCAAAAAAATCAATAAATAAAATAAAATAAAATAAATAAATAAATAAATTTTTTTATTAACCAATTATTATCTAATTATATATTATTTGTAATTAAC
This sequence comes from Magicicada septendecula, assembly GCA_034769895.1. Classification (NCBI taxonomy): domain Eukaryota; kingdom Metazoa; phylum Arthropoda; class Insecta; order Hemiptera; family Cicadidae; genus Magicicada; species Magicicada septendecula. The sequence goes on along the minus strand of CM068367.1, from coordinate 345,344,875 downwards.
ACACATTGAGTTTTATTACAAATTGGCGCTCAACTTTAGGGGCTTAAAATAGGAATTGATAGGCCTAGAAGATAAGGACAAGTTGCCCAATTTCCTATTTTAGCTTGGCAGCTGTTAACAAGTCAGGAAAGCGATCGAAATGCCAAAGAGAGCGACGTTCAAGAAAAGGGCGGCAGAACCCGAGGAGGAGATAGACATAGAGGGCAAGGAGGAGAATCCAGTGGAAGATAGGGAAATTATATTACCCTCGGCGGAAACTAACCAACCCATACAACAACAAGAGGAACAACCGGAAAAACCAAAACAAACAGAGAACGCAACTATGCAAGAAATGCTCCGAATAATGATGGAGAAAATGGAGGAAACCAATAAGGAAATGAAAGAGAACAACAAATCGACTAAGGAAGAATTCAAATCGATAAGGGAAGGAAAGGAAGAATTAAGTAACCAAATTGGAGAAACCAGGAAGGAAATTGGAGATACAAATAAGAAAATAGAGGAAAATCGTAAGAAAATGGAAGATGACAACCAACAGTTGAGGGAAGAGTTAAGGGAGAATAATAGGAAGATGGAAGAGAAGATGGAGGAAAATAATAAGAAAATGGAAGAAAAGATGGGGGAGAAGTTGGAAGAATTGAAAGAGGATAACCAACTATTAAGAGAAGAATTAAGGGAGGTTAACCAGGAAAATATGGACAGATTAGACGGAAAGGTAGAATTATTGAAGGAGGAATTGAGTCAGAAGATGGTAGAGAACAATGAAACAATCAGCAAGAAAATAGAAGAGGAAATAACAGTAATAGAACAAAGGATTACAAAAGCTGACGAAAGATGTAGTCAGACTGAGCGAGAAGCACAGAATCTTAGAGCAGAAGTAAACACCGAAGTACAGAGTTTTAAAGCAGAGGTAAACACCAAGGTTACCAATATAGAAGTTAGACAAAAGGAAACGCTTGAAGAATGGGAAAAGGTGAAGAACCGATTCACAGAAAAGTATGACGGAATAGAAGCTGCCGTTACCAATATAAATGGCCAGGTTCGCCAGAACCAAGCAGACATAGAAACCTGTCTGAGTAGACCAACTAGTATTACCCATTGCGCCACTGCAGAAAACCGAGAAGGGGTTAATTTCAGGTTGTACGAAAGAAAACCTATGGAATTTATATCTCGTATAGAAAAGTATTTTGCTAAACATAGAAGTAACCGTTGGAGTACAAACAAGGAAGTACTCGATGAGTCATTTAAAGAGATGACCGATAATTGGTGGATGGCCATCAGAGATGATATCACTGACTATCAAATGTTTAAGAAATTGTTCAAGGCCAAGTATTGGTCGGAATCGACGCAAAATATAGCAAGGGACAATATATGCCATGGGAAATATAACCCATATTGGGGTAACACCTTGACCTCCTATTTCCTAGGGAAGGTGTGCGTAGCCAAACACCTAGAGCCTCAAATACTCGAGGAGTGCCTAGTCAGCAAATTGTCCTATCACTACGAGGAGGATATAATCCGAGCACGAAGGAATAGTCAGATTAAGACCGTACAAGCTATGACGGAGTTACTCGAGATGTACGAGCATGAAGACTATTACCGACAGAGTAGAAAAAGAAATGACAGGCCAGAATTAAGGAATGGTGGTAGCTATGTGAATAACGGTCAAAATAATGCGAATAATAATCATTTTAACCCCTCGAACCGAAATAATAATTATTATAATAATAGTCGTAACAGTAATAATAATAATAACAATAATAATAACAACCATAACGGTGGAGGCGATAACAACCAATTAAACAGAAATACCTATTATAATAATAATGAAAACAATAGAAATAGTCAGAGAAATTTAAATCAAAATAATAATTACCCTTATCAAAGTAACCATAGAAACTATCAATCAGGTGTTAATTATAATAATAACAGGACATACCGACCGAGGGTGAACTTCATAAGAGCAATAGGCAGTGGCCAACGGAGGTGCCAAAACCAAAGGAGGAATAGTTTCCATGAAGGTGATGATCGGGGAAATTATGTACACAGACGAAGTTCCAGCCTGGAGGACCAAAATAGACAGCGGAGGAATGAAGTGCAATTAAACGATCGCGGGGAGCGACAGGAACCAGCCCAAGATTTTCAAACCGACGTTGCAGTCGGCCCAATCAACAATAACACTCCACCTTTAAACTAGAGGAGGCGGTGATAGACAATCACAACCCTTCACTGCTTCTATCTACTGGGTATGAACGAGATTTAAAGGAACAAAATGAAAATAAGAAAATTACAATTATTTATAATAATTACTTAAAAGATATCAGAACAGAATTGTTGGAAGAAGATAATATAAAAATTGATAATCAAAATAACGAAATAATATATGTAATGGCAGAAGTAGAAGGTATTCCATCGCAAATCATGATAGACACCAGAGCGAATGTCTCAATAATTAGCAATAGCGAGTTAGACCGTATACAACAGGAATGTCACCGAACATTACCGGTACTACCAATTAATAATGTTGTACTTATAGGCGCCACTGGTCGGCAAAATAAAACGATACGTAAACAGTATCTTTAAATGTTACAAGTAAGGGGGTAAGTTTGGACATGGTGTTTCTCATTGCAGCTGGATTACCATTTAATATCTTGATCGGGTGCGACTTGTTGAGAAGAAACTCTGCTGTTATCGATTTGTGTAGAAAGAGGGTGTCATTGTTTTCCGGAGAGTCAACATGGATCGCCGATTTAATAAGTAATGAAATAATAAATTTCCAACCGGGTCACAATAGACAGATTGAATTAAATTATATAGAGGATAAGTCATTATACAATAACTTAGTATACCGGGAGAGTGAAGATAAACTGTGGACGCAGAAGATACAGGAGATACGAGATTTCCAGCGCGAAAACCCGACGGAACAACTAACAGAAAACCAAATAGATCGTTTGATAGAAATATACGAGAAATATCGTGCTGTATTTTCTGATGAGCCCGGGAAGGTCAAGAATTATCAATGTAAGATCCGATTTAGGGAACCAGTAGAGTTCAATCGTAAATCCTACCCTATAGCGCAGTCACTGAAGGAAGCTGTCCGAACTGAAATTAATAACATGATCAGCCGAGATATAATAGAAACCAGTCAGTCACCATTCACCAGTCCGATAGTGGCTATTCAAAAGAAAAACGGTAAGGTCCAACTCTGTCTAGACGCACGAGAAATTAACAAAATGATTGTAAATGATCGAACTTCGCCCGGAAAAATCGAAGAAATCCTAAAGAAATTTCACGGGACTAAATTTATTACAACATGAGACACCGTGTGCGGATATTGGCAAGTGGAGTTGCACCCACAAAGTCGCCAATACATGGCGTTTATCTTCGAAGGGCGCAATTACCAGTTTAAGAGGTTGCCCTTCGGTTTAGTAAATTCAGTAGCCATCTTTGTGGCATGTATGGACCAAATACTCGGCCCAGATGCACTCCAGTTTACAACGGTGTATGTTGATGATTTGTTAATAACCTCAGCCAATTGGGAAGAACATTGCCACCGAGTGGAGCATGTATTAAAGAAACTCGCCGATAATAATATTCTCCATATTATTTAAATTAGCAGCCATCCTTACTATTTCTTTTATAAAATTGCTAAACTGCTACAATTTTTGTTTAGACAAAGCTTTTCGTCATCTCTGACATCATCAGGTCTTGAACAACCTGAACAACGATAATAATATTACTTTAAAATTAGAAAAGTCCAAGCTTATAGCTAAGGAGGTTCAGTTTTTAGGTTTCAATCTGAACAACCAAGGAATATCTCCATCTTCAGAAAAAGTATACGCTATACAGAAATTTCCTCAACCTAAAAATCGGAAACAACTACAATCATTTTTGGGTATGTGTAATTATTACCGAAAATTTCAAAGAAATTATTCAGAGTTAACTGCCAAGTTCCAATACCAGTTATCTGTTAAAAATAAATGGAAATGGTGTAAAGAGCAAGACGAGACTTTACAATCAATCAAGGACAAATTTCTAGAAGTAGTAATACTCCACCACCCAAATTTTAACAAGCCTTTTTTCTTGAACTGCGACGCCAGTAAATATTAGTCTGGGAACCACTTTATACCAAGAGGACGAAAATGGCCAACATCTCGTCATTAGTTTCGCTAGCAGAACCCTGAACCAATGTGAGAGAAACTACAACGTCACAGAAAAGGAAATCATCATGGACTACCATATCAGGTACGGCCATATGGGAGCCATGAAGGTAGTAAAGGCGTTGGAGGAAAATTGTCACATAAAGGACATCAATCGGAAGGTAAGGAGGTATATCAAGAATTGTTTTATTTGCCAGCTAGTAAAAACCAATAACGATAAGAAGGATAACCATAAAAATTCTAAAACGGGTAAGGACATCTTACAGCTTATCTAGAAGAAGATATTTTGAATTAAATAGAATACTATAAAAATTCTAAAACGAGTAAGTACATCTTACAGCTTATCTAGAAGAAGATATTTTGAATTAAATAGAATTCCATCTAATTTCTAAGAATAAATAAGGACATCTTATATTTAATATCAAGGAAATTATTTTAAATCAAATAAGAAGGGAAAATAAATAAATTATCTCAATATTAAAATAAATAAGAACAGTTTACAGAATATATTTCAGAAGAACTTTGTTTTGGATCAATTAATGAAGAGAAGTAATGAAATAAGATATCTAAGGTTTAAAAAATAATAAGCACAACATTAAAGAAATTGAATGAAATAATTTTACAAAAGAAAATTTTTTATCACAACAATAAAGGCTAAACAGTGACTACTCAAGACAACTATATAAATGAAATACTCATCGAAACAAAAATGTTACAGGACTTTAAAGTAAAAAGGTAAATAATAATCCAGTTATTGTATATATTTTCAATGTAATAAGTTGATGAAATCCCTGAACCAAAAATAAGATTATCGAAGAATAAAGAGGAGAACCAATTAACTAAAACAGATAAGGAAAAGGTATTAAAACCAGATATTATGCCATGAGCGATAAACTAATTAATGAAATAACAAATGAAAAAAAACTATATACATAAACATGTGCTACCCAAAATGTAAACAAGAAACAGTTTGTGACAAAAACTAACTAAAATCTCCAAACCTCTGATAGTTTTGGGGAAGATGCTTAAAAAGATTTGTGTTTGAGATTATGCCATTCCCTAATTATTTTCCACATGGAATAACGTATCTTCTTTTTCTTCATTTCCAGTTATTAAAATCTATATTGTACGATATTTGCATTTTTTGTTATTTAAAAAGTAAATTAATATAAAAAATATCATTTGGTTTTAAATTGTATGTATGAAAAAATTAATCTGACCGTTGCTTCTGTCGAGGCATTTGCATAACTTAGGGCGAGTTAGATAAATTGTGAATTATTTTAGGTGAAACATTTTGGAAATAAATTTTTAACGTAAACAGGTATTTCTAAATTTGTTTTAAAAATAACTTATGGAAGAACATTTACTTTTCATTTGATAGAAACACGCCCAAATGAAGATAAATTCAATAAACGGTAAGAAATTGGTTAAACTGTCGTTGTGAACTTCAAATTAAAAATACACACTGGATCCAACCTATTGTGGCTTCTGGAAGCAACTTATGAAAATTTATTATATCTACTCCATAAATGTTTTATTCAATTTTTTAATTTTATGTTAACTTAACTAGACAGTTTTACTATAATGTACTGTAATGCAATGTTTTAGTTGAATTTTTGCCTTTTGGTTTTTATGTTTCAGTACCTCTATGCCACACTCAGGCGTAATTAACCTAAGATATTTTAAATTTGTGGTTAAAATTAAATAACAGAGATTAGAAGGTGAGACAGAGTAAGTGTTTCGATTCGTATTCTTATTTATGAGCATTTTTAGACCAATTTTCTAACACCCGATCAATGTAAATGTTAAACAAGTGTTTGATTTACAGCAAACGTAGCTATAATTTATTTATTATGCAACAATAGATTTATTATTATAATTTATGATCATTTGTACATTTATCGTTTCAAGAGTGTCAAATTACTTTTATTATGCATGACTCTAATACGCCGTTCCTGGAATGACAGTATATATCTTCCTTCTTCGTTTCCTCAATTTTTTATTTTCACCGATACCACATGTTCAATGGCCTATTAATGACCTAGACTTTTAGCTCCTTAATAACCCATCCTTTTGGCAAGTTTTTAATATTTCTTGAATCGATAGACTTACAGAATATCTTTGTTTACTAATTCCTGAGAGCTGTAGTTACCAAACGTCACTGTAGACGACAATTTTTCTAGTTGGCCTACTTGTAATTCATCACGTTATTAAAAGTAATCTGCAGTAACGCTGGAAGAAGCATTTATAAAACTGTTAAATACATTTATAATAGAAGGTTGTCTTTAATCTTGGAGCAAAGTTAGAAAATTTAATAATCTGTAAGTCTAACAGACATAATCTGAAAGTCTGAATGCTCCAGCAGGAAACATTCTCATGTCTGCTCTCAACGTAGACAGAATCACTGTAAACATGGCACGTTAATTACCACATTTAGGCGATAGTAAATTTTAAAAAATAAACCTTTTATAAACGATTATCGGTCCATTTACAGTCTGCCTTGAAACAAATGCACTGTAGAATTAAAGGACACTGATTTCAAAATCAGTGTCCTGTAATTTACACGAAGTAGTCTACGATGGGCATAGGCTATTTGATGTTTCACACGAACGTATATTATTCAGTTTGTTCATCTTATGATTATTATTTAAACTGGACGCAATCTATTTGGTGATGATAGCTGAAATCTGACAGCCTTGATCGCTAATACTTTTGTTATTTTTACAATATTTAAGAGGGTTTTATTGACTGATACAAATGCATACCAGAAAAAATTATGTTACCTTTTCACGGCAGATAAATCGTAACAGTATTTGTATTTTCAAAAATGTAACATCTATATAAGCATGTTATGTATGAATTACCTAAAAAATGTGTAGTATGGGTTTTTTAAATCACTATATGTTTCAAGAAATTATATACAGTACTTCGTGTTAGGCCGATATTATCCGTACATAGCCCTATGTACAGACACAATGTGTAGTGCATTTGATGCAACACATATACATATGCGTCTAGCTTTCTTTCGTGTGTTCGCTGTGTTTGTTTTCAGTCTACCGTCGTGTCGTCTTGTTTATGTAAATCGAGCCCGTCCATATAATGGAAAATTCGTTTCCACATTCATATAAATTAAATACGTATTTAGTTTATCGAGAATACCTCCCTTATTTTCAGTACAAGCTCAAAATGTTTATTTTTAATTAAATTCAATTTAACTTTAGTTGTTATAATTTTTTCAGAAACACGTTTCATTTTTGGAGGAGATTAGTTTTTTATAAACACCAAAACTTCATTCTGCATTTCTGCATATAAAATGTTAGTAAACAAACGTTTTTTGCTAACCTGTGGTTACTATTCCTAGGAGTTACTAAAAATTATAGTAATCTTATATTTGTAATAGCGATTTTCATTAACGTTTTTGTGTTGTAACCTATTCATTCGTCGTTGTCAATCCTTCTTAGTTTATTTTGTACTTTTCTCTGCAAAACAATCTATTCCATTTGCAATTTGTAATAGTTCAGATTTAATAAAAATATTTTTCAAAGTATTTTTTTACAAATATATTTTTACTTTATATTTTAAAGCCTGGAGGCGTAAGTTGTGAATGTCCTTATTGTGAACAAAACGACGCCTGAAACAGTTGACATACGTTTGTACTACTAATTACAAACAGTTACGTAACAGTTAGTTACGTTTGTAACTAATTTACTACTTAAAGATTTTTCAGTATTGTGAGATAAGGATGTAAAATTTATATAAACTAAGTACGCCGGAAAATGTCGTATAATGTCGTATAAAGAATCGATTTACTCACAACCGATTGAACTACTCTGTAAATTGAACAACTCCACAATTTCAATTAATTAATTTACATGTTTTAGAAGATTTGCATTGTTTCGAAATTTGTAAAATTATTTTTCGTCATTAAGTACGGTTTAGCTAACTGCGAATTGGACTTTCTACGACTGGAAGTTTCAAAAAACAACTATCTGGAATAATTGAAAATATCACTTATTTCGAAGGAGTCTATTAAGTAGAAGTATCTTCCTTCAAAAAAAATTTACTCGATACCAAAAATTAATTAAAATGATACTAAAAGAATCTAATTTTATTCTTCGCCATGTTCTAAGCACTAGTATGTACAATTTTATGTTGTTTTGTAACATCAACTCTATGTCTGTGGCTATTAACACGTTCTACTCAGAATCCTGTCTCTGCAGAGGTCCTCCTTATAGATAAAACAATACTAGCTCTCTTTATTATCTTTAGTTTATGAAAAGATCTTGTTTATAAAATAAACCTATTAGTTGAGTTATCATTTTTGACCGAGGCTACTTTTGCTTCAGTTTCCTGTTTCAAAACAACGGCCTAAAAGTTTTTGTATCCGTGTAATTTAAATTTTCTTTCCATTTGTTATTTAACGTTTCCATCTTGGGTAATGTTAAAATTTCTATGAAGCCTTTGCTTCATAAAGGGAAATGGTGACAAGGCTGGACTGGGATAAGTATTACGTGAGTCGATACAGGAAACATCAGTGGATGAGAAAGAGTTATTCGAAAGGCATGAGGTAGGCTTTCATCCAATATAAGAGTATCATCCCCCGCCTCCTTTCAGTGGAACTGATTTCTTTTTCTTGGGTGCTTGTAAACTCTTGGCCTTTAAATATAAAAAACATAAAGAAAACGATATTACCGAACGCGGGAAGCGAATTCTCACTTTTAACTCAACCGTTTGGCATTTGTCCGTCTGTGTGGAGTATGTCTCATCTCACGATCAACCGAAAAGAAAATTAAAAACACATTCAACTACTATCTGAATGTAGTGTTCACATATTTCACAATTTAGAATTTTTTACAGCAAGGCCCAAAAAGTGTTTCAAAATTAATTTAAAAAATAAAAAATCCATGTGAGGTATTAAAATAAAGAGAATTTTAAATATAATCTCTTATAGCGTTCGGGTTTTGAAATTTTTGAAAACTAGGTCTCAAATAGTGTACCAAAATTTTGAAATAATGGAAAAACTCATGCTGGGAATTACACTAAAGAGAAAAGTGTATACGTAAAAATTTTGTAATTTTAGGGGCACAACGGGCCAAAAATTTAAATCAAAATTTTAAAAAATTCTAAAAGCCTATATATGTTACTAAATTATGAGAAATTTTATTCAAAATACGAAATCGGCATCTTTAATAATTTGAGAAAATTAATATCTATCAACACTCCTTGGGAAATTTGGACCACCTTCGAAAGTTTGTAAGCTATATTTTTGAAAACACTTTATATAATATTGTTCTCAGTTACATAAAAGCTATTTGTGATAAGTATTACAGAGAGGCCTATCAAGTCATACGTCAATTCCTAAAAGCCACGACTAATTCATTTGTAATTTAGGCATTATGGTTATAAATTTAACTAAAAAAAAATAAAGCAGTGTGCAATGTAGTGTTTATTGTATCCATAATAATAAAAAACTAATAATGACTAACTGCTATACAGTTACTACTATTACTGCAAAAATAGTAGACGGTTATTTTTACTACAAAGATAGTAGACCAGTTGGTATTTTTGTAATTTTTCTTTAGCCTTTTTTACTTTTTAAGGTAAATAACACCTTGGTAACGGCGCTAGTACTCGGAAACAAGTAACTGTTGGTGTACCTTAAGAATCAGCACAGTATGCCCCATCGAAGGCAATTACTCATATGTTCGTCAGAAAGCAGAAATCATATACACACATGTAATCCTAATGTCGCACATACTTTATAGAGTATGACCTTATCACAGAATGTGCAGTCAGACAAGATATCATAGCGTTCATAATGCTGACATCGTTCTTAAGAAATATAGATAATTAATTCCATCGATCTGTCGCAGTTCACAAATACTGACAGTGTCTATACTCCTAGCGAATTATGTGGCCTTATTGGTATCCATGCTTACTGTCACTTTTCTTTCATCTTCCTGTACCTTAGTCGCATCTCTTTTCACACACACACACGCGCGCGCGCGTGTACATTCACATTAAGTACTCTTATGTATAGGTATATTTGTATCGTGGCTGTACGGAATATGTTGGCCCCCCGCACGTGTCTTGTGCCCTATGTTTCATATACGTATAGCCTATATAAAACACGTGTTTAATTTGAAGAGTAAACACGGTTTTAATTTTAGCTGAACACTGGTTACTAACCCGTCGTTGAGGCTTAGAATCAATACAGTGGTTTAAGCCATGTATATATAATTAATGCTTGTTATATTCAAAGATTCTTATTGAACACCTGTAAAATAATATTAGTATTTTTTGTTTAATGAAATGTATCAGAGAAATAGAAAACTCTATATGATCAAAATTAAAGCAATCTGAAATAAAAATCCGGGAGTGTCTTTCTACATTTAGTTCGAGTTTTTTAATTTAATTTAATGAGACTATTTTGTAAATAAATAAGACTACAAACTAAGTGATAAAATTTCCGGGCTATCGAGCCGTGGTCCATTCCTTAAGAACCAGCGTTTCGACTCCAATTGAGGAAGACATATCCCACTGACGATGACTTCCTCTTTGGCGTCGAATCGTATTTGGTTTCAAGAAATGGAACATGTCTCAGTTTCTTGGAAATTTTATCAACCAATGAATCTGCCCATCAACCCTTGAATATCATATTAAAAATTACAAACTTTTTAACATTGCAATTTTTGTACCAGATTCTATCATAAAATAAAAAAATAAGTTTTGAATGTAAACAGAACCATTAAAATCTAACGGAGAAACGAAATTACTAGCTGAATACAAGTTAATATTTCACAGGTTAGTGAAATAAAATTTTCATATCTGTACGTGGAAGTGTCACAGAGGAACTAGCTAAGAAATTGGATATCACATCGTGTAGGTTGCATAAGGGACATTCTTAGAAAATACAACCTACACGATATGATGAGGAAATACAGACGGGATTGAACAGGCCATTTAGAAAGAATGTATAAGAATAGCAATAAAATTTCGCAGGGGTCTTACAACTGCTGCCGCATCCCGCATGTCAGCTGTTCTGGCTATCTTCCTATTCTATGTCCCTTGCTGCCATACTTCTTTCCGCTCCCTGGATTGGTTCAGAGCTAAGCTCGCTCCTAAGTATACACCTCTATTCTCGTCACATGCCTGTACTACAGAAGTTGTACCCTTTCTATGCCGTCAATTACCGTTTCCTTCCTGTTAGTTTGTTCTCGTCCCTCGTCATTTCTTATGTGTTTAAGTGTGAAACTCTGAAGCTCGACTGAAATATTTCTTTATGAGAACAGATACCAAAACTAATTTAGTTCATAGTCAAATACTGGAACACATTCGTGTATCAGATTCTACGTAAATGTTAAACGTAAATGTTGATTCTTATACTGAATAGTACAATATCAGTAGTCCGACACATACGCCATCAAGTTACCGGCTAATTATCTAAAACACCGGGTTACTGGGGGAAGGCGGAATTAATTTTTGAAACTGTACTGTATTGAACAACTTAACATCATTCAGGACTGATTACCATTTAACAAATTTTATTATAATTTATTTAATTATTGTAAGATTGCTTATCATTTACTGTAAATACTGTATTGTGCATCGGCTTACATAAATGTGTACAATAGGTGTAACTGTTTGTCCGTTAAGAAACGTTTTAGAGTGTCAGTGGTATAAGAAACGTCTATTTGTTTAACCCTTTGTTTCTAAACGCATCTTTATAAAAGTTTCTGATGTGAAGATGTTTTCAGTGTGTACGTTGCTCCCTGCGACAACATGTGCTGTGAAGGTTGCACAGACAATCGGCGGCGCTCTTGTCTCTCGCTCGTTTTCGCTATTGTCTTCTCTGTAAATCGTTGTTTATATTTCAACCTGTCATTATTTAAAGATTTTCTTCTTCACCTTCAGCTAGCCCAATTATTTATGTCGCACGTTCTTGGTACGGACAACTTTTATCCTACATTCCGATTATTCCTTCCTGAAGACATGAAATTAGGGGTTGTGTAGGGCTGATGTAATTAGAACTGATGAAACTAGGACGTACCGGACTACAGAACGGTCGGATTACCGAGATTCTACTGTCTGTGTACGTGGTAGGTTTTGAGATAATTTTGTTTTGGAAACAGATTTTTCATTGTAAATATGTGAGCAATACATTGTAGGCTCCGAGGTTTAACGTCTCAGCAATCCAATAGGAGTTGATACAACGTTTAAAGCAAACACATGAAATAAGTTTGATGGTGTGAAATTTGTTACCTATCAGTTTCCTGTATTAACGATATTGATACGAGATGTTTCTAGTCGTCAGTTTTAAGTAGTACTTTGCAGTCTATGTTAAACAACAAGAAAAATTGACTTCATTACTGTTTAATGTGTTACAATTGTTGATCAATCACAATTTCATTTGCTCGGTCCCAACAACTAACGTTGCGAGACAAAACCATTTTTCATATTAATGTAAAACTATTCGAGGGACAATGTTTGAATTTCAGAACTTTAAAAAAATAACTATTTAAAACATACGTACTTAAAAATTTTTTATGTTTATACAATACATCGGATCTTTAGAAAGAAAGCTTCTGATAATACATTGAAGAAAACCAAGTAAGATAAACATGAATATCTGCGGTAAGCCTACTTAAGCGTAAATGAAATTTAAGCGTGAATACGAGACTGAAAATCAACAAGACGGATTTGGTTAAATGCATACATTCTGTTACCTTGCGCTTCACGAAACATTCAGATACAGTTTTACTTATTGTTGTGAAGAACGCGAACTGATAAATAAAGCGTAAGTGTAATTAAAATGGAAATAGTCTGATAGGACAATGTGCGGTGTCTTCCTGTTCCCATTTCAGGAACCTTCATAATATATGTTAGTAGTTACTAGCGTGGTAGTAGTTATATATTTTAGTAATCGAATACTCAGTTGATGTTTTCCAACTCAGGAAGGTTTTTTGCACTTACTCCAGCCTTAAATAATACTTTCCTGCTAAGTATCGCTTATGTGAGCGAAATTCGCATTTGTTTATAACTAGTATACAATGGTCAATGAATTACAATAATTTCAGGAATTACAACAGTACGCAAAGTTTGAGTTTTAAGAAAAACTTGACGAGTTCAAGCGTGTGCAATACTTATGCAAGAACATGCCGTAAGCCTTACATTAATTAGAATGTTTATTGTGATTTCTAAACAAAACTATCAAGTTCCAAGTTCTTGCTGAGTTTATCTATAAGATGTTATGTAAGACAATAAGAGTGAATAATTAAAATATCTTTAAATTCAAAATGGCTAAAGAATTAACTTTACTGAAAAGGTGTGTATTTTACATGTCTCAAGGGTAGCTTAGGATGTTAATAGGAATCATTTTTCTGGATAAATATTTTTGTCATTAGTGGGAACACCAAAGTGTAATTTTCATTTCTTAAAAAGATGAGAGGAATTGAAAGGTTTGTAATTTCATTAAATGTTTGGAAAAAATTACGAATTATCGATAAACACAATCCAAAACAAAATGCACAAAGTATTGAAGTTTGTTATTGTAGAGGACAGTTGTATCTATTCTGTATCTTTGGTTTTCAGTTGCAATCTTATTTTCCATAAGATTCGGCATTTTTCCAGAAACTGATATATAAGAAAATGTTGTAATTACTACGTGCGTTTAAAAAGAATTATTACTACTTAAAAAAAATTAATCACGGAAAGTAAATTAGATCAGCATTCACCTACACTGTTGTACTTTTCTATCATATCTATACAACACAATCAAAACTATTAACTCAGTGGCGTAACTAGAATTTGCTCCTTGGGAGGGGGGATGAGACTAGCTTAAAGACTGGACCCCCGTACTCATGACAAATGAGAAATTCAGGATTTTTCCCATGTAATTTTATTATTACTCGATTATAATTAATTTTTTCTTAATTATTATTTTCGAGACCAAAGTCTGTAAACTGATTAGTTATTTTATAAAATATTAAACTCTTAAAAACTTTTGGCCTAATCTAACAAAAACTAAAATACATTGTCAACCATTTATAGTCATAATCTGGGTCACAGAAGTTTCTTTGCAGGTATGAACACGAATGAAATTTTTGCTGCACTACTATTTCTTTTCACTAAATTATGAGAAACACCTGTTATTACTTATTAAACGTTTATTCGCAGAAATTCTAGTGAAAGAAAATGAATCTACTTATACAAAAAGGGTCCAATACAGTTATTTAAATATAAACTATTCATTTTATGTTCAAAAAATAAGATCAATTTTTGAGGCTTCTTTGCGAAGTCATTCAAAATCTCATTAAATTTAAAATGTGTTTCGCTCCTCACGAAAATAAAATTTACCTTATCGCTCGAAGTGTTCCACCACTTGCCTTACAGTTATCACATAAAGTAATTCGGAAGAATAGAATGAAAGATTTTGTTCCTGCAATGCATTAAAAATAATGTGTTTTAATGTGTACTGTACGTTTTGTAAAAAGCTCTTGGGGCAACATTTTAATTACGGGTATAAGAAATAAAACTTTTTTTAATACTTTCAAAAGTTTTGCGTTTTTACAATATTTATCAAGAAACGAATTAAAATTGCGGCAATTTGTAAAATTTGAAAGTAAAAGTTTTAATTTGGATACAATTTTACCAGCAAGGCATATTTGTGTTATTATATTATTTTTATTATACAGATACATTATAAAAATCGTATTTTTGGGAAATATATTTCAACTTTAATTTTTCGGAATATTTTTGCTGTTTACCCTGAAAGTAAGAGTCTTGCATAACAAATTCTGATATCAAACTCTCGTCCACTTATTATTATTATTAATAGATGGTCTTCCTCTTCCTTTTTTAAAGGTATTAGTAATGAATTTTTTTGCAAAATAAATAATAAAAATGAATAAAAATTTTTTTTAATGCTTCAAATAAACGTTGTAATCGTTACCTAAAAGGAAACCGTCGTACCTGTAGTATTTCGGGAGGTTTTTGAAGTTATTTTTTTATAATTCTCTATCTTGAGGGACAAAGTGCGCATTGTTTCATATGAAAATGCAATAAAATACAATACGAATGCTAGTGGCTTGTGCTTAATTTCTTTTTATTATTTAAAGTTCACAACTAATTGAAAAAGTAAGGTGATTTGTGCGTTGGTATTTTCCTATGAAAAAGTTAAGTATAGAACAGGTAAAATAGACATGATTTAGATAAAATAAGGTAGAAAGCTTGATTGTAATAATATACT
This sequence comes from Magicicada septendecula, assembly GCA_034769895.1. Classification (NCBI taxonomy): domain Eukaryota; kingdom Metazoa; phylum Arthropoda; class Insecta; order Hemiptera; family Cicadidae; genus Magicicada; species Magicicada septendecula. The sequence goes on along the minus strand of CM068367.1, from coordinate 345,329,470 downwards.
GAATATACTGTTACGTACTTTTATCGTACTAAATGTTCGGCAAACTTAGAACAACAACCTCAAAATACTGGTCAGATGTAGATATTTGATCCAAGATATTTGAAACTATAAACTGTACAATATTTATCGAAAATGATAATTTAAAAGTCAGGTAATCTCTGAAAATTTTTGAAGTGTCACGTTCGATTTGGATCAAAATTAACCGAAATAAAAATATTTTCATTTCGAATTTTTACGGAAAGTCATTACCGTAGCGAATTCTTCCTAAATTCAGTACTAGTAGACAAGGATTCTGTATCTGCAACATACATATTGACAATTAGGAGGAATTTGAAAAGTTGGAATACAACTTTCCTTATTAAGACATTTAAAAAAATATTTAGGTTATTAATTTTTACTTCCATGTTCCATAAGGAAATGGAAGTATGGTCATGGCGAAAAAAATCGTGTTCGAGATAACGGCAGATTCTGATTGTACTACCATCAAAACATGAAAAAAAGTCATTTTTCGAAAAGTGTCTGTGTGTCTATGTATAGAATTTTGTCTATGGCAAACGATAACAGCCGCAAATTCAAACAGAATAAAATAATTTTTGCATATACCCCTGAATTGTAGAGAACTCAAGGCCTATTGTTTTTGGTGAAGATCGGTTAAGGGAAACGGGTAGTTTACCTGCAACGTTTTACGTTTTAACAAGAGTAAAGTGCTTAATTTTGATAAATAAAGTATCCTGAAAAGAAGGTCATAATAATCCACTGTAGAAAGGTACATGAAATATCTATAAATAAAAGGGTAGTTGAAGTGGGTGTAATTTTTTTATAAATTAAAATGGTAGTTGATGATGAAGGAGGTAAATTTTTATAAGTTTTATATGTGTACTACGTTATTGACAACAAAGAAGTAGTTTCTATATAAACATTTCATTTCACTTTAACAAAATTCTATATTTTTCATTTTAATTTAAATCTCATATGAGTGAAAATATATCGTTCCTGGCAGGCAAGCATATCTCAATTATGTAATGTTTACTTTTCCAAAGTTTATTATTGTGATTACCGCAATAAAAAGGCCGGCAGGACACAAACACACACGCGCGCGCGCGCACACACACACACACACACATACCAAATTCCCGTTATTTCTGGCCTCACTCATGTTTATTTTCTTATGTTTGCACGTTTTTTAAATGGAAAGTGCCGAAACCCACACCAACGTATCTCATGCAAGCCGAAAAGATGGACATCGATTTGCTTCCTGTGGATCGCTGGACAGTGTTGTTGTATTAAAGCAATTAATACAATCTGTGTACTTATTTGTATTATGATATGAGAATTATAAACTAATATGTGCATGTATGTATATATGAAAAATATATAAATATTTTTCTCCTTTGGAAAATTGTTTGCCCCTCCTTGAAAATATTTTGACCTTCCTGATGGCTAGTTATTTACTAGCCTGTGTAGAATATAGCGTTATGACATGGATCAGAATGGTGGGTGTTAAACAGGAGACACAAACGTATTAAGGAAGAAATGTTTTGCTGAGAAATTTATAATTATACGGGTGAACAGAATAGTCGTTCAGGAAATCAGAAGACAAATGGAAAGAAAGAAATCAAGACTCGATTTTAAAAAAGAAAAATGACTAGTATAGTATTAACAGGAAAGACTTTGATAACACTATAGACATCCCTCGGCACAGGTACGTAGCCAGGGGGGTTCGGGGGGTCCCCCCCCGAAAAACTGAAAATGTCTAACCATAAATACTAAAATCTCAAGCTAGACTAAGTATCAATGGTCCAGTTACACTCAAGTTCTTAATACACTGTTGGTGGCTGAGTTACGCTAATTCTCGCGCGCATGAAACTAAGTCGTGATTTAACGAGATCTTCGTCCACCGAATCAAAAAAAAATTTTAATTCTAAGGCGAGAAAATAATCATTTGCAATATTACATCTCTGATGATGTAAGGCCTGAGTTAAGAGAGCATTTTATTACCTTTATCCAGATAAAAGAATTATCTGCTGAATATATTTTTAATGTGATTCTAAAAACATGCAAAAATTTGGGACTTAATATGGACATCCTTGTAGGCCAAGGGTATGATGGTGTTTCAACCTTTAGTGGTCACATCACTGGTGTTCATAAGAGAATACAGGAGCTTTATCCAAAAGCTATATACGTACACTGTGCTTCTCATAGGTTGAATTTGGTACTTAGTGATTCTCTTTCAGTGCCTTCCATCAGGAATTGCCTTGGTGTCGTTAATGTAATTTCTACTTTGTTTAGAAATAATTCTCAAGCAAGTGAATTATTAAAAACAAACATTATCAAACTAGTACCTGATACCAAAAAAACTCGGTTAGTAGGGCTCTGTGAGACAAGATTCGTTGAACATCAAGAAACTGTTAATACATTTATCGAATTATTTCCTGCCATAGTAAATAGTCTCCAGGAGTTGTCCTGTGTTAGTAGAGCGATTTCAATAAGTGCGTCGTCTCTTCTTGGATCCATTGAAAAAGGAAGTTTCTTAGATCTTTTCAATTCCATTGAAAAAGATGGTTTGCGAATATGTCTTTAGCTTGACACTACCACTTTCTAACTAGCTGCAAAAACCTGAGCATGACCTGTCAGCTTCCTTAAAGTATGCTGATGATATCATCAAGTCACTTTGCAAGTTGCGTGAGTCAGGAACTAGTAATTTTGATGTGCAACAGTTCTCGAATATTTTTGAAAAAGCACAATTGATGGCGCAGAAGATTTTGTTTACTACTATTGCATTATTCCAGTAATCTGGTAGTATAGGCTATTATGAGTTTTATTTTGTTTGTATACTATTACGTTCCATATGAGTATAATTTTCATTTTATTTGCTGTTTTATTCAAAACTACGTATAAACTGTATGCGTGTTTATTTAATTTAGAAATTATAATATAATAATTTAAATCTTGGAATCGTACACAACTGGGTTAATCAGTTTTATACTTAAAAATATTGGATTTAGAAATATCACACTTAAGATTATGTACCGTATATTTTTTGTTATTTTACCAATATCTTCTGCCATTAGACAAATATATGTTGTAGGTTTTATAAGAATTTTTGTATTGTCTAGCAATACTTATTATAAATTCCAGGTACTGAATTTGTTAAGATTAAATTTTAACCACTTAATGCTTGATAATATGTGTATAAACATTATATTTTTAAATAATTTACATTAATATATGGTATATTTAAGGTATGTATAAGACACACACACACACACACACACACACACACACACACACACACACACACACACACACACACACACACACACACACACACACACACACACACACACACACACACACATCTGGACCCCCCCCAAGCAAAATCCTGGCTACGTCCCTGCGCCTCGGCACCTCGCAGCGAGAGTCCAATTTCATTACAGGGATCAGATCGCAACTACCTTTAGCTAGCTCTTCGTTCGACCTACAGACATTTTATCCATAAGTACAGTCCTTCCTCACGAAGGTTGAGGATAGTCTTAATCCACCTGAGATGGTGATACCATTTTAGCTGATACGTAATTTCTTCATAACTCAAGCATCCACTTATTTAATTAATATTTAAATGATTTTAATTAAAAATATTAGGACATGGAAGTCATGTATGGTTCTCCATACCGAGTTTTTTTTCAGACAGCAGTGAAATATCTGTAGGCCTATGTTTATTTTACATTTTATAATTATAAATATGTATATTAAAAGGATGAGAAAATATCTTCAGGAACTTACAGTTTTCTTATTGTAGTTATTATAAACCACAGGTAACGTATTCGAGATAATGACATATTCCAAGATAATTAACTAATCTAGTATTTTGGCCATAAACTGGCCAACTTTAATCGTCTAAATATATCAGATTTCAGATTGAAGAAACTTAAATACTTTTCTAATGCTTGAATTTTTTTGCATGAAGTTTTTGAGTAAACCGGCGGGAAGTATAACAGTTGAAAAATGTAGAAAAGCACTACTTTCAAAATACTTTACCTCAGTTAAGTGTTACTCAGATTAAACTTAATACATATCATATCAAATAAATCACTTTGGTTGTAACTTGTATTCTTAATAAAAGTTGTACAAACAAGTATTCCTGTAGATATTTGAAATAAAACGTTTTTTTATCCCTTCATACTTTAAGAATCTTGTCTAAATGTTTGAAGAAATCTTTCAGTTCGTATTAAAAGACGGTAATTATTATGACTGAAGACGGTTTCAGTTATTTTTTATGTACCGGTAATCCATTAATAAAATCTTTCTGTTTTTTTTAAATTAAAATCAAGAAATTACTAATTTACTAAGATAACTAAGCCTACTAATAGGCTAAAAGATGACGATTCAAGCCGTAGAAATATTAGACTAGAGAGTCAATGCACACACAACCCTACAAGCGGAAATGTGTCTGGTTGAATAACAAATGTAGATTAATAGTCTCTGGCCTTCTTCTGGCACTAGCATAATTGTAATTTTCGGTTGGAATTTTCAGCATTTGACATTATTAAGAGTACACTCACTGCATTTATTAATTCACAATTATTGTAATTATTTTTTTACGGTTATTTATGAGCCTTAGTTTAACACTCGCAACTGAATGAATTTCAGCTAGTCGAAAACAGATTTTTAACTTATTGGCATCTCAAAGTTCATTCAGATATGTTGATATCTGACAAATGACAAAGGAACAAACGCGCACGCGCGCGCGCTTCTACACACACAAATACATGCACGAAATATTTGTATGTAAAACATGATATAATAAATAAAATAGGTTTCGCATACAGTATAGTTTTCATTATAGACTTCCTTGCTTCCTAAGGTGAAAACCTAAATATATTCCCAAATTTGAAGCAATACTTTAGTTATTAAATATGTTGATTAGTTACAAATAATAATACTTAATAGAAATAGTCATGTGGCTTCAAAACGTTTTGTGTAGAATATTAATAAATAGGTAATACAATAAATATTTAATGACTTCAAGAAATCAGATGTCTAGACTCCTACACACAGCTACGCACGTCCCTCATAAACTTAACTTATGTATAGGTCAGCTCCCAGTAGAAAGAGTTTCTCCAAGCGAAATAATGCAAGATTTATCCTTATATTCATTTATTACTTTGTAAGTAACTCGTTAAGTTTCCTGTAAGTCTCCTATGAATCTTCAAATAAATACACTGCTAGTTTATTTATTTTCACCTGACGCACGTTTCACAGAAATTATTCTGTATCTTCAGAGGTTTGTTTGAATTGTAATTCAATGTATCGCTTACAATATTCATTTGTAGTCTTCTTTGCAGTATTACACTAAAGGCCAAAATACGCATAAATTGTTTTATGAACTTTTTGAAACTTCCTGAAAGCTAGCTGAATCGCATTAGCGATTATACACAGATTATGCATGGTTATTACTTTAAACACATTTTTACAAAGTGTCGGTTATTTGTACAACATACAGAATCTAATTTTTTTGAGGCAATTTAATAAATTAGTCACGAGGACTCCACAAGCCACTAAATATCTCCTACGGACTCACTCATAGATCGCAAGGTCGTGTTTATTTTATCAGATTATAAAATAAAATAATAAAGTGTGTTTTATTAAAATAGGAAAAAATCATTAAATACAACTAACTATAGCTTACAACACCTACGATCTCAGGCCTATGCGAGCTCACTCATACACACGAGACATATACACAATGGTACCTTGTGTGTGTGTGTGTGTGTGTGTGTGTGTGTGTGTGTGAGAGAGAGAGAGAGAGAGAGAGATAATGGAAGACTAGACACACAGACAGACAGACAGTCTGACAGTGGCAAAGAGGGTGGGCGCCAGGGTGTGAAACTAAGGAGACATTACATTCCTATCACAACATATGTAGTTCATTCTGTAGTTCAATTTATAATTTTAAAATAAACTCATCGATCAATTTTTGAGTTTTATTTTTGTATATCTGAGGAAACACGTTGTTAACACAACCGTAAGTTGTGTTTCTTGCAGGCATTATTTTTGTGTAACTAACAAGCTTTTTAGGCTTTATTTCTTTACATTTTTTAAATCATAGCGTAGTACTGTAACGCCAGCCTTGAGACTCTCTTCGTGTATTTTCCTTGTCTTGTAAAGAATTTTTTCCTACGCTGACAATATCTTTCTTTACTTATAACATATGGAATGACACGAACTACGTCATCCGTGTCTCTAATTTTGCAGATTATACTTATTTTAATCATTTTTGTTTTTATTGGTTAAATTCTTTCTTGTTCAGAACCTGCGTTAACGTTTTGTTTAGTTGTCATTTCTGCATTTTCTATTGGTACATACACACCTATTATGACAGTTTCTGTAACATTTTTCATTACTTCCACTTCTTTATTCTTTCATTTGTTTCCTCTCTACTTTTATAAACTTTCTGTATTTTGTGTGTGTTGACGTAGCTATTCCCACATAAGCTATTTTGTTTTGTTGATTCCAATGCATTGTACGCATGTAATAGTTTTTTTATTTTCTTACTTTTTCGTTTTCTTTTTGTTTCAGTAAGTTTTCCGACGTCTACGTTTTTAGTGCTCTCTCTTTAGACACTTCTCGTTGGTTAATATCAACTCGCTGTATACCCCATATTATTATAATCAATGACATTTTTAACTATAAAGAAGGCATTTTTAACTTTCCGAAATTTTACTGGCTTTTATCATTGTAATATGGAATGTGGAGGAAGAGAATTTTCTCCAGAGGTTTATGTTCTTTCCCAAAAGCGCCGGAGCTTCGCTTTAAACTCTCTTCCATCTGCTTCGTAAAATTTGTTAATTGTACTTCATGCATTGTCCTCCAGAGTTAAGACTCTTCATGTCGTTTCAGAAGTAGATATTAACACATTTCATAAAGTTAGTGACATTTCTCAGGAATTTTGTTCTGCACAACCCAAAAACCTCTCAACAACCCAGGTTCTTCACCAACCTTAGAGCCCCAAATGTTACTATATTTACCTCACATATTAAGTATGCTTTGTGATTAAGTATACTTAAATTCTACTGACTTGAATTCAATTTCATAGTTTGCAGTATCAAATATCAAATATCAATATCATTCACTTTTCGTTGGTCTTCCATTTTAACAACTGTGTTTAATTCAGATAATATAATTTTACAAGTTGTACATAACTTTATTACCTTAAGACAAAAGATCTGTGTATTTTAACATGTCTACATATGTGTGTAAGCCCTACTTGTATACCTTTACCAATGTATGTATGTGCCTTGGCTGCTTCGTTCTTCCTAATTCACATAGTACGTACACTGGTTTAGCCAGTTTTCATTTCTTTCAATAATTTTTAGTAATAATTTAAATAATAATTATTATATTATATTATAATTACATCTGAAGCAGTTCAATTTATTGTATTACGCTGGTATAAAATATTTATACCCTTTAGGAACCACACACACACACGCGCGCACGCAACACACGCATGCACATACGCACACAAATTTTTATGTACAGACACGAACCTCACTGTGTGTGTGTTAAAAGATAAGCATATTGTATAAAATATATACAAATATGCCCATATTTTGTAAAATATGCATGATAAATATGATGAAAATAAAATTACAGTTCCAAAAAATGTGAAGTAGGCCTAATGATTTCATTTTCACTCAACTACAGGGACGTAATGGTCATAGTCCATGTGGCAAATATAAAAATATAATATGTTTTGTACATAACAAAAGTACTTTTCAACTTACGAAATAGAATTACAACGACCTAGGTAAAAATATAAAACTCTTTTTAACAGTTCAGAACTCATAGGAAATTTAATCAGTGTATTTAAATTTAAATTTTGTTGTCCTGTAAAATATACTTTTTGTGACGATGATCATTCTTCCCGTGTACCCTTCAATTTTAAATAGTCTTCCTTTATATGTATTTTTAAGAAAACAATAAAAGGTGGAGAATGTTTTGTAGTTACGGAACTCTCTTTGTATACGTATTAAGTGATAATTCTAATGCATAGCCCTGTAGGTTTGTAGTTGCTATACAACGCTATGAATTATCTTTCTGAAATAATAAAATTCAAAAGAATAACGTGGTATGTGTTTCATTTAAATATTTACCGAAATGGCTTTTGTAAAACAATTTTACTTATGGACTTGAACAAAATATTTAAAACTAGGGAGAAAGTTAAAATTCACTCTCAATGAATATACTTCCTTACACAACACATATCAGATATAACAAGTAGTTCTTAAACAGTAAAAAATAGGTAATAGTTTAATAGTTTTTTATTATGAATTGTATATTAACGTTTCGGCATTAATCTTAAATACCTCATATAGATTTGGAATATGTATAACTGGACAATTATAAGTTTGACTATCAGGGTACTTGATGTAATTTTCCAAAATAATGCTGAAAATTACTTTTAATGTTTTAAAAATGTTTCAAAGACTAGTAAATGATCATAGATTCTGTTTCATCACTTTTTTCTGAAGACGAGAAGATTGCATGTTTAAATAAATGCCTGGAAATTTTCTGTAGTCATTTTCAGTGTATAACTGAGGAATCTAATAAGTCTCATTATGTAGCTTCAGTGTTTCTAATGTGGTTTGTGCTACAGAATATTGACGTGACGACACTTATAAATTTTATACATTAAAGTATACATTGAAGAGATTAACCGAAGCATTTTACAACAACCGAAGTGTTAGCCTAAACCCGTCACTCTAAACGCGAATTTTTGTTTTAAAACATCAAATAATTTTTACAGAAAGTTTCTACTTTAATGTTTTCTTGCTTAAAATACATATTTCTGTGATGGCGTTTAGTGAAAGCCTTTCTTAGACTTTACATTAGGTATATAACTTTTGTGTACCCGTTATCATCTATATCCGTTGAGAATGCACTGCAGGAAAATTTGTATGGCCTCCAACAGATAAGTAAGGAATATAATTTAAAAATTTAAACTTCAAAAACAAAGGTTATAGCTTTTTGTTCAATCTAAAATTATGTTAAATGACCAGCTCATAGAACAGGTCTCTACATTCAATTACCTTGGTATTTCTTATAGAGTTAGTGATGATTTCAGCAATAAACTAGGCAGATTCCAAACTATATGTAGAATACTGAGAAGGGCATTGAAAAGGAAAGCTAGAGAAGAGACGTGCATCAAATTCTATAAGACAATGGTAGTACCAGCACTGCTATATGGATGCGAGACCTGGGCTATAAGGAAGAAGGACTGATGATTATTACAGACTGCAGAAATGAGCTATTTGAGATCGGTAAAGGAATATACGCGACTCGATCATATAACAAAACGAGTATATTAGACGAGAACATGATATAGTTTCTCTAAATGAACTAATTCAGAATTACAGAAATTTCTGGAAACAACATCTAGAAAGAATGGACAAAACCCGCTTTCCGATGTTGGCTTATGAGTATGACACGGTTGGAAGAAGAGTTGTAGGCAGGCCAGTCACAAGATGGCGGAAGTCATGAGGCCGGAACAGGAGAAATCCTATCCAAAAAGTAATTGTGATGATGATGCTTCTTTTTAAAAATATTGCTGTAAAACAACGTTATTTAAAAAAACGTTCATAATTATCACCTGTGATACTGATTTTTTAGTTAATTCGCAAAAGTTTTTTTGATAAGAACTGATAAGAACTTAATAAGAACTGTTTTATAATGCTAGTTTCGTGAAACAGACTAATAACGTTACCATGTGTTTTACAATACCAAAAATTGTAAATAATATTTGTAATATACTTGTAGTGCAGTCTCTGTAAACTTTTCTCGCTTTAGTTTTGACTTCTGAATAGTAAGGGTTTCAATTTCTATGATTTTGACGGTCGCAGGCTGATTTTGTCCATTGTTTTGGTTTCCCGGAGAGGATTAAATGTCTTGTCTGTTGTTGGACAAAAAAAAAAAAAAAACAGAAATAGAATCAAAAGTGAGAAATAAATTCTGGTCGGGAAATGCAGAAAATTATAAACACTTAACGGTGAAGATAAATAAGTAAGGAAGTAGTTTCGCTGGTACTATGTACTTATGAAATGGCACGTGTTGCGATAAACTGCTAGAAACTTCAAACTATAACTAGAAATTTTAAAATTTGGTTCTTAACTCTTAATTAAGTCTTAATTAGTTCTTAAGTAATTTAAAAGAGACGAAGAACTGATGACGTCCAAAATATCGTAGTACAATAATCGTCGTCACATGCTTTTACTTAATCAGCTTAATTTCTTAAGTGGTAAACATTTTTTTTTGACCTGACAATTTTGAGAACAGATTGTATTATAGAAAAGTTACACAGATTATCAATTTGAAACTCAAGTGTGATTTGCTTATTCCTTTAACTAAAATATTTTTTTTCCTTTATTGTGCTCGTTACATAATTTTAGCTGTGTTTAAAATAATGTAGGCCTACTTCATCTTATGAACATACTGGTGCTGATAAAAGAAGATAAGCTCTCACGTTCTGTAGAAATTTTCCGGGCTGTTAGGCTGTGAAGAATAAAGACAGTCTTAATCTGCTATTGTAGAAGAATCTAAATATGATGTGTATAATCATTTCTATTCTATAATAAACCAGATAGTAATTAAAATTAGGAGCTAATACAAATTAATGCCTGGAAAATCTTTATAAAGAGACGTGCTTCTAAGCGTAGAACTGTATTTACTTTTAGCCCTAAGTGGGCAATCGGGATCTCTATTCCCACATCATGGAGGCCATTATGAGCACGGCGCAAATGTTGGCACACAATATGAACATCTTGGTCCATGGTCTAAAGAGCCCGGGAAATTTTAGTAGCACTGGTACTGGGCTAGCAGAAATTCCGTATTAACATATGTGTATCATCATCTGATCAAGATCAAATATTTTCGAACTGTAGAAAAATTATGACGTACTACAGAATTTCGTCTCTACGAGTTTGTTAGCCAATCGAATTTGTTAATGCATTTTAATACTGTTCAACCGAAGGTTTAGATATCTGTTTGAAAATATGTGTATACTTGTAAAACGCTGCGAGATAATAATCCATTGACTGACGGTGATTGCTTCCTATCGCTTAGGAAGACCTCTGGACATGTGTCACTCAATTTAGATTAAATAATGCACACACGTTGTAGGCAGCAGCTTACATATAAACAAAATTTTGCAAACCATAATTTTTGTGAGTGGTTGAGCGTTATTGCGTCACCACGTTGGTTATTTATTTGTGCATTTATTTAAGCCACATAATATAATAATAATAATAAACAGGAATAACAGGTGTAACAGGCATAGAAACGATGAAAGAAGTGACTAATGATGTAAAATTAAGAAGTTCGAAGTGAACTATCTGTTGTAACACAAATTGTCTTCCAAGTATTTTATTTCGTAAAATAGTAACATCGTATCTCAAATAATAACTTAATATTAGTGAATATAACACACTATTATTTACCCATACTCATACTTATACTATCAAATGAAATATTTAACAGTAATAATTAAATGTTTTATTGGTTTTAGAAACTAACGACTTAAAGTTACGTATACTTCAGCAACCTGAAAAGATTTAAACTGACATTATAACAACTAATTTGAAATTTAAAATAAAGACAAATGTAGAAGGTATTTTCCTGTTGAGTCAGTCGTTGCCCAAGCGCTCCCACATTTTAACTGTGAAGAAAACTGTAATCTAAGTGTTGTCGGAAAAATAATTAGTTCACTATGACAACGCAAATGATCATTCATGCTATTCTACACCGGTGTTACTCATTGAACTACAGAACTAGTTCACTATTTTAAACAAATGTGTTTACTATTAGATAAATTTTGATAGGCCTATTAGTTAATTTTTCAATTATCAGAGAAAGTACAAAAAATAATTTTTCTACAATTTTTTTTAGTAAAATAACAATTGTAAAGCAGACAATAATATTAGTGTTTATTAACACTAAAAATTTCCGAACTACCGAGCTGATGTTTTATTTAATTTTATTACCACACACCATTAATGACAAATAATTTGGTCCTCGCTATGAGTTTATGTATAATTCCAGAGATATCTATAGAACTATTATTTTTCTAGCTTATTACGTTTTTTGTATAAAGTTACAAATATGCTGTTATATTCTCAGTTTTCTTTAGTCTGATACTCTGCATGGCTTTTTATGGAAATGTTTATACTTTTTGGGTCCTGGTGTTTAAACTGTCGTGATTTCTAGAAGTGAATTTCAGATTTTGGCTGAAATTCTGTTTCATTTAATAATGCGCACTGATTTTTGTTTTTTTTTCAGATTTTGGTAAATTTTAGACTCTGGCGTCCTTAAATTCTGACTGTAGTTAGAATTCTCTCTGATTTGCTAACACACTTAAATTTTTGAAAATTTTCAAGATTCTGACCTCACATTTTATCCCCTGCCCCAATATTTTTATGTGGATCAACCTCAAAAACTGTAGAGCACCGCAGTGTAACGTTATGGACGCGCAATGCAAAATTTTACGAAAATCGGTTGATGTATTCAAAAGTTTCGTTAAGACATACCCAAATAGGTAGTCAGTCAGATAGATAGAAAGACAGACAGACAAATGCCAAACGTTCGATTTAAAACTAAGAACCATTTTCGCTCGTTCAGTTATTTACAACTTCTGTATTAATACAACGTAGGCCTATCTCAATAAGATCTAACCACAATGTAATCTACTTTGCAATTCTCTCTCTCCCTCTCTCTCTATCTCTCTCTCTCTCACACACATACACACACATACGGTTACAATTTTTCGTTGCCACCTCATATCCCATGTACATTAATCACGTAATAGTGTTACAATAACTTAAATAAACGTTTAATATTTGTATCTTCATTGGTTTGTTTAACTGATAAACGTATAGAAAACTTTGTGAGTTATCTGCTAAATATTGGAGCACAGCTACCTGAAAATTAAAAAAAAAAATGGAAATTTTCTGGGACCAGCAGCAATTTTTTGTTAACATATTTTGGGTTTTCAGAGAGTCCGCCCTTAAGTTTTATAAGGACAAAAATACATCGTTCTTACTTTTTTTTGTAATAGACGGTTATTTTATTGTTCTTTTTGCGTTATCATTATTTTTTAGTATTTTGGCTTTTAAGTAGGCCTATCGCCCCAAAGAAAAAATATTTTCTACAAACCTGCGTAGCCTAGAACACATCAGAGTGCGTACGTAGACTACAAATAAACCACCCAATACAGGAAAATTTTAAATTCTATAATATCGTAAAATCAAGCGTATGGATATTTGTGATATTTACAGGGAGTATACTTCTTCAATAAAGACGAATTTAGGTGCTACATTTCAGTCTAAATATTATATATAATGGTAAGAAAGCACATCTTCTTTCGAAACCCGTGATATACTCATCTTACAAGGAATTTTTTTATATATGTTGATTTTCTTATTTATTTTAAGATAGTTGAAAGAGAAATTACTATATCTTTAGCTAAAGATCAATTTTAATGTTTTTTAATTGCGCATTGCGAGCGAATATGTTGTTCCAGTTGACATCGTTTGGATATTAGGCTACCCCTTGTGTATAATATGAACCTGCTTCCATTATAAAGTTCTAGCAGCGGTTTCGCTATAATATTGCTGATGCTGCAATACTTCAACCAAGAATGTGGCGATTATTATTAAGCCTATACGAAAAGAAAAAGAACTCAACAAAACCGTTAACATACTATAACAGTGAGTAAAGCCGCTAAACTGCTGAGAGTAGTGATTTTTTTTTGCATCTTTTCGATTTGTAATGACTTATGCCGAGCATTTGAACTGACTACTGGACATAAGCGTGTTAAGTACTGTACCTTAGGTTTACATCAAAATTCACTTACAATTATTACTGTAATGTAAGCCTACATTTTCACAACTTACTTACTAGCTTATTCAAGTAAGCTTACTAGCTTAATTACAATAGCCTACATTAAATATTTTGTACCTAAAAATTGTGAACTTAGTTAAACGTTTTGTACGTTTTAAAGGGTAACCGCTACATTTACTATATTGTTTCGCGTGGGAAAAGTCATCTTTCTTTATGATGTTTTAATTAAGAAATTTTTAGAACTGACATTGACTCAGGAAACTTAGCGTTGCGGATTTTGAAAACCTAACTCCAACCTTAAGTCTAGTCTTTTGTAATAATATTTGCTATTTAATAAAGAGCTGCTTGGGGTAACATGTCCCTCAAACTCAATGTATAATATGTAGATACTTCATTATAATTACTGACCGTGACTTGTTACAGTGACTTATTTAGTAGGCATATTATATAGTTTAAGAGGGAAAGATAAGTTCCTTTTTGCACGCTAAGTAGAGGCGTCAGCACGGATGTCCTTGGGGCCTTTACCGCTCGCTATTTGTTGAGTGCTCAGAGCGCCCGTGTTCTGTGCGCCCAACGCATCTACGCATCATCAGACGCGTTAACAACTTTCCGCGTTTCTGTTTATCCGCTGTTCGTCAACTCCCAAGCCAACACTAGCGGCGCTATGAAAATTTTTATAAGCCATTGATAAAGACATCATCACAGAATTAAATACTTACTAAGGCATAATTTCGCACATAATTTTATTCATCCGCACATACGCATAACAATCTTCTAGAGTGTTTCGTAGTGTAACAATAAGACAGTAATAAGGCTGGCGAGAACATCAGAAGTGTCACTGTGAAGCGACAGCGTGTGGCAGAGACAGTTTGGTATGAGACTTACTTTTAGAAATAGCATTCAAATGGAAATACACTTTTGCTTTTTGTGGTTCACACGAATCTAAACATTAGTCTGAATATTCTACACTGGATATGTTTCAACTTAGGCCTACTTTCACACTTGATTCAAGCTTGAGATTGGCTGTATCTACAAGTCTTGTTACAATGACGATCATTGTACACAACATCTTGCTTAAGCAAAACTTCTATAACGCAGGCTTGTTTAGAAGTATTTTCTATACGCTTTCAGTTTTTAATTTTCTTAACTAATTATTATCACTTTTAATTTTTTAGGCGGCTAGTTGTAACATCATGCTTTCGTTTTCCTTATTTTTTTACTTGATAAACATAATGTCAATTTCAGTTAATCCAGTTTCACTACCTGACACGAATCTTGTAAACATCTACGTATAAACGTGTCTATGTTTTGTTACCGGTCCCAAATTTTTTCTAGACTCTCATCAAGTTGATAAAATTCATTTTTCTTTTCTCTCCAAGAGACCCAACCTCAATAGTTTTAATTTAAGATGTAGTATACTTTGCTTAAGTTTTTCTTCTAGAAAATATATGTGAAGCTGCCGTTTTCCTACCAGGGCATTAAAAGTTAATCACAACTTTCTACTGTATTGTTTGTTCTGTGTCTTTCTTCAAAAACATTCTACAAATGGAGTTGTACCTCTTTATTGTCCAACCACTGCGACACGACGGGAGTCCACAAACTCCGTAAGTTTTTTTTTTTGCATAGTTAGGGCGCACACCCATCATTATAAACCAGCAGTACTCTACCAAATAAACAGACACGAGAGCCATGGTTGCTACCATATTTTATGTAGCATGTACGTCTTCATATTTTTTATAATAACTGACGACCTACAGTTAGAATTTCGCGCCATAAACGTTGTAAAAAAGAAAGAAAAAACACGTCCATGTTTATAAAGACATTCGTTACAGCTGAAATTATAATCCGTCTTTACTTTTTGAAGAAACCATCATCTCTCATTCAGAACATATACTAGCTGACAATATAGATGTATAATTTATAGTGTGACTTACAGATGCAATTTTCATTAGTTAGTTACGCCGATCAAAACACAAGAAGGCAACACAAGGATTAGTGGGCGTTACAAGAACGGTCACTTTGTTGATAGGAGCTCAGAGCACGGAGCCTCGTTGTTGTCCCCAAAACGTTATCACAGGTTCTCATTCTTGTAAACGGAGTCAACATATATCGTTATAAAAGAACATTGATTTTATAGTGTTGCTAGAAATCGATTCGGAACCTTTGAGTACCCAGACTAGTGCGACACTTGCATTATTGCACTTGCGACTTTTGTATTATTTTATCCTATATTTAAAATCTTAAACTACTCTACTCAATCGTGGCTCGTAACTATGATTGGTGAAGCGGTGGCAAGCCACCCCTCAAAAAACATATACGACAATGTTTCTCCATATTTTGGAATCATGAATAATATACGGAGGCAAAATAAAAGTAAGTTAATAATATCTACTAATAGAGTAGTATTTAGTTAGTAATAAGTACTTACGGAGCTGCATTTTATTTCTTGAACACAAGGTTAATTCTCCTCCATTTCAAATTTTTGCGAACTTGTCGAAGATATCATCATAAAATGGTTGTACATTAATTAATTTGTTTACTAATTCCTTTTCAATAGAAATTTTTGATAAGTTAGCATACCTGTTCTCTATCATTGTATTGCAAAGTTTTGGAGATGAAATAGTTACATTAAACAAAACCCTTTATAAGCTTTTTTAAAGATTTTCCTGTTGTCAGTTAAAACTTTCATAAAATTTTGTGGTTGAATTCGTCTCTACTGATCACTCTCATAAATAAGCTATAAATAATTTGTTAGTCTTTGGAAATCTGTAAACAGAGTAGGGTAGCGCATTTAAATTACTTAATGCATATTTAGGAAATTTTTCAGAATACGGTACAAACTTCAAAGTGTAGTTTGAAACAATCATTGTCTAACCACTGCGACACGGTGGTATTCCACAAGCTCCGTAAGTTTTTTTTGCATAGTTAGGACGCACACCCATGATTATAAACCAGCAGTCTTCTACTAAATAAACACACACGAGAGCCATGGTTGTTACCATATTTTATGTAGCATGTACGTCCTCATATTTTCATGTAACCAATCAATGAAACAATCTGAAGTTTTTTCCATATCTTAAAACGTGTGGTTATTTAGAACGAACGGGTACATAAAATTTCATAGTCAAAATTTCATATTTTTTTAAAACTTGATCTTGTGTGAATGTAATTCTTGTCTTCCATCCCAGTTCAGTTGGAAATGTTGTTTTCGAAGCAACTAAATCGAAAATTTTCATAAAACGATCTTTAGTTCTTTTGTTTTTTTTTTTGAGTTTTTGCGTATTTCTAATTTACGACATAAAGAAATTAATGTTAAACACTTCTTTTTTTTTAGCACATTGAAGAAAACAACCGTGCTTTCACATTATTGTTAATAACGACAACCAAAAGAGTAAATTCAAAATTATTAAATTTATTTAAGAAGCCATCACTCTACCTAATTGATGGTTGATCGTAGTTTGAAACGTTCACTATTTTAGTGAATGAACCACATTTGTTACTTATAGTACTCAAAATTTTGGTATTATGCATACATCCCACAATAACTGACATAGGTATCTATCCTTCAACAACTGTATCGACTATGCTAAGTCGCTTAGCAAAATTATTGGAAAACAGTGTAAACCACTAACAGTTGCAGAAAGTAACAAACACTTTAAAATGCTGTTGCAACTTTCTTGTAGCACTGAATTCAAACTATGCACCATGCAAAGAACAAAAACTGTTTGTGGCGCTACTTTGTTGATTTTCGCCTACAGACTATCTAATTTCTCTGACACAACGTTTGCACCATCAAAACTATGGGCAGTAAGTTTTGACTATAGTCAAATTTTTCGAGATATCTTAACACAACATTAAACTGTGTTTCGGCAGTGAGACTGGAACTAACATTACCAAAATCCCAAAAAACTTTCCACCAGCTTTCCTCTGGGAATAACGTATCTAATTATGTTAACCACGTATCTAATGTGGAAGCAA
Organism: Magicicada septendecula; assembly: GCA_034769895.1. Classification (NCBI taxonomy): domain Eukaryota; kingdom Metazoa; phylum Arthropoda; class Insecta; order Hemiptera; family Cicadidae; genus Magicicada; species Magicicada septendecula. Next base: position 345,311,599 of record CM068367.1, on the reverse strand, counting down.
CCACTTGAACATAAAAAAATGTACTATATTCTATTTCCTTTTCGACGTGGTAATCAATATACTATAAAATGCAGTCATTCATTTGAATATTCTTAGAATTGCCGGGAAAGACGGATGCGATTTTTTTATATTGTTCTGAATATCTTCAGCCCTTATTGATGAGGAGGTTTCTAATAGTTCTTTAATGTTTCCGCGATTAATAGATGATAAATATTCGTGTTGACCCCAAAATGTTAATTCTTATTTACCCAAGTAATGAACTGCACAAATGGCAGCTATATTAAACGTTTCTAAAGCCGAACATTTTCATTGAAATGTTTAATAAAAAGCCTAAAATTTTCCTTCAAACCATCACAAACACGCTGGCTTGGTAAGCACACTACTGAGACGAAGAATTTCAAGTCTGCTTCACTTAAGGGGGGGGGGAAGCGATGTGTAGGGGCTTGCGTTGTTATGGCAACCTTCATAAACTGAATTCGTAGTGACGTGAAACTGAGGCAAGTTTCCAGAGTACAGAAAGCTGCCTCTACGATCTGCTTCAGCGCTTGTAGGATACTATACCTGTGTTCTGTAAAGTATAGTAGGTATCTGCAAGGTTCTACAAGGTAAAGGGTCCGCCAGTGAAGCGGGAAAATTAAAAGTACCCAATTTTTTCATGAAACATTTATTATCAGAATTTTTTTTACAGATTTGAGTTGAGTAAAGTATGCCATTATTTTACTTTTAAAAATAACGCTGCTCAAGTGAGAGCCATTTCTGTGTAAACATTCTTCTAATCTTGACGGAAAATTTTCCATCACTCGACGAAGCAGGTCAGGTTGAATCCGTGCAATTTCTTGTCTGGTATTCGTTTTTAATTCCGGTATGGTGTGCGGTCTATCAATGTACACCCTGCTCTTCAGAAATCCCCAAAGAAAAAAGTTGCATGCGGACAAATCTGGGGATCTTGCAGGCCACGAGATGTCGCCATATCTGGATATGAGTCCGTCCGGGAAGAGTTCTCTTAAAGCAGCCATGGACACAGGAGCAGTATGACTTGTGGCCCCATCCTGCTGGAAAAAATTAATTTCCAGAAACCTAGGGAGCTGTTGCATCTAAAATTTTCTGACCATGTATGTGTAGCGGTCTGCATTGACAGTTGTGGTGTTTCCTCTATCGTCTTGGAAAAAAATATGGCCCAATAATGCCAGATGATGAAACTGCACACCACACCGTAACTTTCGGACTATGTAATGGCTTTTCATGCAACTCACCTGGGTTTTCATCATTCCAATATCGACTATTTTGTTTGTTTACATATCCATTCAAATGAAAATGTGCTTCATCTGACATAAACATGCGGTGAATAAAGTTTTCATCATAATTTACACGTCACAATATTTCTTCGCTGAAAATCCTGCGAGCCAGTATATCGCCATCTTTCAACTTCTGGATTACTTGAATTTTGTAAGGATGAAAAGATAAGTCTTTATGCAAAATTCGTCGTAACGATGTGTCACTAATGTTTAGTGCGGTTGCATGTTTCAGAACGTTGTGGACTACGCGTCAATGCTACTCGAACTCTTTCAATGTTTTCCTCTGTTCTTACAGACCTTGTTGCTCCTCTATGCTTTAAGTTTAATGTGGAACCAGTTTCTTCAAACTTTTTCACCCATGACATAATTGCATGAGCGGACGGCACTCTTCCATGTCGTGGAATATTGAAATGATTACGAAACAATCGTTGTACAGAAGTCACACAGTCACCATTCTTATAAAACGATTTTACGCAGAAAGCACGCTGTGCACCGGACCACTGCTCCATGTTTAACAAACGGTATTAAATGTAAAACAACAATCGAAACCTCCACGCCCTCTCGTGAGCAGAAAATGAACTATTGGACTTTCAAAATTTCCCGCTTCACTGGCGGACCCTGTATCTGCATCGCTTGTAAATGTTTTCCTGATTACGCAACGAAATTAAAAAAAAACTAAATTTCAACATAAAATTGACTAAACATTGAAAATAATTTAAAGCAAAAATAATACATTTAAACTGTTATTTTGTGTGAAGCAGTGCTTCACTTGTGTCACCTACCGAGCCACCACTGATTCTACTCGATTTTAAGGTATACGGGAACGCTGTAAAACTCACGGATGCTTTGCCTACAACCTTCCAACTTGATAATACTAAACCATTATGAAATACTTGTTTTGTGTACTTTCAGTTACAGACTTGTATAAGAATCGTGTGTAATATGTGCCAAGAAAAACCGATAAACTAGAAACAAAAAAGACAAGGTTAACGAAAAAGATTTGAAGACATCATCTTACCACGCCAGCGTCTTAGTAGTTCTCCTTCAACCATACTGTTTGATGTAATTATTACTTTTGGCCTATTTAATAAAAACAACAGCTACTGAACTGTACATAAGTCTCCTGTGTCGAGCTATGTGCTGCAAAATTAAAGCATATTATAAAGCAAACTACTCTTATACTTATAAATGAAGAGTTTTCTCACGTTAACATAAGCGAGGTTTGATTAAAACGTTCATGCAACGTTTGTTTGTTTAAAAAATTATGCACTGATTCACATTCATTATGCACTGATTCACCTACATTTATCTGCCCTTTTCAAAGTAGTTTCAGCCGTATATAAAGCGATTGTGCCAACGTTTTTTTCAGTCTTCAAAACATTTTTGATTTATGTCTTCAAAGATTGCGAAATAATCTAGCATCTAAATACCATAAAATAATCACTATATTTTTATTTAAGCAGCTAGTAAGTCAATGAATGCTCTTGGTGTCAGGCAAATGCACGTGTCTGTATTATCTCGTCCCTCAATAGATATTGTTAGACGTTTACATTAAAAAAATGCATTTTTTCCTTCCACGGTAGCCTAAATTCAGATAAAAAATGAAGAATTATTAAATTTTTGCACCGACATGTAAGTAAGTCAAAGAAATTACATTGGCAGCGAAAGACCAGAGAACATGAGCAACATAATAGGTATTGGCTGAGTAAATTGTAACAGGATAAATTGAGCATGAGGCAAAGGACGGGCCGGGCAGGTTTCAGCAAACAGACGGTTGTACACAGCACCTGCGCCCGATCCGATATTGCACACACGGACCGTCCCGTCATTACATTTATTTATGCTATGTCCGCTTTGTGTGTGCGTTTTTTTGTACACATTGCACGCCGTACTGAGAATTTTTAAAATGCTGCCATTAAATTAAATTTGAAATTTAAATTTTCCTTGAAAAACTGAGTTTATGTTGTGGAATACGAGAAATTTTAAACGTACTTGTGTTTTCCACATTTGATCATTATTATCTACTTCATTCTCTATTGAAATTACAGTTTTAGTTTTGTAAGTATCAATTTCCTGAAGTCTGAGAAAAGCAGCGTTAGTAAAAAAATGTCATCGCTTAAGTATAAACTTTAGCTTGAAACAGACTTTTATATTTTTTTCTTCCGTAAGGTGGCTAGTTGAAGTACAAACGAGTTGATCTGTCTTTCTTTCAAGTGTGTGTATAATGAAGAGTTGTACACACACACACACACACACACACACACACACACACACACACACACACACACACACACACACATTTAATGTACGTTAGCGAATATTCTATCAATGTAAACATGATTTTTATTTATGAAAAAATATCACCTGTGACTTCAGCTGTCTTACTCTAGAAACCTCACGTACAAACTGGTCTGACTCCCTCTACATATACATATGCTCTTGTACCGGTAATAATTTATGTGCGTATGTCTGTGTGCGTGTGTGTGTGTGTGTGTGTTTTACCTGTTGATAATAATGAGCAAACTATTTCAGAGATACGCGAGTTCAATTTAACTGTTACCATATATTCCTGTTCCTTCAATATTTGTTATGTGATTTCATCACTGCACCCAATAATACTCATACACGATGTTCAAGAATAAGAGGTTCATAATAACGGTTAATGATTCTCGGGGTTTAAGGGCTCTAGGTAAAATAAAAATTATTTTTTCTAATAGTGTTCACCGACTTTTTCTGAATATTTGATATATGCTATGTTGCATCCTTCTCAGTTGTAAATGTGATTTTTAGTAAATTACATGATAAAAGTTTGTCTTTCGTGAGCAGACAGCAACAGTACGCTATACAATAACCGGGTTCGAAGTAGGGAGCAGCGGTATTTAAAGATGAAACCATAAACAAATTGGAATGTGTAGGTCGTACACAGTAACGTATACGTTAACTAGGCTAAGCAATCTAAAAGACAAAATGAATGGGAGAAAACTGCCGGATTGAGAGTAAGAATCGGCTATTGAGTGGAGCTGTCACTGGCTAAATTCAAAATTGTGACGGCCTCGCTATGAGCAGGAACACTCAGTCTTCAAGAAATGAAGAAAGCTGTGTGGGTATTATTCTACCAAATATCTACTGATACGAGTCTTCATCATGTACTTGTACTAAGGGACACGATTCCTATTGTGTCAGAAATCTTTAGTTTCTAGAAACTCAGACTCGCAGTAAATCTCTGCGGCTGTTACGAAGGCGGTGTTCAAGTATATAGATGAGGAAGACTTATTAAAAGTGTTTAAATGGACGCACTCAAAAATGCCTCATGGAAATAATGTCGTTTGGAACGGACTTGCAAAAACTGTTTTTGTAACGTAAAAACACCCTATTGTAATGTATATGAGGATATTTCTTCTTTTAATAATGGGCACATTGTAAAATGCCAAGCTCTGAAGCACTTGAAAATACCCTTTGGGAAAACACGGTTCAATCTCATAAGGAGCGGTGGGCGCTTCACGTAATGACAAGCTCAGGAGTCTCACAAATGAACAAGGGAAGCAAGAAGATTGAAAAATAGGAAATAAAATTATAAATTCGGTGAAATTAAATATAATCAAAGGTACGGGGTAGACTTATTTTAAAGGTATGTTTGAATAAACATTATCTTACTTTTGCCTTAAAAAATACATAGCTTCTATAGTGATTGACAAAATATTTAAAAAATTCAACTCTTCTTGTGTAATAAGATAAACAATGCAATTTTTACTTCACATACAATTTAACATTGGGTTTTTTCAATGTATTGGTTAGTTGAGGAACTGAAAATAAATATATTTATTAAAACATGTAAAAATAGTTTTTAGAAAAATCTTGAACTACGGAACAGGATTTACTTTTTTAATTCCTTGAATTAAAACATATAAATATATTCAATAAAGGAGCCCTGAAAAGTATAGATCCAAATTATTGGTAGTTTTTGAGAAAAGGGTGCACAGAGTTTGAAAATTTTACGTCGGTAGGTCATCACCGACTCCCCTAATTCTAAAATTAAATGATCTTCCTCAAAAATTAAAAAAAAGAGAAGAAAAAATATATTGATCTATGGTTTCATTTATAAATATATAAATACATAGATAAATTTAATTTAAAACAGAAAACATACATTCTTCTTCTTCTTCTTCTTCTTCTTCTTCTTCTTCTTCTTCTTCTTCTTCTTCTTCTTCTTCTTCTTCTTCTTCTTCCTCCTCCTCCTCCTCCTCCTGAGGCTGTGGACCTTACGATCCGTTGTGCACTCCTTGGTCTGACCATCTCTTCCTTGGACTTCCAATATTTATTTATTATCAAAATACCCTTATACCATATTGGTGTAGGGTTACATCAATATATGATAAGTACATCAACTACACTCTATATACAAATTTTTTCCATCTTTTTACTCTATCCATTCACAATGTCTTCGCTTCCCTCCAGCCCAAGCCTCTTTCTCTCAAAATGTTTCCCATCATTCCATCCCAAGTCAGTCGCGGTCTTCCTCTCTTCTTTCTCCCCCCTGATTTTGCCTCCCAAATATTTGGACTTCCAATATTCCGGATTGAACTTCCGTCCTTTCGGATTCAAAGCCAAAATTTGTTTTGGTATCGTGCTCTTATGCATTTTTTCAGCATGGTTTGTCCAATCCTGTCTGTATTGCTTTATTCTTTTCTTTAGGTTGTACATCCCAAGGATGTTCCTTATATCATCAATTCTTAGCCGGTCCCTCCGTGATACTCCTAGTACTGATGTCATTTCTCATTTCACTAGCCTACAGACTCTGTTGACATATTTATTATAAAAACAGCCTATTTTGTCTTCACGTACAGAACTTTTAAATAGCATTACGTAGTACTCTATAATAAGTAAAAAGGATGTTTTTTAGGACAAGAAGCAAGATATTTTTGCCTAATTTTTGATTCAGTACATACAAAATCACAATGCATTTTGTGTTTTCTTCACATAAAACGGAGAAAATAGTAAAAACATGAATTACACTTAAAAAATTATTGGAAATGGTGCAAACATGGGCTACCACCTTGTTACCAATAACCTTATACAAGGCTATCGCCTTGGAAAACGTTTGAACGTAATCTAGAGTTTGAACGAACGTTATAAAGTGTCGTTCTGTAATTAGAAACTCAGTTATGTTTTCTATGTGACGTATGTAATAGAAATTCAAAATATGAATTCCAGTTTAAATTAGTAAATATTTTCTGGAAGTATGCAAAACAATGCTTTTGAAATGGTGGTCCAAATATGGGTTTTATATATATATATATATATAAAGTGACAAAAAATAACATTTACTACCAACAAATTATTTAAAGATACCAAAACATTTCTTTGTTAGTAAATATTAGAAGTAAGACCTCTGTAAATTATCTTTTAATACATAAAACGTGAAACCATTACAGCCACAGTTACAGTCAGTCACAACACTTTTTAAAACTATTTGAATCTCTCTTCACGTTTTCTTGTCAACGTTGAAATTTAATACACCAAGAATACACATTAACACACAATTTGTTTGTTACTTAACCTACTCACAAAATTCACACAGACACACACATATATATCAGCTTCAGAACATCCAATGTATTCCCGCAATGAGCACTCGATGCACTGTACCTACAGTTCATCTTTTGTGTCGCCTGAAAATTTATGTTCACAAGAAATGCACGTTCCATCTTCAGCTTAAAGCTGTCTCTCATGTAGGTTTGATGGTGTCTCACTGTCTATTTCTTGACATAGGTGTGCTGTTGCTAAAGATGATGGTTGGGAACTAAGGTTAAGATTTTAAAATAGGTTAGATACCTGATATTCCTTCATGCAACTTACTTAGGTCGCTATGCACGACGCGTTTCAGGATCAAGGTCCCATCTTCAGGTGCTCACTCGGGTCGAGCTCGTCAGTTCATAAAAGCACACACATAAAACATAAAAAACACTGAATTCAAACACTCATACTGCGCGAGAGGGGACGATGCGCATCGTCGAGAAAGTAAACGTACTTGGTGACCATACACACAATGAATAAGGTTAAGAGTGCTGCATGTCTTCAGTTTCTGCTGCGATAAGGTCTGCCCTAATCGAAACGCCATAATTCGTTTTCTATACGAAAACCTTGTACTGCCATGTCTGCTCTCTAACGTTTCAGATACGCTTTCCGAATGGCTCCATGAAGTTGTACTTACTGAGACAACCGTTTGAATGCAGGAGAGCACATCTGGATTCATGGTGTAATGTAGTAATAACATTTTTACACGCGATGGTTAACGATTCGGCTGGTTAATGTTTCCACATTCTTAGAACAGATTTGTGTGCTTCTCCTATATCTACTAATTTTGTGGTTCCATGAATGAATTAAAACCTTACAGCCCTCCAAGAAATGAAGTAGGAGGTTTTAGTCGAAAAATGCTTCCACATATCCATTATTTATATTTCTATTTTCATATTCTATGCGTTTTTATGCGAATCACTTGCACTTTATTTATCGTATATATTTTGTTCTTTGTTTATTTCCATTTTTTCTGGCCTACTCTTCTTCTTTTACTGGATTTTAAAAAAATCAACAATTGTAGCTTTCTTTAACAGATTTTTGCCACTTTTCTGGTACAACTTAGAGACTTTTGAGTAAGAAACAAGTGTCCTCTAAGTACGTTGCCAACGTCCTGTAAAGTAGACCCAGTGGTAGGAGTACCAACTACATTTAAACTCTGGTCTTGCTCTGGGTTTTCTTCAGACACTTACCTCGTAAGTTCTTCCACCACTAGTACCGTTGGGAAACCTCCATCTTCCGCTCCTAGGACCGTTGACCATTTGCCATTTAGAACCCTGGCCGGGGCCTTCCCGGACAACATGAAACGAAAATAAGAGAACAAGAATTACAAATTACAGTTGAAGTGTGAGAAATGAAAGATTCTCTAGCCCTCGAAACCTAACAGCGTAAGGTTCGAAAAATCAACAGTTGGTCAAGACAGGCCAGATAAGAAAGATTAAACAAAGAAATTCACCCAAAGCAGGTTGAAGTAAGGTGAGAATCCATTTAGGGTACATTGGATGTGCTAAACCCGTATCCAGGAGGTGTCGATTCCTGATTAAACGTCTGATCCACCACTTTGCCAAGGAAGTTTGGCAATGCAATCTTATTGAAGAAAAAATTATAAGAAATCCTAGGAAGCATTGGTGAAGTGGATATGTTTCCTATAGTACCGGAACAGGTGTTCACCTATTCCCTGATGGAAGAAAAAGAAGAAGAAGAAGAAGTGACTTACAAATAGTATTAATTACATATTATGTGTTTTGAGCGGAGATGCTGAAAACTACGTGCCTTTTGTCTTCACGCAGAAGTGCTTCTTTACCATTTTTATATGTACGAGTATATTTAGTGTGTTTCATCCTTACCAATGGAGTGACAGCCATCGAACCGCCGAAACGTTGGAAGCGAAGCGTACATCCAGCGTTGGATGTAACACTTGACTTTACGAGCATTGCCTTAGCCAGACTACTATTTTCCACCATACGATTTCAATTTCTGTAAAAATTGTCCAACGTATTTCAAATTACCAAACGTTGTAATACCATGGGTACGAAATGGAACTTGTTGTTATGACATATGTCGAAAACCGTCTTCATTGTCTGCCTTTTTTTTAAGTAATCATTTTTATTTTCATGTCAACACAAAATATATTGATACCTATAGGCCTAATTGTTTCTTATTTGCTTTTCTTTTGGTTTTTATCAGAGTACATGATACACTTTTTTTACGCTCATTTACTGAAACATTTTTAGATCGACACACAACACCTTCGAAACTAATTAAGAGCATTAACAAGACCAATGTATCATATCGTGTACTCATAGGCCTGTATGAAGTGGTTCCATAAGTACACGCAGTCACATACACAACCATATTAAGTAGGAAGTTCAGTATTTTGATCTACCTAAACTGAGAATTTGAAGTAGTACGTGTTCAATGGTACTCAGTACTCATTTTTATACCCTTAAGTTCCTCACAAACAATTATTATTTGTCTTGTTGATACATCCTCTTCATTCACTTTTTTAAATGTTATATATATATACAAACTTTCGCTAGTGAACACTTACTTTTGGTTTTATGTCCCAAACGTTTCAACGTGGTGTCCGTCTTCCTCAGTGGGATTTGAAATACAGTGTCAGTACAAAGTAACCGTTATGGGTTGTAGGTGTGTGTGGTGGGGGTTGTTGTGGGAGGGAATTGGCGCTGGGATTCAAAGTGTGTGTTTGAACAAGTGTATCAAAAAGTATATGTGATCTATAGTGTAACTGGTCATTTAATATGTTGTTTGGTTGTAGTGTGTGATGTCTGTATATTTCATATTGTTCTGCTGTGTTTAGTTTTCTACTTTTAGGTAAGTAGTGTAGTATTTCCATGTTGTGTTCTATGTTTGTGTAACCGTGGTTTTCATTTTGTAAATGTGTGGCGAATGTAGAATATATGTAGTTTGTGGTGAGGGCTTTTAAATGTTCAGAGTATCTTGAGGAAAAAGATCTTCCCATCTGGCCGATGTAGAACTGGTTACAATCACTGCAGTTTAATTTATAAACACCTGTTTTGTTATGTGTCTGTGTCTTTGTTAGTATTATTTATGTGTTTCCTGATGGTGTTGTTAGTTCTGTAGGCTACTTTATAATTGTGTTTCCTGAATGTGTTAGCAATTTTGTGTGTGTTGGAATTGTAGTATGTGAGTGTGATGTTTTTACTGGGTTGTGTACTGTTGGTTTTATGTGTTTTACTTTTTGTGTTTAGGATGCGTTTGTATAGTTTGTTTATTAAATCGGGATTGTATCCATTTTTGACTGCTATATATTTGATTGTGTTGAGTTCTTCTTGGTAGTCGTGTGTGTTTTGGGGTACTGAAGTGAGCCTATGGAGCATGTAGTTGAAAGCTGCATGTTTGTGTTGAGTTGGATGGTTGGATGAGTTATGTATGACCATGTCTGTTGTGGTGGGTTTTCTGTATATTTTGTATGTGTGTGTGTTGTTTGTTTTGGTAATTGTAAGGTCCAGGAAGTTTATGCTATTGTTTTGTTCTAAATCTAGTGTGAATTTTAATTTTTGGTGTATAGTGTAAATGTATTTGTGGAAATTTTCAATTTGTCTTTTGTTGCCGTTGTATAGGAATAAAATGTCATCAACATATCTGTGCCAATATATGATTTTGTTGGTGTATTTGTTATTGTTTAATATGTGTTCTTGTTCTATTACAAATTATTATTTCTGTTGTTCAACAATATCCAAAACATTCTTCACGCTTGTATCCTGGAAGATAAAATCCGACAGTTTACGAAACGTTATGGCATTTTGTGGACACTTCGACAATAAATTTTGTAAGAAAAAAATGTCCAAAGTTTCATTTTATGAAACGTTACCTTTTAATATGTGATTGTGTTTGTGTGCGTGCGTGCCTGCTCGGGGGCTTTTGTGTGTATCTTAATGTGTTTCTATGCATTATATACTTTACTTATTCTAATGAACGTATAAAAATATTCATAAATTTTAATGATTTTTAGGGTAAACATTAATTTATTTAAAATAATTTTAACAGATTTTTTTATATTTTTGTGAGCTTTGATACTCAAGAGAACACAAATTCTATTTCAAACTGAGCAAGTACCAATATTTAATTATTTTTCAGTGGTATTAAAGTAATGAACGTACAAATACGTTTTCCATTTATAATTTTGTACAATCTTACACATCTTGATTTGTTTTTACAGTTCGTTTCGTATTTAAATTCAAGCATCCACAGTTTATTGCTTGGGTCTGTACAGGCATTGCAAAAGTTCGCAGGACTAGTAACTGATATCTTTATTGGAACTACCAAACTTTATATAAAAACACTTACTCATTGTTCTTTTCCATAAACTTGTATTAAATTGAGTTCTACAATAATATAAGTTACATTAAAAGTTGAGTTTTACTCTTTAAAAATGTATTAACTCTCAGTGTTCATAAATCATAAGTATAATTAATTTTATTAAATAAAATAACCTTCTCTACAAAATACTATTCAAACTATTTTAAAACATGAAAACATTAGCTTTTACAGTATTTTCAAGAAGTAAATATGAATTATATTAAAACTGGAGCCTTCTAATAACGTTGACGAATATGTATTAATATATAATTAATAAATAATATATCTTTAACAGTTTCTTGAAAGTCTTTAAAAATATTCTATTGTAAAATATTAATAAATAATTATTTTGCTTTTCCTCGGTGTCCGTCACTCTGGATGCCACACGATTGGTCATTTGACGATCTCAAGTGCGCCGTCTTTGTTCTCCTGTGTTCTTGTGTTCTTGGCGTCTTCCCGGGATGTTACTGGAATTTCCTCCGTCGCTGTAGCCTCTGTCTTAAGTCAATTATGCAATCAAAAATTGTCGACGATCTCTTACAGTTCTGCTGGTACGGGGCTGTGTTCCGTAGAGATGTTTCTCACAACCTTCACGAACTTGTTGAGGTTGGTCACGAGTTCTTTATTAATGTATAAATCGGAAATACCATTAAGTATAATTAATGCCATATAACTTAATGATTTCATGTAGCATTGCTTAAAAATTAGTATTGCAGCCTGTTTGTCAAATAAGACATCTGCTATTATGCCGAACCCGTCAATAAGTCTTCTAGACCTCGTGCTAGAAATGTCTAACTTGCCGTTATTGAGAACAACCGATACCATGTGGCTTAAATAACGAATTGCGTAGAGTTAGTTCTGAGTCACGATTAGGGTTAGTAATATTTTATTTACTTAAAGTTTAAGTTATTCTTCAATACAGCTCTTTACCATTCACCACACTAAAATGACTTGACCGTGTTCCTAAATGGAAAGGATGTCATTGCTCTAGAACCTAGAACATGTGTTTTAACCGATGCCCGCAACACACTACACTAATTCCCTGACACACACCCTAAGACTAGCCATTCAGTTTGAAGAACGGCTAGCAAACATTCTAGAACGTTTAAGAGTAATGGCAGTGTGTAAGATTTCAGTGAGGTAAAAGTGAGTACAGTATAATAAAACAAAGTTATTAACTAATCGGAAAACATCAAACAAGAACAGAAATTATATTTTCTTTTGCCAGAAGATAAAAATGATCTCACAATTTTGAAATTAGCTTTTAATTTTTTCTTGAAACTTGAAGGGATTTTTTTATTTTATGAGATTATATGTCTAACCTTTATACACCTCAGTTTTATAATCAAACAGATACAAAGTTTTACATACACACGATAGTCTATTTACCAAGTCTATTGCAGTCTCCAGCACCCACAGTATTCGATTGTGTTCTGCGTGCCAATAACGCACTAGCAGTGGCAAACATAGAAAGTAAGTGTAAACTCATTACTACATGAGCTTAATACATAAGTTTTACAAATCGCAACGTAAAGTGGCGTATGAGCGGAAATAACTAAGCTGATCGACATTAAATAAGCCCTTTTTAAACATGGCTTACATTTCCTTAGTTTAAGTTTTAACTTACATTTCCTGTATATTGCCGTGTAATAATAATCCCGTTTTGCTCTTAACCATTTATTTAAGATGTACATTATTTAGTTACTATTATCTGCAATATATTATAGGATCATAACCCCCCCCCCCAAATACCAAGAGATGCTGTACAAAACAGAAAGATGTAATAAAATCTGAATAATTAAATGAAATAAGCGGACAATGTAAAGTAAATAATATATATGTACATTTTGTGTACATTTGACCCAAGTATGCGTACTCTTTAACCAATTCCAAGTACCATTTTTTATACCATTCTGTCAGAAGGACGTATGCTTTCGTATTCAAGAGAACCGAATTCCTTTTATTGATTACAATAACTACAATTATTTTATAAAGTTTTGTATAGTTTTATATAGTATTAGCCTTAGGCTGATAATAGAACATTGTATTTTTAATCAATAACTTCGTATAAAAATAAAGCTAATACAATTTAAGTCTTAAAGCAACTTTAACGTTTAAAAATACACAATTTTAATATCCTATTTGAAATAAATCATTTTAAAATAATTTATGAGAAATATGTATTATCCTTTGCTTTTCTTACATTATTAACAAATATAATAATCTCCATGATAAACTTCATTAATGTTACGGCATTTCGTACATATTTTGTTTGAAGATTTTTCATGATCTGTACTCACATATCGGGAGAGTTGTAACGGAAAATTAAAAACAGTATCACACTAATCCTTGCAAATTTTGATTCTGTCATTTATACCATACAAATTATATTTTTACCTTAGGTCTTCATTTTCTAATCTGTGTGCCTCCATTTACTGTTATTAAAAATACTATCTCTGAGGCATCAAGTTTCCTGTTGTCTAAATTCATATATAAATATACGCAGTAAAAACTTGATTTTTATACTATTTATTATCGTTATCCACATTTATAAACCTACATATATGTAAGTGTACATATAGCCCTAAAAATGTATTTTTCATTGCAGAGCAACAGCAAACTTATACAGCAAAAATAATTTGTAATAATTAATATTAAAATATCTCGAATTCTGAGTTCAAATGAATATCCAAAGCCAACAAGTTAGACTGACTACGTCCTACAATTATGCTTTTAACACTATATTATAATGTTCACAAATAATATTATAGTTCACAAATAACGGCAATCAGGATTAACAGCACACGTGCATTAAAATCATTCCGGCTTGTATTACACGGCCGCAAAACGTATTAATCTAATAATAGGCCTACATTAACCTGAATTCGCTAGTTACTTCTCACCGGAATTCAACAGTATCTTAATCCTTGCCCAAAATAGTTAAAACCGTTGGCAACCTATTCCGTTTTTGCTACCAACAAATCCAACAAGTAGGTCTAATGGTTATTATTATTAAAACTTGCCAGTAGTACTATAAATAATAAATAATTGAAAAGTCGTCTATCTTTTATGTCTCAGTAATTTTTTGGGCAGTTATTTGTGGTCGTTAACTAATACGACATAATGGCTGTACATTGTGTGTCTAAAATATATTAAGAGGTGCTTTTAGTTAAGTAAGTCTGAACACTTTTGATTCACATTGACAACAACTTATGAAACCCAAACAATTGTTATTGTTATTGCTCCTCGAAGTACTTTCACCGAAAATATTTATCTGAAAAACTTTTTTTATACTAATTTCCTGATAAATACATTGAAGAAGGCTATGATGTTGGACAGTCAAGTGTCAACGGAAATATTGATTACCACGACTAGGGTTGTGATTTTGATTAAAGCAGACTAAGAAGCACTGGAATATCTAAGAAGATATGTATAGATTTTCATATAGATTATAGATCATATGATTATAGCATATGACTTGTATGTGATTTTTTTTATATGACTAAAACAATAATCAAATGTTAGTATTAATGAAAACTACTTGTTAACTTACAAAAATTACATAAAATCAATGCGTAAGAAAAATGGCAGTGAATGATACGTACCATTACACACTGTTTACAGTCACTAAGAATTAAGAATTGTGAAGTAAATTATTCGTAGACAGGAATATAATACATTTTCTGTATTCATCTTTAACGTTTTTCAGTGCAAAATGGACTGGATGCCTTACCTTATGACTTACCTTTAGACCTTATGTCTCACCTTCAGGTAATATCGCGTGATTTAACGTTACTTTTTTGAATGTTTAAGTTAAATGACAAATTATGTATGATAATGTAAATACTGTGAGTATTGATAAAGAAAGGAGTTCAGCTTTCTGAAAGTTTGAACAACTTTTTGAAAAAATTTCTTAATCTTAATCAGTAGAAACGTAATACCTTAAGTATAATACTCATCTAATACCTACACTATAATCTTTACTACTAACACATGCATGAATGTTTGTTTTCATAAACATATTACCAAAGGAAACTATTAATAGAAACTATTTCAGATGGAAATTGGAATACACCAATAAAGTGTATAACAGCCGCGATGATTCGCTAATTGGTTCAATAAAATTGGATTTCTCTATGTAAAATTAAAGAGTACTAAGAAGAATGGTAGTATAGTTAGAAAGAGGGCCAGCTTGAATGGATACGGAAAAACCCTAGGGATTTACAGCCTCGATCCCTAATGAAAAGAGAAAATAAAAGTTTATCTTTACAAACCTGTTCACTACTTTAGATTTAAAATTTGTTGTGTAGACACATATAAAAAAGTAATAAGAACAAATTATATCATCGAACTAGCGAGTTGCTAAATAGATTTTTCTTTGTGTAGCTATTTTCAATTTAATGAAAATTTACATTTACAATTTTCAATTTATATGTAAAATAGTTTGCACAGTGAAAAGAAGATGTTTATAGGAGATGATAGTTTAATGAAAAGTGAAGCAATTGAAGTTATAATCCTTGCAAGGTTAGAAAACGATGGACACGTCATGAAACCCGGATCAGTTATGACGAATTCATTCCGCCTCACAGTTGCAACTATCGTGGACCAAGACACTTTCTTACTAAGAAGTATATGATTTTAAAGTGACTTGAGCATACTGTCGTCGTCATGAGTATTATTAGAAGTCGTACTTACCCATTTTTGTATATAAATCAAAATTAATTTTTTAATAAATATTATTTATAAAATCAACATTTATTTTACAGTGAATATTTTGAAACAACACAGCCCAGAATTATGTATGCGTATAACTTCAGTTCTACCTAATTATTAAGAGGTTAAATTAATTTATAAAAAATTTTAATCCTTTTTAGGTGACAATTCTAAAGATAATGTATGCCAGTGACTGATGGTTTGATTCTGAAATTATATGCAGCTTAAATGCAGAATTTTTAAATCAAACTTCAAATCACAGGCACTAGGCCTAAGTGTGTCATTTTCGATATCTTATACGATATGGTAGCTAATACGCTTTAGTAAGATATACACCAAAACAGAAATATACTGTAAACCTTAAATTCGTAGTGACCGTCAATCAATGAATTTTTCGGTGAGGGTTTGTGAGGATCGGTCAAAAAATATAACACAAATTTTAACTTATTTGTGTCGACGTTTCGACAACGTTTCGACAACATTGTCATTATCAGGACCTGTGTATGATTACAAAAGAAATGTCAAACACAACAGAACAATTATTTGAGTGAACGTGTTTGATCAAACACAACAGAACAATTATTTGAGTGAACTTGTTTGTCAAACACAACACCACAATTATTTGAGTAAACGTATTTGAAAAAAACGTTCAAAAGTTTCTTTAAAGTAAACATGTAATGATGTAAAACAAACTATCTCAACTCCTTCACATATACAAGGATACACACATACGCACACACACCACACCCACACACACTCACATACACAAACACGTTCACTCAAATAATTGTTCTATTGTGTTTGACATTTCTTTTGTATTCATACGCAGGTCCTGATGGTGACAATAAATACTGTCGAAACGTCGACACAAATAAGTTAAAATTTGTGTTATATTTTTTGGCCGATCCTCACAAACCCTTCACAGGAGAAATATAAACATAAACTTACTAACACAGTTCAAAACTAAGATTATGTATGATGTTAACATTATGAGTATAGCAATTTGGGACAATTGTCAATGGCACTGGAAATCCGGGAATTACAGTATATTATTTAGAATAACAGCAATTAAAACGGGCCCTAAAAAAGCATACATAAAGAATACAGTCATTTATTAAAAACGAAGTTCTACAGAACTTGGCAACACATTCCGAGCCACTCTTATAAAAAATTTACAGCGTCTTAATGTGTCATCCAAGGAACAGACTTTTCTCAGCGCCCAACAAGAGAACCCGGCGGGAGACTAGAAGCTAACTTAAGTCCCGGTAATATATGATTTGGAACATTTACTCATGGCGGGCGGCCAGATATCCTCACTCGTGACACGTGTAGTAATCATTGGCAACACGTGTACGTTGAAGACGAGTTAGCCAAGCCTGGAAGTCATGGGCGGCCATAGAGTTTCGCCGAGGCGCATTGCCTAATAGTCTGTGCATGGGGGGGGGGTGTCCCCAATCAAGGCGGAGCCGGCGGTACTTCCCTGTGACGGTCTACGGTAACTCGACTTGGCTCATTGTCAGCGAAAGGGGTCGCTTTAGTCCGCACGACGTCTCACGGAAGTTCTAATACGCTTTGGGAATAACGATTTTCGATCTGGCGAGGAAGTAAGTTAACCTGAGACAAGGTTAAACAGATCGAACAGGAACACACATTCTCGTTCCGGGTGTCACTGCAAGGCAGTATTCGAAACCGCCGGGTCTAGGTACCTTCAGAGGTTTCAGTTTAAACTTTCGGAATACAATTACCAACTTCTTCCCGCGAGTTCAAGAAGCGGTTGATGTCTAGAAGCGATAAGAAGTGCTCTATCTCGATGGGGATCTAGTCATCGAAGGCTTCTTTCTTGGATAGTTGGAAGAGAACTATCGCTTGGCATTCTTTCATGAGACCCCGAAGAGTTGACAACCCTATCATTCGATGTCTGTATCGAGTACGTCTGTGCTTACCCGTTAAAGAACAGCAGTATTTACGATCTTCGAACATGTCGTCCCAGCCTTTTTTACGGGATGCTAGTATATTGCTATGGAACTTGCCGATCGCCTATTAAACGCGGCATTGTCAACTGGATCATAACCCCGCTTTTCCTGAAGGCGACTCTCTCCTGTACTAGGAAAGTTACCCCCGCACGTATGTACTGGTAGTCAAACGTGAGCCTAGGCTTAATTCAAGTGAACCCGTCCACCTCCTAGGTGATAGCAACCTGTACTTCCACTTGATTGCCTCGTCGACGTGTTGAACGTGTCAACAGGTTCTGGTTCATGCATCCGGCGACTCAAGGCCGGACCGGAGCGTTCTCACTCAATTATCGCCGCCCGTATCGAGTAATGAGGCGGTGATTAGGTAGGTAGTATTGATCAGACTGTGATCCAAGGACAGTCCGAAAGTGACAGAGACACGGACCGGACAGTGAATTCTTCTGACCGCGTCCGTGCTCAGTACTTCAAGGCGGGCCTGGAATCTTGGCGGATAGTAAATAGGTTGAGTCGGGTTGAGAATCGTTACTCTGCTGTATCGACATACTGTGTAAGCAGTAATCGTTCTGTCTCCAGTCGGCGTGTTTACAGTTAAAGTTGTCGACCACGACGGTACAATATGAATTCGCTGCTTTACCTTGGCTACTTTTATTGCCGAGCCGAGCAGTCTGCAGTGTTCAGTCGCACTGAAGCGAAATAGTCCAGAAGCGAAATAGTTTTTTCTTAATTGACTTCTGTGGAGCGGGAATTCTTTTTATATATTATTTATTCTTGACAAAAATAAAACAAATTTTTGCTGTATACGTGTAAACAGTTAGTTGTGCAAAATGGTCAAGCACACAATTGTCACACAATTCATATACACCAATCATATGACTCATGTCGAAATATTTCGTGAGGCTCAAATAAATGTATCGACGTTTGTACAGAATTTACTGTCATCCTGAAGACCTGCATACGTACAGTAGGTCTACAGAAATAATTTATACCCGTTGCTACTAATGTATATGAATTTTATAATTAGGCCTATATGTTAGTAATATAAGGATGACAATTGTTACAACACAAATAAGCCACCCCAATACCAGGGATGAAAAAAGATGAATCTGAATGTAAATAAGTAGTTCATAAAATAAAATGTTTAATTTAAAGAAAATAAAAAGACAATGAGACGACAAACGACGACATGACCTAACCCAAGTGATGGATCCAACAAAAGGAAACAAAACAAGAATGTTAATGACTCATGCAACATGATAAAATAAAACCAAAGAATAAGGTGGAGAACCAAGATATAAATCAAATACACTGAAGGTGAAGAAGGAGAAAAAATGAAAAAGAAACAAACCTAAGGTAAAGGGAAATAAATAAAAAGAAATCAAATGATAAGACACAAACAAGTAATAAAGAATAAAAGCAGGAGAAATGGTGCACTCAATGTAATGTTGAAAAAGAAACCAATAAATAACCTAAGTAATAAATAAATATTATTATCAATTAACTGATAAAGGTAATGTTTAATGAAACTCAATTAAAGAATATTAAATATAAAAGCAAACTAACCCACAAATTAGAGTTAGATGTAATGATGAAATCAATAGAGACTTAAACTTTTTAATATTAGTAATGAGATTTGTAATGAAAGAGATAGTACGGTAGTGAGAAAGTAATTATAGGGATTACCCATTGAGAAACACTTAAAACAAAAACATTTAAGAAGTGCAAAAGTGGAAGTGAAAAAACCCCAAAGTAAAGTGATAATGAAAAAATGCTAAATAAATTATAATAAACAATAGATAATTTAAAAGTGAAGGTGATGATTAAATAAGAATAATGTATTATAAAGAATGTCAGTATTGTGAAAAATAGTGAAGTATAAAAAAATAAACACTTAATAAATCAAAAAGAAACACTAAATGATTAACAGTGAAAAATATTAGTAATTAAGAAAGTTGTTAAGAATAGTATTAAGTGTAAACGATTAATCAAGATGTAATGAACACTGAAGAGTGATGATAACCGTAGTAATTAAAAAAGAATATTATTGTTAAGTTTAATTGAATACAATTGTAATTAAAAGGGAGAATCCCATGAAAGAGGAAACAGATAGTGTTACCATGGAGTGAAAGTGAAGATTAGTTAAAAAATAAGAAGTTAAAACAAATCAATAAACAACCCATGTTATAAGGAATAATTAAGTAAGTAAGTTCAAAAAGTGTGATGTTGTTTATCACCCAAAAAATAATATAAAATGAAATGAACTGTAAACAAATGTTATCAAATAATTGTTAAATAATTGTTTAAGCAAAATTATGAATAGGATATGGCTGGAGGAATAATACAGGCCATAGGCCTAGATGTTGTATTTTATGTGATCAAAAATAGTAAATAATAGCCACATTGTTATTATTGGCAAATTAAATAAGTAAGCAATGTATGACTTAGAAAATGAGAAAACCAGTTAGTAAATAATTAGCAACCCATGATGTATAAAATAATAGTAACATACTAATAACGCCAAAACAGATCCAAAACACATTAACAAATAACACGACCAATTATAATAACAAAACTAAGCTCATTAAGATAAAAGGAAATGAAATTTGTACGAAATAAGTAAAAACCAATAATGGCTACTTAAACCTATAGATGCCTAACTGTCAAAAACAAACAACTACAAATTGTAACAAATTAACAAAGAAAATAGCAAATCCAAGGCGAATAACTAACCAAGGATAATTTGTAAATTATATTAAAAGCAAAATATTAGAATAAGGATTTAAATTAAAAGAGAAATGTAATTAGCAAATATTAAAATAATTGTAAAATTGTAAAACATAAAATAACCCAATATTATGGGGTATCAAAATAATCTTTGAAAGGAAATACAAATAACAGTGATAATAATTAATACTTAGGGAGGAAGATAAAGGAATAAAAGCAATCAGAAGATATGCAAGGATTTTGAAAAGAATTCAAATATGATAACAATGGTTTTTTTGTCAATCTAAGCCAATCAGATTTAATTAGTAACTATAGCAACCACCGTTAGTTACAAAATTTCGGTTAGATTTCTTTACTCGTAAAGTGACGCTCTAGCCGAGAACAGAAGCTAGATTGTGAACGGCCAAATTTTTAATTAAATATGTTAAAAAAGTAAACAAATTTCAAAACGATGAACCATTAAGAAGCAGACGAGCGACCAGAATATTTAACTGATGCCAAGGACCATTTTGCCAGGAAATTAAATGAAAATATGACTACATCCAATATGAAAAGGACGCAAGACATACCTAAGCCCCAAGATTACTGAAAATCGATGCCTAATGCAGCCCAAATACAATTTTGACTGACAACTGTTTATACCAAATCGCCTGATTCGATAAGTATAATTGAATTACCCAAATTCCAAAAATAAACTCACCTTAAATATTTCTAAATGTAAATTAAACTCTGACTGTCAACCGAATATTCTCTTTCAAAGATTAAATAAGAAAAAACAAAACACTGAAAATTGTTAAATTAGAATATAACCTGTTGATACATTTAACTACACTACAGAACCAATTATAACTAAACACATTATTATTTAAGTACAGAATGATATAAGGTAATGTACTTTTTATTGTAACCATAAAGAATCGTTTTCTTATAATCAAAAGAACTCCAAATTTGAACGAGTACATTTGTTACCTAACAAAACGGCAGCCATGCTGGAAGGAACAACTCGTTATATAATCGATTTCGTCAAACCCAGAGAAGGATGTCTCAAAATTGATGTCGGTGCAAATTTATTAATCAACAAGAATAATATTAATTGTCAAACTGAAATATTACAAATCAACTATTAAAACAACTAGTACAAAGTGTAACCATTGTTTTTATTTCATAGGGAGTGTATTGTATTACTTGTGTTTGTTAACGAAGCTAGATTTGACGGCCAGCACTCACGTTGCAATTCGAACAACTACCTACTAGATTCAGGAGGCTGAACGAGCGGGAATTATTTGAATGCCCCGGCCGTCATCGCTGAGAACACCTTTTTAAAATATTATTTGATAAGTTTAATTGTTTTAATAAACAATTTGGCGCCACCCGGGATTCACAAACCCCTATTGAAAAACAGGTAAGCTTACTACTGTGTTGTACTGGTAATTAACACACCGCTACGGACTTCGGTAGTGCAAGGATTGATGTAACGACTCCAGTGCGAGACGAACGCACACTACACACTACACCATACACGTCTTTCGAGAGACGACACAAACTATTCGTTACACAATATATGTGTAATATTATTGTTATCTGTGTAAACACACATTCTGTCTGTCTATGTCTGTCTGTCTGTCTGTCTGTCTGTCTGTCTCTCTCTCTCTCTCTCTCTCTCTCTCTCTCTCTCTCTCTCTCTCTCTCTCTCTCTCTCTCTCTCTCTCTCTCTCTCTCTCTCTCTCTCTCTGTTTAGGCTTATTAATAAATTATGTTTTTATTGCTCGTAATAAAGCCTTACTGGTGACAGGAAATTTGGTGAAACGTCGGCATACATTACGCCAAAACGTTTTAAAATTATGTCTAGTCAGTGAGCGAACCTTAAAAAACGTTTCACCATTTATTAATTCACAGTCACTACTAAACTAAGGATAATGTCTGGTTGTAAGGGACTTGCATACTACACTGTATTTACTTTACGTAGACGAGGAGTGTCGTGACGTCGGTCACATCGTCAGTATGTTACTGCCTCGACTTGGAACAGTTACTAACTGTTCCACACTGGCAGTGCTACGCATGTCACGAAACGCGTTTGCGTAAGCTACTGTAAGTCTCTGATTCTCAAGACCATGTAACGGTGCAATTGTGTTATTGTGTATGTGCGTAGAGTTAAGGACGTAATGACGCGTGATTTTAACCCAACTGTAACACCTATAATAACTCTTTTTAATAAGTCGCCTATACATGTTGGAAGTGTAAATTATCAGATTTTAAAAAGGGGCCAACAAACGCATAAGTGAAATAGAATAATTTATAAATTATAATAAAAAATATTCACTACTTATAATTTACTTATATACATCTACTCATTAAGGGGTTGCAGAAGCTTGAGCAAAATTTCCGTCTACATGTAAATGACACTCTTATGTTAGTTATTCACAGTAAGAAGAAGAAAAATTGACGTGATTCTTAGAGAATCAAGCACATAGATTTATCATTCTAATAAAGGTACATGATAAATATCTTACTGCATTGAATATACATAAACTAATAAACGAATTAAAAGTTTCAGTACATGTTGCGTCATATCGACGTAAAGTCTTATTGAATTTGTCGATCAAAGACATCATATTAATTTAGATCTCACAGCAGTAAACATTTTATTAATAATCGTATTATCATTATTAACACGTCACATGGTTTTATGTGTATACGTGTACTTCATGTACACACAAACAGAGGCATGAGTAAACGTGCGAAAAGCACAGATTCACTAAATTACACATTATTCGGTGTACTATCACTTTTCCTGTACCGGCTGTCGGTGTGTCTGGCTGTGTATCCGACACACACACACACACACACACACACACACACACACACACACACACACACACACACACACACACACACACACACACACACACACACACACACACACACACACACACACACACACACACACACACACACACGCACGCACGCACGCACGCACGCACGCACGCACGCACGCACGCACGCACGCACGCACGCACGCACGCACGCACGCACGGGGCTACAAATGTTAACTGCACAACTGTAAATTTCATTATCAGGTCTTTCAGTAATAGAATTCCTTTCCACCTGTCGTTTTTTTTTTTTATTTAATTACATTCGATACTCGAAAGTGTCCAATTTGATTCCTAACACAATTTTCTACAACTTTTTCGCGATTGTGAAACAAAAAAGAAACATATTCTATATTACTTTGAAAAACACTTGTGTACATTAATTTTGCTGTTTACGAATTGATATTGCAAAATATTATTGAATAATTCGCGTTACGAATAATGCACAGAAGCAAAGAGAGTAGCACTAAATATCAAAAAAGCAAAATAAATTATATGAACATCAAGTTCACTTCATATCAATTTGAAATCATCTCTTCAACATTAAATTAATTGGAGGGAATTGTTAAATTTGAGGCACTCAAGAATATAAAATTAAGTGTTCTTTAAAAACAGGTTTCCTATCAATGTAGTAATAATATCTCAATACTTCAAGAGCGGTGAAAGAAAGGACAAACACACACACACACACACACACACACACACACACACACAATGTTTGTATATCTGTGTTTGTGTGGTTGCGTTCTTCGTTATTTCTTTTTCTGTGTTTCAGTAACTTACAATATGACATCTTCGTCAAGAGTGTATCGCTTTGCTCACTTCTAAACTATGCGAATCGCTTTAGAGACTATCGGTTTTAAGTATGCTCTGTAACAATTTTATTAAAAAGCTTCTGCTTCCAATGTTTATCCAAATAGAAATCTTATTTTCAACGGCATACAGACCTACAGACCGCCGACTGTGCTGAATCTCTTTAGCTCATGCTAAAGATGTTTCCGAGTGTCTGAGGCCAATTTACGTAATAAAATGCACGTAACGGTTCTTATGATTCGTCGAGAGTCCGAGCACCGATTTCTCTTCTCAGCAACCGAGAAGCAAACCGAAGGTAGGCTCTGTTCACGCTAAGCTTCATGCAGGAAACATTTTAGGTCTTTACATATATCGCCACACTGGAACAGTATAAGTAATAATTGGCAGCAGATACGTCCTAATCATTATTTTGAATAGTTTTCAGATCGTAAACAGACTAACGTCTATATGAAAACCGTGTAGGCATGATATACCAGATGAGCCAATGATCTAGTAGACTCCCAAATTTTGTTTTGATTTTTTGGATAAGTGAAAATATGTTCTCCCTATTTAAAGACCCTCTCGCAGATGGTTTCAGAGGTTGGAGAAGTGCAATGCCATTCTTAGCATGTGTCAGTAGTTTTTGTTTATGTGCTTGGCGTATGCTGTACTGCCCACATTCATAAACGTATGTCTATGCCCGTATATTACACCGCCGCAGTTTAGATACGGGGTTTAGTCTGTACGGATACAACACTCATCTGGCTTGTAAGCATAAAGAGGAATCCGCGGACAAATCTGCGGATTTAATATGTATATACTTAAATCCTTTGACAACCACTTGAGAACAAAACAAATTGCCCGCGGATAAAACCGAAAGTTTTTAAAAACACAAATAGTTGGTAGTTTCACAATCTCTGACAATTTTTTTTTCAGCCTATGAGGCTATTCTCAAAGATCTACTAAGAGTAACTCACTAACAACGAGTCTTCAATCGGTATTGTAAAACCGAAAATTTAGAACTGTAGCCTACTGATTAACCTCTCGTCTACGAACGCAAAGCGTTATTAAATCCGTGGACTTAGGTATAATTGATTCCTAGAATCGTCCGTCTTGGCAAGAGCTCTGAGGTACTTCGTATTAGTTTATATCACAGCAAACAAATGTAATTTCTTTACTTTATGCTACCTTAGAATGAAGAAGGAAACGAGCATTATGTTGTAAGATAATGTATGTACAGTTTACTTTACAAAATCATGGAAACATTCAAGTATGTTAAATAACGGGAAAATACGAAACATGAACTTAGATGCATGCCTTTATTAAAGAAGTTGAGGCAGAACGACGATTTTAAAAACTACTTATGAATGGAAGGAAACATGTTCGATTAATTATTATTGTTATCAAAAAGTGACCTTACGAAATCGGAAGAACGTTGACTTTTCATATTTTCGTCACTAAGATGTTTTGCTACACGCAGAAGTTGTTATGATTTTAAACAGTTTACTGGGTGTGTTTTCTAAACCCTGAAACACGTGGTAATTGTTAGTATTTTGAAAAAATTGTTTAGGCTCAATTGTTTAGGCAAATTATTTAAAACGTACCGTCAATTTCTAAAAATAAAAAACAGTATTTTATTAATAAAATTTTACATGAATAAGGTTTATTTTGCAATATACATGTGACGTTTTTCCGATGAATAAATTTTTTTAGAAAATTTGTGAAGGAAATTCTACCTTGAAAATGCCTTAACATTTCTTCCTACACTTTTGATCATCATGTTTACCTAAACACCATTTACTGATATATATTTCCGGTAAATAATGCTACTGACGATCTAGAGGTCGTGGATGAACGTGCATTACTTATTTAATATAAGTTGCTTAGGAGACGTTTCCACAACATCAGTTTGGAGGGTTTGAATATTTAAAATCCACCTCACAAGAAATTTCTGTATTAATCCTTCGGCCAAGACTTGTAAAATCCATTCAGTTTCAGTACTGAAGAAACAATGCCGTCTGTAGCATCATAAAATTAACACAAATAAATTTCCCTGTTACATAAAAAAAGTAACTTATATAACGTGACAAGAAAGTATGTTTACGTTGTAGGCTACTATTAGTACATAATTCACATATAACAAAGACAAATCGTTTTTTTTAACTATATAAATTTTAAAATAGGTTCTCGCCTATTCTACGTTCACAGCTTAAATGTATGTATCATCAGCAGGGACGAAAATATTAAAACTGTATTTAAACTTTTCCGAGTGTCATCTGTTTTAGGCACGTCTGTGCTATCCCCACGAGAACGCGATAGATGGAATAAAAGCGGCATTAACAAGAGTTATAGGCCTAATTACTAAAGTTTTCTGCTTTGCTTACAGTTTGAAAGAACTATAGAAGAGTGATGAAATTACGTCTGGTTTCAAAAGTCTTCGACAATTTTGAACTGTGGGGAGTGTATAGACGGCAAGCACAGTAAGATTATCCCTCTACCTGGTTTAGGAGCCACATATTAGAAAAATATACATAGTGTGATATTGAAGATACAGCAAATTCCAATTGCGAGTTTATATGTAGGCCTATACTTTTTTTAATTTCTTTTATAAAAAAGCCTTTCACGTTTTTTTGTTCTAGTTGCATCAGGATAAGCTGTTCTACAGCATTTTTTATACCGATTAACCTTTATTTTTGAAATGTTCATTTACGTAACATTCTGAAATGTTTCGATCGCAACTTCCACAATTTAGAATGTTATTTGCCTACGTTAATAAACTCAGTTTAAAATGTTCTGCTTATCAAACACGTATCGACACCCATATGTCTAAATAAAAACGCATCCTTTACAAAAAAACTGCTCTGTCAAGTTAGAAAAATCTGTGATTGTAAGTCTGACTCATAATGGTCAGTGTTGACTGGTTTCTGGCAAACATGGTTTCAATCAACCTTAGTGGGAAACCAAAGAAGAGAGACACGAAAATTTCAAGCCAACACGGAAAACTTGTGTGCACGCGCCGACTGCCTCGTGATGGACGTTGAAGATGGCTTTCCTATAGGCCTACACCACAATAATAGTAAGAGGAAAAATTAAAGCAAAAACGTCGTAATAAGCTAATTTCCTTTGTCAGCGAGTCCTTGATACCAAACAGCTCAGCAACCTCTTCCACTGAGGGTTTTTCATTTTACGATTTGAACAATTTTTGGACGACATGACCCAAATCGCAATTCTCTTTCCATTTTTGTAACAACTTTTTAAATGTCGAAAGCCTAGTTTCTTAATAAAAAAATAATATTTTTTGATGCGACAATGGGTATTTCAACAAGGAAACTTTTTATGGTGTTGAGAAATATGAACGAGTTGGATTCTAGCAGCTCACTGGTTGCTTTCATATGTTACCACTGACTTTCTCTCACTTTTAAATAAATTATGTAGTAAATTCTTACATTATTTTACATTTCTAACGGTACGACTATTATCAGACAGAATCATAGGAAACAGAGTAAACATAAGCAAGAAAGACCTGCCTTGTTGTTGCGCCTATCCCCATCTCCAATTTTTAATTTTTAAACAGTAAGATTTTTTATGCGATATACTAAATTTCTTCAAACTCCACAGCCTTTCTAAACCGTATCACATTTACAGAGCTTCATTGCGTAAACAAAGAGTAAAATGAATTTATATAATAGTATATGGATATGTATTATGATATAGTGTTACTGATATACTGTTCATGACATGCAATTGCTTGTATATTTATTTTGTAAAGCAACTGTCTTTTCACTTGATTATTGAAGAGAATCAAGCTTAGTACATACAGTCTGGCTTTTAACTTCATTTTTGAACCAGTGCATCTTGTTTTTGCACGGTCAGGAATATCAAATATACACGTCTCCAAACATATGTGTAATCTTTTCAGCCCTTTTCAGCTCCTGGTAGAATTTCTTCTTCTTTTTAAAACCACTTCATATTTTTCCTTTAAGCAAGTTTTCTTACATCTTTTACCTTCAATTAATGATTTTTTAATACTTTCTCTACTAATTTGCTTTCCAGTTAGCTTTCTTTTTCCTAATATGCTTGGGGGATTTCTTTTTTTATTATCCTTTTTAGGGTCTACTTACTTTGTGGTCTTCTTAATTTTTCAACTCGTTTAATCTTTTTTTTTTTTTTATAATCAGTCATGTTTCTGAATCTTTCACATGTCTCTCCTTTTCTTCAGTGCCCATGTTCCCGAGCTGTGGGTTCCAGCACTGAGGATAAAGTATTCCACAAACCGTTTTCTAAGAAAAACGTTTAATCTTTAAACCGGTAGTAGCTCTTCTTTGCTAAAGGTTTCCTTCCGGTGTGTTATCCGGCATCTGGTTTTCCTCGATTTTATACACTACAGTATATAAACGATTTGTACTATGATTTATACTGTATACGAACGATACAGTAAAATATCGTAACATTTTCGTATATGAGGAAACTAGTGATTTAAGGGACATAAGAAATGTAATACATAACATACGATAAATACATATCATATTGTTATTATTTGTTGTCATTACAGATAAATTTAATATATGACAGACGTTTACTTTAGTTTTAAAATAATGTTTTGTTGATGACGTAAGAGTCCTTTTGACTTTTGACAAAATATATTCTGCGGTTATATGTTCAATAAATCAAAGTTATTGGAAACACAGTAATCTGTGAACGCTGTGCAATGTTCGTGAGGTAATAAGCCTGCTAGAGTTGAAATAAGCGTTATACTAATCCGTATTACAACATTAATAGAACGAGACGGTTTGAAATAATTAATAGCACTAATGGAAGACGTAACATACCTAGTGTAGGAACAAAACATTTGCGCACGTACTGTCTAGTCGGTTAGTTGGGTTAAGCAACTTTCGCATCAATTAAAATTCTATCTAACACGGAGTGTTTTAATTAAAACTAAATCCCTAGATTTTCATTCGGCTGTGCAGCACAGCGTGTAGCGTTAGCGTACTGCGAAAGGAAACGCTAAACGCTAAGCTTTACAGCGTACCATTTTCCGGCTTCGTTTCTAATTTGTCACACATTGTTCTGTTCACGTAAGAAAGCAATTAATTATTAAAATTGAGCGCCTTATTGAATATTTAAATTAAACGAACGGCGCATTGTACAGTAACAGATCCCACATTACTGCTCTGAGCCACAATTATATAACGGACTGTAACAACGGTAGCTTTAGTTGCGCGTTTTCTACATAAACAAACGTTAATAAGCTCTATCTTAAAAATATTATTATCATAATTTAATCGTTATACATAAAAATTGCATTAAATGATTGTATTATACAATAACTTAAACACAATATTATGGTAGCTGGGATACTATAATGCAATACGTAGCGTAATTCCAGAAGTAATATACATCGATCGCTGGATGTACACCCCGGTTTCTTAATTTATTCTTAAGATTTGCGAAATTAGAAGTAAATTTCAAAATACTTCAGTTTTGCGGTGTCCAGATGGTAGTCTTTTATATGCGCATTGAAGGTGGTGAGTTATGAATGTTTCCAAAAATAACTGAAGCAGAGTTTCTTCAATAACTGACATATGTTTCCATATCCATCCGATAACTGAAGAAGAGGAATTTTTTCAAATTTTGTAAAATTTAATGCCAAAGCTGAATCGTAACCATAATGTGAAGTGATGAGCGACGTGGGCTTATCTCCAACTGTATCTGTATCTATATTTAGTATAATAATGAGAAAAATAGTAATAATTATTATCGAATTGACGCTACACTTAAAATAATAGGTACTTGTAAAATAAGATAAAGAGAGGAAAAGAACAAATATACTACTGCACAAATATACTACTACTATATAAATTTACTTCAGCGTCAAAAAATTTAAATATTCAACTACAAGAAGCTAACTTTCAAACAATGAAAAAAGTTTGACGTCAACAAAAATATTGTAATGAATTCCTCAGTCTCTCCCGGCCGGCGTCAACTCTGTTAATATTATTCTCTGCCGGACTATTAGGACGGGTCCAATACTGTTTTCAACTGACGTTTCGGCCACACCTAGTTTCTAACGATTGAAAGAAACTGCAAAGGTGTAGGCTACGCCGATTTCCACAGTACTGTGGTGTGCGCTAATGTGTACCACAGTACTGTGGTAATTGGGCCAGTACTTTCAGTTGTTAGAAACGCTGAAGATAACCTCATCGGTGGGGCCGAAACGTCTGTTGAAAACAGTATTAGACCACGGCCTAATAGCCACGTAGAAAACAGAGAACAATATTAACAGGAAAAATATTGTGATATTAATTTTTTATATATCGAATATTATGATACTGACTATGATGACAAATTTAGTTTATAATGAAGTAAAATAAGGAAAAATGGAAGAAACATTAAACAGTCTCCAAACTCACCAGTAGTGTGTATTATCATCATCATAATCGTTGTTACTACATCACTTCACTAATCACTAATCAGTTCGGGACATCGTCTTCCTAGAGCTGGGTAAATATTATTCATTTTCCGTCTACTAAAGCCAAACTTCAGTTTGTGTTCATGGCCAAACTCATCCTATGAACTTCTTTGATATTTTAGTTTGTATTTCTGTAGATGTCATTACTATTTTCGCTTATATGTTTAGGAAAATTAATATTTAAATTGCAAACATCCTGAAGCTATGAGGACATGTCACGATTAAAAAGCCACATTAAGATTTATATTGGAACATTTTGTTTTCTTAACATGTTGGTATGTCGGTGATTAACACTTGTTTTTCAGGTGTTTGAATAGTTTTAGATTTAAACCATCAGTGGTGAACTGATAGTTAAACCATCAGTGGTGAACACATTCCCAAAAGACAAAAAAAAATGGTGCTGACAAAATAAAAAAATAAAGACTAAGTGCCTAAATTAACATCCTGTGTCAGATGAAACAATATGATACACACCTAGATATTTCATGGATTTCTATTCGTTGTCCTGAAACAGATTCAGTTTTTTAGGAGACAAGTGAAGGGCAGAAGTATACCTAATGTCTTTGATACGAGGCCTAATTATGTCTGCTTACACAAATCCTCATAACTCAGTAATAATTTGTTGATTTATTATTTCCGGACGAATACGACATAGGTTCCTGCGGGACGAATGATATGTTTCTACGGCAACTGGAGTGGAAATTTGTGTACTAATCCTTCGGTCAAGATTTGCAAGATTTGTTTCGTTTCAGTTTTGAAGAAACAGTGGTGCTATCTCGTCGGGGTTTGGTTTTCTATAGTAGTATTTGAGCACACGATTTCAAAAATGCTTGGGCTGTTCTTGAAACAGATTTTTCAGCTGCGTCCTGGAACCACACTACGATTAATGTTTGATAGTGTAACAAATATTTAAAATGTATCTAAATAATAGTTAGGCCTACACACAAGTTACACACTGGCGTTTCGTCAATTGGCCTGAAAACACTATTTATAATATTTTAGATTAAAACGTTTTCATATAAGTAACACAATAAATTTGCCTGTAACATAAAAAAGTAACTAAAGTAACATGACAAGAAAGTATAGTTACTTGTACGTTTAATGCAGATCGTACTACATAATTCACATATAACATAAACATAACATATAACATATCGTTTTTGTGACTAATATATAACTGGAATCGTAGTATTCGTTTTTGAAGAATTTGTACCTTCCACCTTAGATGTAGGTACTGAAGACATTGTGATGATTCAACTAAGACTAATATGAATAATCTTTTTTTTTTAATCTGGCACGGTAGACTTGTAGTGCATTTTGCTACAGAAAGTTAAAATATTTTAATCAAAAGTTTACGATCAAACGTGTTGGTAGAATCATAGACTGTCTGACCCCTTCATATGTCGTGATATCCTATGATTCTCATTTCATTTGAGTATTGAAAAAACTATGGTTCCTTCATAATCAAAATTTTTAATGAAATTAGTAATATACCCAAGCAAGACAAAGAAATACAATCCAGAATTAATTTGGGAAAGATGGCTATATCTTCATTGAATGGAATTTGTAAAACCAAAACATTTAAACCATTGTTAGAAGTATCGTGACTTACGGCTCGGAAGTTTCGACTACTAATAAACACAAATTAGAAATGAAGTCATTAAGGACAGAATGAATGTGAAAAATTCAATTGTTGATTTTATCCAAACAAAAAAAATTACAGTATGGACACACCAAAAGAATGACACAGGAAAGATTGCCAAGGAGAGTTGTGAAATGAACCCCACCAGGAAGAAGGAAAAGAGGGAGACCTATCAACTCGACAGAAAAAATTCAGAAATATTGAGGGAACGAGAAATTGAAGATCTTTGGATGGACAAGCAGCAGTGGAAGATGAGAATTCAATCACTTCTGTAATCTTTGGTTCCGGAAAATATGTAAACATTGTACAGCCGGAATAATAAAATAGTAATATACCCAAAATATATTTGATGTATACGTTTATGACTATGTAAAATTAAAAAGATGTTTGTTCTTTGTAAACTTAAATGCCGGTAGAAAAATTAATGACACACTTCGGGTAAACAGTACGGTACACTGAACACTGTGGTAACAGACTATGTTACAGTCAAGATTCTGTGGATTTTAGTGCACAAAACAGTACTAATGTTAGTAGTGATAATTGATTTAAACAAAGTTAAACATTAATGTTAAATAATTTTAATTACAAATAAATGTGGTAAAATATAGCTGGGTTATTACTCAGAAACAAAGGCCACTTTTCGTTACAAGAAACTGTTATGTCATCTGTCACAATTAATCGTCTGACCAAGACTATTGTATTTGTTTCCATTCTTGTATTTCCATGTTACATTGAAACCAAATTTAGTTTGTTTCCAGTTTTAAAAATTAGTATATTTTAAACATTGGTTTTTAATAAAATTTGAAATAGGCTACATCTTGTACGCACATCATTATATTCTTGTTTTCTTGCCTCGAGTATTATATTTGACTCCAGTATAACGGACTGAAGCCTTTCTCTAAAGTTCTATGTTATTAAATAGATCACTTTGTGCATATTATTTAATCCGTAAGCTTATCAAACATTATGCCTCTACAGGTTCGGTAAAAGTACAATTGAGCATAACATTTCTCGAGTTAGAAAGTAAGGATTCAAGCTAAAAACATGAGAGCTACTTTAATAAAATCCTTATATATATTACCCTTTTCAAAGTGTAAAGAAACAATCAGTTTCACAGCTCCTTTGGCATTTTTGCTACATCTGTACACGCGACAAGACTCAAACAATTTAGATTACAATAATATTGATGAATCCAGTTGATTGGAGCATTAATTAGCTATCATTGTAACTAGTTAAATCTAGCATACCTTTAGCAAATTTTCCTTAATGCTTAGAATTTTTTCAGTTTATGTCGTTGTAGATAGAACTCGGACCAATGTAGAGAGAACTCGAATTCTATCGAGTTCTAATGTAATAGCTCTCAAGTCGATAAGGATAGAACGCATGTTTTAAACTCATATTACTTATATTTAATTGATCAATTATACAATGTGTACTTTCTTATAGTATTCTTTAAATTTATAAGTACTATAAATTTATAAATGCGATAAATAAATAAGATAAGAGTATTTATAAATATAAATACTCTTATCTTATTTATTTATCGCATTTATAAATAACGATACCGATATAAATAGCGAATAACGATACCTGGCAGTCGTTGTTAAAGACGTTTAAAATTCAAATATTATTAAACTTTAAAATTTTAAAAGTTGATTATTTGTAGAAAAACTAAGAATAAAGTTAAGGACATAAATCCAGTCAGATATTTGCAGAAGGAATATTGTATTTCAAATATTTCGTGTACGTGATTAGTGTTACTAAAAATATAATTACACAAAAAGCACCTAACAAAATAAGTTTAAGTCAAATGCAGACATAGAAAACTATTACGAGATCGTCGTGGTTAGAACAAGAATATTCGTTTGCTTTTTGGTACTCTGTCTTTAGCTGAGCGCAACAGTAAGACTCGTATGGCACTATTCACATTTACTAGCTTTGACACTGATCGAGTCATAATTTTATGTAACATGCTTATTAAAAATTAGGTACTATTACGAGAGTCGCGTGGATTATGATCTTGAAATACTGGAATAAATTATTTAACCTCAGAGTAACATCTTATAAAACAATGACACTCGCATTACGATAGTTATACAATTTTCCATTTCTTACTATGAATAGTCAATAATAAAAGTCATTCCGTTAAATAAAATTACAATATTCCCTAGCAAAAATAACACACACTTGCCACTTTTACTAAAACCTCTCTTTTAATAGCATTGTCTCATCTCTTGAATTCGCAGAGCTAAAACTAACTGGCAGCTGATAGTCAACCAACGTCACCTACCTGGCAATGTTATCTATAATCTTCCAGATGTCGTGAGATTGTTCTTAATGTCTCGGAATCTGCAGCGTCACCTAGAATGTACAAGCTATCTCAAGAACATTGTTTCTAATTGCCGACACAGCGCTACGTGACAAGGGTCACGTAGGCTATCCGTTGTTAATATTACATTGCTGTAACCTAATGCTACACAAACATTGCAGGCAATGTACAATGAAATGGTACAAGAAATGAATGAAGTGATTTTGTGTGTGTGTGTGTGTGTGTGTGTGTGTGTGTGTGTGTGGATAAATTATTTTTTCACACTATTTACTTTTCTACATTTGCGAACTTCATAGCTTACTGTAAAATAATCAACTAACCTTAACTCAAGCTCATTCCTTGATAATACACAATTTTAAGTTAAAAATTTTGATTTTTTTTTGAGCACGCATATCTTTATTTCCCTTAATTAACGAAACTATTTATGGATAAAATTCAATTGTTTTCAAAATAAAAGTGAATATTTCAGTAGTATCCACTACTGGTTGTGGCAGACAATGAAGGAGTTTAGATTTTTTCAGAAATTAATTAATTTTACAAAGATGTGCGCAATGGAATCAAAAGGTAGACTTGAGTTAGGGCTGGATTATCTGAACCATTTGACATCCTCTCAGTACTCCGACAAAGGGACGCTATGTCGCCGTTGTTGTTCAACCGAATCCTACAACGGTTTATGAGAACGTTGGACCATGTTAATGGTCTTTCTCTAGAGTTTTGCATACACAGATGAGATGATTTCTGTAAGTGAGGAAAGTTTGACAGCTCTGTTGTCTGCTATGTGCAATGTTGTCTGCTATATGGAAGCAACTTGGAAAAA
Organism: Magicicada septendecula; assembly: GCA_034769895.1. Taxonomy (NCBI): domain Eukaryota; kingdom Metazoa; phylum Arthropoda; class Insecta; order Hemiptera; family Cicadidae; genus Magicicada; species Magicicada septendecula. The sequence continues at coordinate 345,276,057 of CM068367.1, read as the reverse complement.
TGCAGTCCAACGCAATCGACGAGATCTAGTTATTGATCAGTATATCTTCAAAAACGTCGCAGAATTTAAATACCTAGGCCCCTTGATGATGTACCAAATGACATAGACAAAGAAATTATAAAATCATTAACGCTGGAACCAGAGCATTTGCAGCCTTACGGTACTTCTCCTTATCGAAACGTGTGTCGGTAAATGCCAAATTAAGAACTTACAATAGTTTAATAAAACCAGTAGTGTTATATGAAAGCGAGACATGGGCGACGACGATGACAACAGAAGCTAATGCATTTTGAAAACAAAGTCCTAAAGAAAATCATGGGAGCGCTACACGACACAGAACATAACAGTAGTGGCGATTAACAGAAATCGAAAAGATAGAAAAATAACAGATTAGGCTCTCATAACAAGCGAAATTAAAACTAGAAAATTAGAGTGGAGTAGTCACGGTTTACGACCAGACATTAAGAGAAATATAAAGAAAATTCACATGTACGAGCAAATAGGAAAAAGGTACACTGGATGACCACGAATAAGACTTTTATATGATACAAAAAGAGACATGGTGGAGTAAGAAAACAAGAAAGCTAAAATAAGACCACACGACAGGAATAAATGGAAAGACTTTGTCAGGGAGGCTAAAATCTTACAAGGATTTTATCGCCATAAAAAGTAACTAAGCAGTCACTACTCCTCGTCCTCCTTCTCCTCCTCCTTCTTTCTCTATAAGAATTTTATAGTTTTTGTTTTTTTGAGAAATCCATTCTCATTACATCATGTCCTATATGCTGCTATTTAGTCATTTACACATACATTCTATACACACTGACAGTATAACGTTTCTCCACTAATCGTATGAATCATCATTACTTCTTATTCTCCAGTTTCCGTTTTCCTATAGTAGTCCCAATATTCGCCTTACCATTTTCCTCTCAATCACATATAATTGTTTTGCACTTCTTATGACGTTTATTTCAAACCTTCTTAGTGTTTCTTGTTCCTTTTTATCAGTGTCCATGTTTCGCCTCCATAAAGTAACAACCGGTCTTATAAGTGTCTTATATATTTTTATTTTTGTGTTACAACTAATGAGTTTGCTTCTCAATAGTCTGCTGTTGACATAATATGCCCTATTTCATCTTTGTATCCTGTCATGTATTGGCATGTTATGGCCCCTCCACTATCTTTTACGTTTAAGTTATGACGACGTTTCACTTAAAATTAACAGAAATCGTCTTATCGATTTTCAATTTTCTTACCACGATAAACAGGTTTTCTCTTTAATATGGATCTCGTAAAAGCAAAATATGCCTTATTCCTCACATTTATTGTACTATATAATACTATCTTTAAACTATTATTGTTACATCGTATGTATTACAATTACACAATCGCCTTATTATTTTGGAGTACCAAGTTCTTTCAAAACTATATAATATGTTTAAAAGGACAAATTCTAGTAACTTTCATGCTGAACTAGAATATCATTCTTCAACCGGAAAGTGCACGCTTTGTGCTTCCTATATTATATTCTCTAAATTAAATATTATGTACATATATGCATCTCCTATTATTATTTTTCCTATATACTGTGCATTGTCCGTCATCACACTTTTCACCTTCGTAAAGTATTCACCTTTTTGATAATGTTTCATGCAGCTAAGCTGTAGGTACCTGATGTGTATATAGTCATCAAAGTATAATAATTGTAAAGTAAAATCACATGATAAATAGAAGAATGTAGTATTCAAATGACAAGCACTGAGCATAAATGTGCATATTAATAAGCATGATGTATTTACACAGACGGTTGAGGTTTCCTCCGTATTATCACACACTTGTCTCCGCTAATCTATGAACACATTTGTGCCTTTGCACACCGTCTGGTGTTGGCGTGTGGCGGGCTGACCCCTGATAACGCGGTAGGAAATCTAAACTAATTACACACTCCAGTAAATACTGTGGCAGCTAAAACACGAATACATTTAACAAAATAGTTGGAAACCATACTGAAGTTATGAAATGACAATTGCGAACAATTTTTAAATTTGAAATGGCAAAAATGTATAAAGTGACAATTAAGCGTATCACACAAAGCGAGTCAGAACCTCTTGATATTAAGTATACAATTTTCATTATGTAAGTACAAAACAATTACTTCCTTAATTTCTCCCTATTTCGAAGATCTGCGGGAATAAGATAGTTTGAGTTTGCACAGAAAATAGACAGATGACCCGTTCCTAAAGACAAGAAATTACAAAACTTCTTTCTTATAATAGGAATGCAGAATCTACAATATGCGAAATTCATGAAGATTTAATGCAGGGGCAAGACGCCAAATACGCCATGGAATATTTTTAACTATTATCAGCGAACGAAATTGAAATTTTTGAGGACCTTACCAATTAAAATTTTCTTAGAAAAAATGGATTGCATATTGTGTTTATAAAAAAAAAATACATTTTAACCACTCAAGAATTCGATGAAAACACGTGACAATCTAATTACTGGCTTTCATTCTCGCTTTGGAAATAATTTTATTCACCACATCTGACACATCTTGGTTTACTGCGTATGATTTTCGTATGACCGCGTGAGGTGTTACTGCCACTTCTAACGTATGAAGTAGTAGACATCGGCAATGAGATGAACACATTACAGTATAACGAAGTATAGAAACAAATTCCTCCTCTCCCTCAGTCTGTCACTGCGCCGCTGAAACCATGCCAGCGTGAAAACATCCGGCTAACTTAACGTTGATTCGCAGGTTCGCACATGAATCTAAAACAAGCGCTCACAGTTTATTGTGTTTGTTTATTATTGCTTAATTTGCTTAGTGATACTTGACACTTTGGTAGGGTGTGCTAGCACATGAAGTGTGGCACTGTCAATGTTAGCTGAATAGTAGCAAGTCAACCGATTCCTTCTACCTTCGTTTGGGACCTACATATTACGTACAATTGCTCAGAAGTCCTTTGGAACCTACGTATTACGTATATTAGCTCAGAAGTACAAGTGCATATGATTATAACGATGATGTTATGATATTATGTGAGTCTGGCGTGTACATATTTAAGCACATATGCGTTGGACATGAGTGTGAAGCGGAGTTGCGTGCCGGTGCACGCTATAAGCAAAGAAGTGAGTAAGTGGTACACTCCAGTGTGTGTCTGAGGCTCGGTTTTTATTCTGATTGTTTTCGGGCGCGTCTGGAAGTACTGGTGACTTAATACATTCTTATCAACGGTACTGGTGTCTCTTTTGTGTTTTATTTAGACAAAGCATAAACTTCTATCAAACGCTAAGTAATCTGTTGATCTAATACTGGCAACAATTAATCCGCTTGAAAGGGAACAATGATTGTCAGGATGGTTATTCTATCTCGCTTTCTTTGATCAGATTAATTTAATCGTTTTCTATTTAATCGTTCTATAAAATAACTCTGTTATTATATTAAACTTTCATTATACTTTTAAGTAGAGTTTTTAAATTAAAGCGTTTTTCAAAGTATTTTCTCCATAGTATACAATGTGAGCAGTACGATGTTGAGTTTCGTGCCTTTAAAAATGCATTCTGCACTGAGTTTGTGTTAACCACTAAAAGTTTTTTGTCTTCATACACACTGGGGATTGTAGCTAAGTATTTGTGACGAAATAATATGAAAGCAAGGACACGAAAGTAATAATATCTACTAAATACTGTAATGTGTGAATTGACTTAGTTTATCTGTGTATTTATTAATGTATTACATTTTTGTATTTATTGATTACTATCTTATAGTGATTTATGTATTAGAAATGTTACAGAGGATATTTCGTTTATATGTTACATGTCTCCAATGGTTTATATCTCAATAACAAACGTTAAACTACTAAATAGATGCATCTTTTACATTCTCTACGTTTAGCCTCTGTGCACGCTAATAAGTTGTGAGTACAAACAATGTTCATTATGTTAATACGGAGTTTGTATTTTTATTCGGCATTCAAAATAGCTTAATGGCTTCCTATTAAGTTGATCATAAAAATAAATTCTAAATTTGGATAATAAAAATTGTAAGTTAACTCATTTAAATAATAACCCTGTTTCTACAACTGGAAGATGAAAATACGTGACGTGTAATATTTTTGTCAAAAAAAGTGTCAACCCTCCCGTTTTAAATTTTTTTGGTATTACACCTATTATGTTGTTATACAAACTTACTTATATATAAGGAAAAGCGTTGTAACTGTTTTTCTATTTGACGATTCGACGGTCGGTCGGAACGAACTATTTCAGTTGTGGGTAAGTGCAGTGACAACAGTCAAGGTATTAGTATGCTTACCGTTCCAACTGGACAGTGAACTTATTTCTGTGCGATATACCACTTCCCTTGTTCGCTTAGTTGTTCGATCAATTACTTTTCATACTTCTTTAAGTGTCTTATATTACCACAATAAACTGTCGCAACTTCCTTAGTGTACTAATTCTTACACTAAATAATTTATATCCCTACTATTAGCAACATATGTTAGTACAATTATAAATTTGTTCTTTAATACTGCTTGTAAAATAATAATAGCAGGTATATTCTTTATCCAAAAACTGTATAAACTCTGTATACAGATCACCATACGTTAAGAAAAACTTGACATACCGTACAAAAATTAAAGTTTGATCTGTATACTCTTATTTTTATTACCTGTAATGAAGATTAGTTTGATTATCCTCGAACACAGTTTGATTTACGTTCCATTACTATTAGAAACTATTATCCTTTTGCATCTCCCAGAAGTATACATATGCTGTATTATATGATACATATGAATATAAATAAGCAAACATGTGAGTGTAGTCTTGTATGGTCGTGAAACATGGACTCTGGGGGCGGAGGAAGAGAGGAAGCTGAAATCATTGAGATATGGCGCTACTTCAGGTGCATGTTGAAAATTAAGTGAACCAATAAGGATTAAAAATAAAGAAGTTCCTAGAAGAATGGATGAAAAGTGAAGCCTGTAGGAATCCATTGGAATCAGAAGAGTATGAAGATTTAATGAGACAAGCGGCACTCCTAAAAAGAACAATAACAGAGAGCCATGTGAACGGGAAAACATCTAGGACTACGATATATGGAACAAATTATGACAGACATGAGATCAAGAGCCACGAATAAATAAAAATAGAGACGGAAAACGTGAAGAGTGTAGAACTACCAACTGAACTGCTGCCAACCAATCTTCGGATTCATCACCAAAGAGAAGAAGAAGAGATGAATATGATAAGCGTTCCTAAATTACTTTTTGATCAGCATTACCTTCGTGTTCAATATCGTCGTTCTTGCAATTTTTATTATTAATATTATTTGTTTTTTTATGTTTTTAGGGCTTGGCAAATATGGCTTCTAGCCTAACAACGTCGACCAGGAGTGTTGATTAACTGTATGTTCGATTCTCACCTGCATTGTAGCTTAACAAAGGCAATGGAAATTCGTACACATAGGCCTATAGAAACGTAACAATCTTGTCAGAGCCGACACAGTAATCACGCTGCTTTTAAGGAAGACGAAGTTCTGTCAATCTCTAACTGTTCATTTCCGAGATCTTCTTGCAGGTTACCTTTTACTCTGTGTCTCTGTCCAAGTTCAATGTCGGTCTTGAATTATATGTTTTACCGCAAGTCTCCAGCCACGAGTGCAGACGGTCGTTCTTGTCCTTGTAGGAGGTGCGAAGACGTTAAGTTAGTGGGCCAAATTCGCAATCTGGTGATGCAAACTATTTCGCGATGCAGTACGATCATGGTTGTGGCAGCTCCTTTTGCGTCGTCAGAGGTCTTATGGCAATTGCAACTACTTGTGGGCTGTCTGTAGCGTAGCGTCAGCTTCATCATTAGTTCAATACCTACATAACCCGAACACCATACAAAAGTAACAGGTGAACCGAGATCGCCTAACACATGGTGTAGTGCCATCATCTGTTCAAATAACGGATCCACTCTGCCCGGATTGTCGAAGGCAGTTAGAAAAATCATGAATCCTTACATCGTCATCATCATCATCATCACCACTCCAAGGACTATGCCTTAAACCTGTTCCGGAACCCATCTCCTCCTCGGTTTACCGACATCTTCCCAGTAGGGTGAAAATCCAAGGCAGCCATAGGTAGACGGATATCAGGCATGCAATACAAGTGTTCACACCATCTCCTTCTGTGGTCTTCAATCTTTTGGTGCAATGATACAATGTTTAAATCGCGTCTAAAATCCTCGTTCCTTCTCCGATCCAAGAGAGAACAACCTTGCGTCCCTCTTAGAAATTTCATTTCGGCTACCTGGCTCCTCTGCACGCCCCTTTCACCAAGAGTCGATGTCTTACTAGCATACAGGAATTTGGGGACAGCCACAGTTTTATAAAATTTCATTCGGGTATCCTTCCACATTTTATTTTTCAGTACCTATGAATCGTTCCACAGATGCGTCTAAATTTTATTAACTCACTATCCTAAATAACAATAATTACCATCCTTACATACGCTATAACAAATTTTCTCTCACCTCAATGTTCACATAATCGAAGAACTTGTTACAGCGCATACAGTTCGGCGGTGTATACACTTGCCACCTTGGGCAGTGTCTACGAGTGGGAGCACCCTCTATGACAAACGTACTACACACTCCGCTCTTCGCACTCTGATGTACTGAAGTACCATCAGTGTACACAATGGTATCTTCTTCGACGTATTCTCGCAGAAGTGATCAAAAGGGAGTTTCAGTACAGTTGGGTGGCACAATTTCTTGCTGCTAATGCCGACGTCGAGCCAACACTTTGGTTTGCGAAGCAACCAGGAAGGTACATGGAATGTGCGCTTGGACCATCGACGCCTGGATGTTGTAGCGGCGGGCTATTTCGAGAGCACGGATCCTGGCTGGTGGAATAAACGTACGACGGCGGGTGTATATCATTGCAAGTCTGTGCCTCGCAATTAACGCGTTGTTTATGTAGCCCGGCAGTGCTAAACTTTTAGCCACATATCTCAGCAACAGTAATTTACGACGAAGATATAGTGACGTCGTTGCTGCTTCACAGTATAGTGCGGAATGCTCCAGTGGGAGGCCTATAGCGCACATTGTGAACAGCATCTAGCTTCTTCATATACGACCTACTGGCTGAAGTGTACACCGCGCATCCATAATCCATTTGGCTAGCACTAGTGCGCTGTATGACGCAATAAAAGCCCTCTACCGGCTCCCCAGGTCACATGGGAGATGCACGTAATGGCATTTAGTAAGGATCTGCACCTAGCATCCAGTTCATCTACGCGCGCGTTCCACGTTAAGTGTGTATCGAAAGTTAAACCCAAGCATTTGATTTCGTAAATTATAGATAAATAAATCACTCCGATTGTCCGATCGCCTTCGTCGTGGTACGCACCATTTAGAAAGCGAGTGAATTACATAGTGGACAATTATGTGTAACATGTGATTTTAACTGTTAACGACCTCAATAGAGCGATTTAATCTGATGATGGAGCAGATGTTCCGAAACGCGTCATTTTAATCGACGTAACGAAGTCACACGACGGATATAAGGTGATTTATTTATCTATAATTTACTATTCATACGTGACTTGGATACCAAGAACTAATATGCATTTTAAATTTTATTTCGGACTTGTAGTGCCGGACACTGCTTATCGTTAGCACCGGGTCTTCTTCGCTTTTGACAGAAGTGGACACAGGTGGTCTTTCTTGCCGAGAAAAAAAAAATTTGTGCTGTTAGCATTTTCAACCAAAGCGTCTATAGCGCCTTGAATTTTACGTTTAATTATTGCCGTTGCTTAAGTCAAGTAGAACAGTGCAAAATCGTCAATGTACAGGCATTTCCCAACTGACGTTTCTATACCCTCAAACATGCCGTTGATAATAACTACAGTAAAAAGCGTGCCGCTCAATGGAACCCCTGCGGTACTCAATTTTCCAACAAGTATGGGCCGATAATGATTGCCCGACGCCAACACGAGTCATGCTGCCCTTGAGAAAGCTGGAGATAAATTTGAGCAGTTTACCTCTGAACCGCTAATCATGTACGGTAGCTGTTTCATTATGTTATATCTCCATTTGTTATCGAATGCTTTTCCCAAATCGGAGAACACTGTAACCATATGTTTTGCTTAGATGAATCTGTTTTGAACTGTGTTCTCTCCAGATAAACCAGTTGATCACTAGTAGAATGCTGCTTCTGGTGCCCACACTGTTGTGCGGTCAGAATGCCGTGTTTTTCGAGACACCAGGTGCGCCGGTTGTTAACCATCCTCTCTAATAATTTTTCTACAGAGCACGTCAATGATACTGGACGATAATGTTCTGATGTAAGGGAGAGTTCTTTCCTACTTTCAAAAGTAGGATGACGTTTAGGGTAGTCCCCTTGTCATCATATGGGTATACATTGGCAGTAGCGTAGCCACAACTACATCCGGCAGTTGACATATGATGCTGCAAGTAATACCGCCCGGACCGCCTGCTGCAGTTTAAGCTGACAGCGCGCATAGCGCAGTGTAATTCCTGCATCATAAAAGGCACGTTGCAACTTCTGTGACCTTCAATTTCGAAGTCAAGATCTTGGTTAGCAATTCCATGCCAACCATTTCAAATTCATTGTCAGCAATATCATGTCGAGATCTAGCCAGTCAAGAGGTATCAGCAATTTCATCGGGGTTACAAATTAATTCACCGTCGTACTAGGTTTAATTATATTCATGCGATAGGCTTAAACGCTGATGCGTCAGCGATTGCTCTGACCTTCTTGAATCGTGTTTTAATCTAGGTGTAGTTTTCCTAGTTTGATCTTTTGGCACGAGTATTTTTCAACCAGCGGCGGCCCGAAACCAATTAAAAATGGTGCGATTCGTTTCGGTCGGCCCTCGTTTATACCTAAGCTCGTCGCTTCAGTCTTAGTGCACCTCCCACAACGGTGTTCCACCACGTTACCTGTGTGTTGGATGAACGACCATCACATGGATACGAGCCACAACTACTGAAGTGATAGCAGCTGTAAAACTGTGTACGTCTTCTTCTACATTTCCACTGACATCTACAGGTGTTACAGCAACCACGAAGCCTGTCCACGCTCCATATTTTTGGCATCTGTATAATGCTCTTACGCGTTCGCGTTGTAATGAGCATTGGGAAGTGGTCGCCCCCTGAAGGTCTGGGAACACTCTCCACGGTAGACGTGGAGCAACACTCTGGCTAAAAATTGAAAGACCGATAGTCGAGAAAGTGCCACTTCCAAACACTAAAACGTGTGCTCTTGCCTGTGTTTACAATGACAAGCGCGTTGTTTATCAATAAATCTTCAGTACTTTTCCAGCGCAATTCATTGCATGGTATTATGAGCCTTGAAATCTACAACCAGGAGAATGATGAAGATGGTAGCTGCTCGAGCAGATCCTACAGATCTCCTGCATGTCAAGCACAATCTGGTAAATATACGCAGCAGATCGTCATCTTCAGTGGCTGTAATAAACTGATAGCTACTACTTGTAGAGACAAAGCGAGAGGGATATTTCTGGCAGGATATATATGTTGCTAAAAGTATAGCAACACCTCCTCTAGCTCTGATGTTTGGTCTAACAGTCCAACATCAGAGGGGAAGATCTCATGTCTCCCCTCATATTAAAAAGTTTTTTTGGTCTTAAATATGTCTTCTGAAAACACACATAGGCCTACATCAGTGTATGCCTTGTCAGTAGCTTTCAGTTCTCAATAATGCGATGCGGATCTGTTAATATTCCACTGAACAATGTTCATCATGCTGGATGTCAAAGAAGCAGTTGCAACGGACAATGCATATTTCCTTGGCTTCCCTTCTGGCCAGCCTTTCTTCTTTTTCTTCTCCTAAAGACTTCTTTTGACAAGCTCCGTCATGTCGCCGAGGTCGGTGAGATCAACGGCACCGGCAGTGGAACTGATATCCGAATCGGAGCTCATCTCCTGGTCTTCGATGACATTTCTTCTTCCTGGTTTCATTTTAGATAGTATTCCCTTGTGTATCTGGGAGGACGGAATGGTGGATGGTGGTAGTTTTCTCCAATTGCAGCCACGAGGTCTGTGTCTGCCCTTGCTAGGAGAAGTAGTTCTTCCAGCAGTTCCGTCCTGACTATCTCTATGCACTGTCTGTTTGTCTGTCTCAGTCGCATTGTCTTTTGAACTTCTGGTGTCCTATAGAGTTCAGAAAAGTATCGTTCAATAAACTGCGTTTCTACAGATAATATTTCCTGTACAGTAAGCGCTGGCGATACTGTTCATTTTACAGCCTTTAAGTAATTTATTTTGCTCTGGTTGACTGGCCATACCAGTTTCTTCGCATAGAAGTAGCTAAACGTTTTCAGGATACGCACTTCCTAAATAGTCACATCTTGCTTATGAACGGGATACTTGAGAGATCTAGACAAATGCTGACTATCGCAATTGACAAATTTCGTATGTTCAGCACAGGGGTACCTTGAGCCGACTTCACACAGAAACATGTCTTTACCCGAACACAGTGACACAATGTGCCCGCACCACAACCACTGCATCAGCTGAGGTACGAAAGCTCTCACACTCAGCCTATGAATACCTGCTCTGATCTTTTCCTGCAGAGCTATCCTGTTGAAGGTTAGAACGAGCCACGTAGGGACTCACGTTTGGCCATCCCTTCGCACCGTTAGTCTCCGACATGAGATAACGTCTTGTAGGGCAAGAGTCACCTGCAACTTTTCTGATATCCTGGACAGCAGATCCAGCGTAACCGGTGACAGCCTTTTCTATCAGGAAGGGACTCACTTTTGTGAAAACGCCTTCCTTTCTCTTAACAACTTAGGCACCACAGCCACATTGGCAGACAATATAAGAGATTTTCAGCATCTATCAAGGAATAATGTCTCCTTCTCTTCACCCTCCGAGGAAGGCTTTTCCCTGGACGAAGGTTTTTAAGGGATCAATTACAAAATTAATTTTAAAGCCTTGCATATAAGTACGGGGAAAATAACCAGACCAGCGCAGCAGTGGGTTACGGTGTATTTTCAAGGGGTTCACACATCCTTTCCAGAAGTCTCTGACCTTCTGGTCCTGTCAGCCGGTTGAAGAGTACCAGCTGTTGCCCGTCCTACACGAGGCCAAGATGTTTAGGCCCGGGGGTAAGATTAGATTTTCTTGGGTCTTCTTTTGTGCTCTGTTTTATTGTTTTATTAAAAAAACTATTACAATTCTATTAAATAAATATATTAATGTTCATAATTTCTGTAATAAAAGCAATAATTGTTGTTTTATTTTTATTGTGTGTTCGCAAATTATTGTGGTGATTTGTACAATTATGAATCCACATTTAACATTGCATTACCCAGGAAGTTTGTTCCCCAGTCACCTATATTCTTACCCTCGTCGTATTTAGTAATTTTATCTTATTAGTAGAAGAAGTAATGCCTATTAATAGAAGAAACTGAATACTGCTCTTGAAAAAAATGTTGTCTTGAAGTACTCGGTGAAACCTGAATATCTGATTTATGGTTATACATCATAACATAAGTGTCATATAGGCTGTCATTCCTACGTCGCTCTGTAAACATCTGTTTCCGAAAGTCGTTCAAGAATTTTCTTGATTAATACAAGGATTGATACAAGTCGTGTAATACATTGTATATAGGACATTATGAAATACTAACTTTTTTATGTTCGAAAATAATCATGATGCGTTAAGCTAACAGGGAAATGCAGCTACACTAGGTTCCCTTTCAAATTTCTTTTCTCATGATTGAAATTTAAAAAGTCTGTTCTCAAATATTCTTATTAAATATTAAAATTTACCATTTAAATTGATTAAATGTTATTAATTTCATCACCATCATCATTATCTTCAAGGATTAAACCAAGGATGGTTTGTTCCCGTCTCAAACAGGCAAAGATTTAGAGCTGGTCACTCCAGCGCTTCCTCGGACGTCCCACACCTCTCCGTTCCCTCTCCGTATTAATTTCAATTCCTAGAAAATGTTACTTTATAATAAATATTGTCGATGAATGTAGCCTATATTTATGGTATACGTATAAAATGTAAAAAATTCAAACTATGGAACATCGACAATTCTTTCTTTTTACAAAAACACTCTAAAATTGTAATTGGGAAATATTGATTCTTTACAACGAAAAAAATATTTGCACTTACTATTTCTATTTTCAGCGTCATTTGTGATTCTAAAACAACCAATTTTTTCTCAGCGGAGGTTTATCTAAAAGCAAATACAGTAAATGCAATTGAAGAGAGTACGAAACTCTGCGTACATTGGCTGCACGATAAAAATTGATACCATCAGAATCAGTTATTCTTAATTTATATAAAATATGATTGATTGTGATTGACTGCTAGTAATCAATTCTTCGCTTTCTTATCAGTGTTGTATATTTTGTAAAAACTAAAATAAAATACATTGTTTCATTTTATTTTCAAAATAATTCCTTTAGTCTAATTTAATTACTCGTTCTCTTGAATATAGTTGAAGTGAAGTAACTGTTATCATTTAAAGTATTATTTAATAAAATTTCGTAGTTAACGAAGATAACTGTCATACAAAATTGTTTAGTGAGCTGTAAAATTACCCCACAGGCCGTCCTTTTTTATTGTTTACGGGTTAAAAAAATAATGGAATAATAACTTTATTCTTTGTTTGCTTATTGCGTAACTTTTAGTACTTTTAATTGTGTATGCATTCTGTTTACACGTTTGAGGTTTACATTAATCGACAGATATTTTATTAAAGACACATTGTTCAATAAAGAAAAAGGCTTGTTTGCTCTGGGATCGACGCACCTGAAAACATAACTCATTGTAATGTTCCATATTTGTTTTATAAATACAACCTTCAATAAATGTGTAGCACACCGATTGATTTACATTGAACTAAGTGTTTACATAAATCCTAATACTGACACGCAGAGGCAAACGTATTTATTTTAATGTTTCAGTTATGCGTGGATTACGAATTACAGTGAAGGGACAGGACAGGACAGGCCGCTCCGCGAGTGCAGGAATGAAAAATAAGTCCGAGAGAGCAGATAGAGGTTCATTACGGAGAGATGCCCTAAGTGAAGCTAAAATGTATCCGACATGCCGGGGGACGGATGTACATGCCTGCCGCGCACACCCACACACACACACACACACACACACACACACACACACACACACACACACACACATGTACGCACATATAAATGAAACATATATTTTTACGTGGAAAATAAATAACAAATGCAGCTAGCTAGTGAATGCAGTTGAATTATTTTGTCCAGTTCCCCTGTTGAGGGAGTGGGCTGCACTCATTGGCTGGTTCAGCCTACATGACGAATGTACCTCTGATATTGGAAAAACTCGGGCGCCAGCTTTCAAATACGCCGCCATGTTGAATTCAAAATACCGCGTTACGCCTCTCTCGTCATATTTAATATCTTTGTGATTATAACAGTGAAGACAATATGAGCAGATTTTTATGTAATACTCAAGGGGTTTAACTGTTTCAGTGCACTGCAGCTTTTCAGTTTTAGTGTTTACTGTTGCAACGTAAGATCCTCTACAATTTTATCAATAATCAATTAACTTGTAAAAATTTGTAAATTGGTTGATGAAAAACACGTACGGTTGCAAATATAAATTTAAAGCTGAAAGCTGAAGAACACAGATTCAGAAATCATCTGAAACGGTCTCTGTAGTTAATAATAGAACTTCGCAGATGCATTCTTTAACGCAGTACATTTAGTGGTACAGACTTCAGATTGTGCCCGAAGACGTAGCTCACGCAGACAACGTTCTCTCTCTCTCTCTCTCTCTCTCTCTCTCTCTCTCTCTCTCTCTATCTCTTTCGGTTTTTCTCTCTCTCTCTCTCTCTCTCTCTCTCGTTTCCCTCTCCCTCGCTTACATGCACAATACAACAATGATGAAACTGTTCCAGTGAAGTGAAAAGTATTTCTTTACGTACTTACTGTATTTATTTTATTATTTTATATTACCTACTATTTACTTTGTTTTAAACGTGTACGTATGTTAATTGTGAAAAATTACAAATTGATATCTCATATTAAAAGCATAAGTAAATGTTATAACTGCAGTAACTGTAACTGTAAATTAGATTTAGTACTTGCTGTTACCCACTTGATACCCATTACCATGTCTAAAGTTAAGTAAGACAGACACCAATGTGTACATGTGACACATATTTTCATTCAAGTCAACTTCCAACATTGTATGTGTATTGTGACTAAAGAAAATCTTAACTTTCACTTGGCGAAACATGAAGAGAGATATTAGAACTTTAAAAGTACTAGTTCCCCTACAACAACCAGAAAATCCACAAAAATATGCTTACGACGTTCTCAACTGATCGTCGTATGGTACAATGTTCCGTATGGTACAACAAAACAAAATACAATTGTTCCGTATTACGTAACACTGTCTCGCATGTTCAGTGTCACATACGACGCACACATTACAGCTGGACTCTGCTGGGAGCCGAGAAACACGTAGAACGTTGTGTAATGACGTACAATATAAAGTTTACCATTTAATTTCTAAAGTTTACAATTTTTAAATTTTATATATTTGATATGAACTTATACTTTTATTGAAATATAGGGGAAATAACTACAACAATTATCTCTGAAGGGATGAAAATCGTTTGACCATCTTTATAAAATCAATATATAGATCGTCAATCACAATGTGGTTATTGCCTGTAGGTATAAAAACATGAACGTATAATTCGTTAATGATTACTATTTTTATAAAGTAAACACTTAATCCACTTTTAAGTTATATATAAAACACATATTATTTAATTTAAAATAATACATGGAATTTGACTGGCAAAGTATAGAACCTAACACAAGTAGTGAACAGTTACATCTGTCAAGACTATTCAGCCCTATTTGTAAAATCGTAATCTTAGAAATTAAACGTTTGCTAGTGAAGAGAAGAAATAAAGTCTTTATAAATATGTACAGTGGATACACATTTATAATCTTTAAAAATCTTTATAAATAAAATAATCGTAAAAATTAATGTATTAAAAATTAATAATATTTTATGGATAAGGCCTAACACTAACGTCGTTTCAGACATGTGTCCGTCGGTATCCATGCTTGAAAATGGAAATTTAATGAAAAAAAAATATGAAAATAACAAACTTTTTACCTACGATATTAATACTCTCTTACGTTTAAGTCTGAATCTAAAAACAATTGAAAAGATCAAAGAGAAAAAAGAAAATATTAAAAATAAAATAAAAAAGCATTTAACAGTTTGTTAAATACTTTATTACCTGATATAAAATATTTGCGCACTGCAGAGTCTAAGTAAGAAATTCCTACCAGTAAAAGACCACAACATTAAAGAAGCAAACATTTACTTTGGTTGAAATCACTTAATGTGTTTTTGCTTCAATGAAGTTTTTTGTTTTTCTTTTTGCGTGATCTCGCAAACGCTTCAAATTCGTCAGTTCAGTGGATTACGTAAAACTCTGTTTCTCAACGTAAGTAATCAACATCAAAGTTGTCCGGATTACCGGGACTTCGGGATTAGCGGGATCCGGAGTAATGAGAGTGTTCTTATGTTTAGAAGTACTGTGAAGACACATTTCAAGCATTACACGCATTCCCAGCGTATTTTGTCACCCAGTTGGTCGTTTTCAGGTGTTCGTATTACAAATTATTTTATTAAAATTAACACAGATCCGTTATCAATCCGTTAGCACAGATCTTACTAACGGAGACAAGATTCCAATAATTGCTGCCGATAAACCTTTAAAATGTAAATAGAAACAGAAGGCTGTGTGTGTGTGTGTGTGTGTGTGTGTGTGTGTGTGTGTGTGTGTGTGTGTGTGTGTGTGTGTGTGTGTGTGTGTGTGTGTGTGTGTGCATAGACTATTTTAAATCAAATTTAAATTTGCTTATCAGGAGTTGAACTTTTGATTCTAAAGTCTTATTTTGTCTTATAATATAGAACTCATCAGACATGGGACTATGATGAACATCAAACGCACAGATAAAAAAAAAATAGAGTTATCAAAATTAGGAATACAACTCAAGTATACTGACAGTGTCATAACATAAAATGTAAAACCTTCAAGACTTTACTTAGGCCTATATACCAAGATATTGCCAATTAGAAGTAATATGCGTCACGTTTTCTGGCAGACATCTGACTAGAGGCACTGTTCACCAAACCAATCCAGAGTGATATAGGAGATGTGAAGCACCAAAAAAGCTGCAGTAAAGGAAATGTAAATTATAAAAGAAAGGACAGTGAAGCGACAACGGCAAATTTGAAGATAAAATACAGAAAATGTAAAAAAATGAAAGATTAATATTGAACTAATAAATAATAAGCAAATAATAACTAACAAGTCTTATATTTTAATGCTCGGACCATTAAAACTACGGAATATGAAAAAGAATTTGTTGATGTCACAGTTAAATTAATTTTAGAAAAATTGGCTAAATGAAGTCTAACTTAAAATGAGCTTTGGCAGATTAAATAAACAGCAACTAAATCATATTACCAAAAACAAAAAATAGATATGACAATAGACAATTTGAATAAGAGAATGGAATGTCAGTCGGCATGAGAAGCGTCTACAGGAACTAGTAGTACTCTTAAAAAACTAGAAAATATATGTTTGTCTAATTTCGGAAGCACATTTTACTAAGACACGATTGTTAAATAAAAGACGTCAGATTTATCACACAAATCATTCTTAATAAATCTCGAAGAGAATCAACCCTGTGATAATTATGGAAACTATGCAGAGATAATTATTTTCCAATACCGACAACATTAAATCTTCGGAGAACATCAAGGATAAATTCTTTCCAAGATACAAAGTAGAGAGGCTTCAGATAATTCACCGAGCATTATAATAATTTGGGATATTGCAAGTAAAAATGTTCCAACTTTTGAGGGACTAGAAAATAAATGAGGAAGGATTTAGAGGCGATCATGAAAATTCACTTAATACTCACGTGTCTTCAAATTTATCACAGCAATTGGAAGAGAAAACTGTTAGATAGTTTTAATAATAATCTGTAAAAGACAATATAGAGTAAGCAACTATGTATCAATAAGAGAACTGGTAGTAATTAGATCGTAGAAATATTATTCGTAAAATTATCAATAAAAAGCTGAAAGCTAAAAAGAGATGACAACACACGAGATTCCCTAATCACAAATTATGTTAAATAAAGTCGTGATTGAATTTAAAAGAATGGTAAAAGACTTTACAAATGAAAGTATTGGCGAGTTTCTGAGACAACTGTCTGATGATAAGGATACAGACTATGCTTTTCGGAAAGCAGCAACGGGAATTAGAAACCTAAACGGAAATACCTTACATTAATAAATAAGATGTATCATGGGCAAAAAGTAATAAAAATATGCACGATTTTATTTTTTGAGTATCTAACAAGCACCACTCTGACCTTTCTAAGATTAACGATGGAAGAAAGTATTCTAATAATATGGAAAAATGTCATAAAAGAAATCAGTCCTCTAACTATAATGGAGCTGGTAAGAAAATATAGGAACTAAAGTGCTGAAAAATCCGCAAGACATTGTCTTATCCCGGACAGCTGCTTGAGCAAATCAACGGAATTTTTTTGATTTTCTTTTCATCTCAAGGAACTTATTATGACGTTAAGAAATATAAAAACGTCTTATCAACTGATATCACTGTTTTCAGTAAAAGTTAAATTATTTGTACAGGTGTTTCAGACAAAATTGAAATCAGTGGTTTAAGAAAGACAACTAACACCTTCAAAACCAGTTTAGGTTCAGAAATAGGCATTATATCATTGAGCTGGTGTAGCAGATTACATATGCAATAGAAAATCAATGAAAGATAAAGAAATTTCCTCTGGATGCTGCTGCGGTCTTTGTAAAGATAGTGGAGTATAATTTTAAGTGAAATCAAATATTATAAAAACAATATTATAAAAAGACTATTAAAATATTGAAATCGTACGTATAAGATCGACGTTCCAGGATTAAGTATGAGAACGAATACTCCGAACTAAAAAAATATTTGCTCGGAATTTCTGTTTACACATCAGGAGATCACATTCTTCATACAGAAGTATTTGTACAGAAAACGTCTTTCGTAATAACTATGTAACATAAAATAACTAATATATCTGAATTAATAAAGGCATTAGTCGTTTATGTATTTTAACATTGAAAATGTTTATAAGGACGTGTCGCACATTTGCGGCCGATCGCTGGTGCGTTATCGAAAATGGGAACCGGTGAGTTTCCATAGAAACTACTTCTTTGTTGTCAATAACGTAGTACAGATATAAAACTTCACTTATGAATGCGACTACATTTAACTTATAATCTGTACATTGGTAAATGAAGAATTAATTCATTGATTGGTGAATGAACATAAATATATATATTTTTTAGATTTATTTAAGCATTTTCAATGCCCTTCTCTGTGCATTGCATTTGTGCAATGCCTGTAAATTTTTTGAATCCGAGTTATATATATTTTATATAACCAATTAGGCTTATGGCTATCGATATTCAATCATATTTTTTGTACCCAGTGGTCTGTTTCAGATACTAATAACAAATTATCTCCTTTATATCTCCTATTTTATGTCGCGTATCTTCATATGTAGTTTATAACTGCTCCTATTTGTGCAACATCAGCGACTTACAAAGAATGTATTACTGCAGAGAAAATAAATACTTAGTGGATTAATTTATGCAGCACTGAAGTTCCGTGAGCAATATAGATAACGCTATTATGTTTACTCTAGAATTCAAAAACGTCTTGCAACGGTCCGTTACTTAGACTAAATCTACATCTGGCTTATGTTTGTGTTAGGTGACAAGAGATAATCAAGAACGGTTTTGATGTATTCCTTTCTTTAGTAACCGCTTGTATGGGTTGGTTTTGAAATTTTATACTTACTGTAACTGAACTGTCAGACGTTCCTATATTTCATCTACTTTGGAGAAAAATCAAAATAAAATCGAATTCTCAAGCGGCAGATATCAGTGAGAAATTTTATCTTTTTTCAGTGAAGATAACTCACTATTAACCATTTCCTTTTGCATGTACTAAATCTGCTCTTTATAATAACTACTTTGAATATTTTTAAAGGAGGTTATTTTAGATTTCAACTTGTATAAAGCTTAAACTCTGTCATTTTTAAATAAATAAAAAGTTACTCTTTTTAAAGTGTAAAACTTTTCCTTTCAAGTTGATGGCAAACCACCCAAAACATTTTAACGAAGCCACTACCAGCGAGTGAGGGAGACGATTTGGGTAGTTCCAAAACTAACCCATATGAGAACACGTATCACATGTGTATGCAGACAGCTACGAAATAATTCAGAATTTCTGGCTAAAAATAGACAGGTACAAAGAGCAGCAGAATTCAAAGTTATATTTTAAGGTAGTTCTGCCTTTCCTTTAAAATTAAGGCATTTGAAGCGATTCAATCTCAGTAGCTTATACGACCCAAGATAAGCAATCAGGTTTAGACGCACTGTGAGTCATGAATTGAGAACACGATAATCTAAGAACTAAAAAAAATGTATGCCAGTACTCGGAATAAATGTTTGCACGAAATTTTTCTATAACATGGACAAACGTTTTGCTTGGTAAGAAAAAATTAAGCTGTTTTTAATTAACAATTTACTTGTACTTTTAGAAGCAATTACGAAAAACACGTAATGGTACTTTTAAATGTGTATATGCCCACATTTGCTGGTAATTTACGTAAATCTGTAACTATAACTTGTCAATACGTAACTGGTTGATTTTTAAACTGGATTGAGCAACTAAATATGGAAATGATGAATTATAAATATTCATATTTACTTAAATACTGTCAAATTCTGTAAAATGCAAATTGCCCATTTTCAGCTACTTTAGACAACACTATAGTACTTAAGATTAAATGCGTATCATAGTGATAATTACAGTTTTTAATTTGTTTTCAGTAAAAATTTTGTTATACTATAGAGACGTTAATTAAGTACTCTAAATAGAACGAGAAAACTATTTTAATTTATACTACCAAAGATTTTTTATTTCTTCAATGTTTGCAGGCCGTAGTAACTCGAATGTGCTTGGCATGTGCTTGATAAACGATGTTTGAGCCGTTCAGAAGAACACATGCCTGAAACGAAGTGATGGGATGGATCCAAAAATTTTTAACTTTTCCTGGAGTACGTAACCATAAAAATGTTTACGAACAACCTGCTTACGCATAAATTTAGTAGAGCTTGGTAGAACAAAAGCGACAGTAGAGAGTAAGTAGATAGAAGTAAAGAAGAGTGGACAACAATAAACACTAACAAGACAAAACTTCTAGTGCAATATGAATCAATGGCAGGAATACAATCCCATGAAATTATATTAAACATAGGGACACATTCACTTACCTAAGGATAGCCCTCATCAGTGATAACGGAGGATACAGAAATCAGTAGAATCATCACGGCCAACAGAGCCTATTTCGCTGTTGTCCCCACGTTAAAATCCAAAGACATACAGCGGAAAAAAAGCTTCGTATGTATAAGAGTACAGTAAACTAATGATGCGAAGCTGGATATTGACACAAAAATCCGCTGACTAGACATCTTTGAGGGAAAAATATGTTGAACCAAAACTTCCTGACCTCATTCTAAGAAAATATTAACTGAGGGGTTAGATATTATGATCTCCTTCTTACCTCTCGTTACAGCCTTTGGTGGGAGTACGTCTCAACAATACTCCTCCATGCTTCCCTGTACTCCGGCCTTCCTCTCCACCCACTGATTCCCATGCTAGCAAGATCTTCTGTCACACCATTCAACCATCTCATTTCATCCTTGGTCTGCCTCTACGTCTAGTAGTGAATTGATATTATAGTAGTATTTAGATATAATGATGAAATGTACAAAAGGAACCACCTCTCTCATGTAAACTAGATTACGACGACTACAGTGAGCAAAGTAAATGACCAGAACGAAAGAGAGTAGCAACCCAATAAGCTGTTTAAATACAGAAATGCAGAGTAAAATACCGATTGGGGTACCAAACGGGAAGATAAAATTACCGAAGGCGCTAGAAATCTTCTACAAGTACGATTGTGGAAGAGGACAGCGACAAATACAGAAGAGACGAGAGAATGATTGAAACAGGCCGTGGCCCTATACGGGATGTAGAGCAGTAGGAAGAAGAAAATATTTTATAAATGTTAAACTTGGAGAATAGTTTTTTAAACAAACATACACTTTTTATTTTATGAATTTTATTTGATTACTACGTATTTCATTCAAATTCATTTTAATGAAATGAATCAAGCTATTCCGTGTTATAAATACTTCAGATACTTTCTCGTAAATCAGGTTTTAATATTTTATTTAAATAATACCTTGATGTTTTTCATTCTACTTTGATGCGTTTTTTTGTATTCTCTCCATCCAGCAGTTCCAGTATTTCAGCAAACACAGCTTGCTACAAGTTTGTTATCTATCTTATCTTACTCTTCGTTCTCTTTTTATATCCATTTCATTATTCTAATATCCCTAGTGCAAAAATATGACTAAAAAATATGATCAAAATTCAATCCAATTGTTTTTTTAACTTTATTTTTAGTAACATTATCCCGTAAACGACGTTGCAGAATTAACCTGCTTATAAGTATATTCTATCCTCAATTCTTCCCTTGTGTCTTTAATATGATTTCTAATCAAAAAGATGTTTTAATTACTTTTTTACGATTTTGCTTTTGTTCAGTTTACTTTTCTCTATTTTATTTATTTTTTACTATTCTTACTATTTAGAGTTATTCAATTACGGTTTGATTAAATTCTAACCAAGTTTTGTATGACATTTTTAAACGTGAAAATAATACGAAAATTAATGAATTTTCGATGAAACAAAAATAAACAAATTCCGTAAATTTTATTTTTGTTATTTCTGTATTCAATTTACACTAATGTTTTCAATTTATATGAATTATAAAACAAGCAATAATATAATAAAACTAAAATAATACAAAATGTGGAAAACGAGTACTATAAAGATCTTGTAAAAACTTAATTGAAAGAATGTTGGTCGTCATTTTCTCTCTTTATTGAGATAATATCAGTAATTTAAATCGTAACACGTAAAGAAACTACATAAGGAAATCCGTTTAAACATGACATTTCCCGTTGAGTCCTCGTGTATTTTTTTAATTACTGTATCTATTAATTCAATTTTGTCTATTTTTTCAGTATGACTCACACTTACATAAGTCCGAGTTGGACTGTGTGTGTGTGTGTGTGTGTGCGCGCGCGCGCGCGCGTGTGTTAATATTATAACTCTACTGAAAGTGATTACAGCCCTCTCTTCAGCAGGTATACTTTGTCTCATGTTTGTATTTTACTTCTGAACATGGAATTCCAGTAAATTAAGAAGCCGATTAAACGTATTTTGTGACATTCTAGAATGGTTAAGAAACTTCTCGTTGTCTGCTGTCAGATACTCATTAATGTATAAAACTGTCCCACTACCAACCGTTCACAAGTCATCTGATGCATCCAGAATCGATGCTGTCTACAACGGGGACGTCTTCTTTAGGAAACTTGAGGCTGTATAAAATGTAAACTAGGGTAAACGCAACTAGCTAAGCCTAGACTGATACCAAAAAGTTCCTAATATTAGACCACAAAAAATGCTAATCGTAGGGTTTGTAGTAGGCTTATTGGTGGTTGTTTGCCAATAGAACTGAACGTTTCTTTTTGCATCCAAAAGTAACTATCCTCAATTTTATATAAACTACACAATATTTTTTTGAAAACTATTAGAATCCACATATCTGTATGTAAACACTATACACGTCTTGTACGTTTACAGCCTCCTCAAACAGCACATAACTAAACATATAGAGTTTTCGTTAAGTACTCGTCCATCAGATTATTCTGCAACAAACTTTTCATTATTTTTCTCTTGCCATACGACGTTGATAAATAGGAAATTTGACAGGAAGCCTACTTATGCTTTATAGAGTGAAATGTGAAAACATCTCCTCCGGCCTGAATACTATGTCAACTTTAGCATCTAGTTAGTAAGTACAGAAAGTTATACTCATGAAACAATTGGCTATGAGAGAACAAGATGAAGACATTTGTGACAGAGGATGAACGTGTAAAGACTGAGCGATAAATCATAATGTTAAAATGCTTCGTTCGTCAGATTACTCTTTTCAACCAATACTCTTTCCTAATATTTGATATTTGTAGAGCCTGTGTATGTAACCAATGTATGTATGTCGCTTCACAATCACACATAAACACGTTTCCACACATAACTAATGCTACATAACTGTTGCTACATAAAAAACAGTCTTAGTTCTCTCTCTCACTACACAAGTTATACTAGCAGGCCTTGTCTTAGCTGCAATGAAAGAATTTCAGAAACAGCGTAAAGCGTATGATTAGTAATTTCTTGCCGTTACATGATCAACGTTTATGTGTCACTAATACCGGACATGACGAACTGAAGCATTTAAGAAACAGACTGACCAATTAATGGAATCAGAGAATTAGAATTACATACGTTTACGAACTTCTGCACATTGCATAAGAAAGTACGGTGTAATGGCTAGAAAAAATATCGATTTATTTCTTTTATTGGGACATCAGTTTTAAAACAAAATGTCGCATTCAGAAACGACTCGGCCCTGGAGCTCTGAACACGATTATGATTCAACTGAAAACGTTGCTGAATATTCATAACACAGTACACGAAATTATTAGATTTACCCATTCGTATCTGAAAGCAAGGTGGAAATGAAGAACGTTCGGAATATTTTACTACACCTGTAAACATTCAACTGTAAACATCTGCAAAAGTCCGCTTTACGGAATGTAGGCTTATACGCGTATAAGACTGTTTTTACTTAATGCGATAGAAACAAACTTTCTTTGTGAAGAAGTGTAATCTGTTGAAACTGAACACTTTAGCCCACATTACTGTCAAAACAATACAAGACTTTGTAAAAGCCAAAAGGTAAGTAACTCACATTTTACTCGTATCTCATAGAAACATAAAGATATTAATTAAACTTCTACGGAATATATTCCAGCAAATAGTCGATTTCGAAAACCACTTTCCATAAAAGTAAAATATCTACAAAGTTTTCGTATTCAAGTATAATAGAAATGACATCAAACATTGATTATTAACTCTCCCGCTTTAAAACATACTCTCCCGCTCGTACAATACTCAACAAACAGACTTCTGCAACTATAAGTGAGCACTTCGATCTTCTTCACCAAGCGATTAGACGTACACAAACTTTCGACGCACACTCGATAATCAAGTACAACGTCACAGAGTCTTGTGACAGGTCGGACGAACGGATCTCAGAAGTGAAACGGATCTGCTAAGACTTAAAACATCTGCAATCCGTGTAGGACAGTATTTGACTGTCAGTCACACTATAGCATGTAATAATTGAAGGCATCGTCTGGGATGTCGAAATACCTATTTAACGAATACAAGTTAGTGTTAAATTTATATAGACCAAGAATACTTATTTAGATATACCGCCTCAAACAAAACTTATTTTATTGTCAAATTGACAAGATCAAAATTGTAAGTGGTCACCTAACGGGGTAACCACTTACAATTTTGTAAAAACAAGTGCATTATATTACTTCCATGTTCCATAAGGAAATGGAAGTATGGTCATGATGAAAAAAATCGTGTTCGAGATAATTGTAGATTCTGATTGTACTACCCTCAAAACATGAAAAAAATTCATTTTTCGAAATGTGTGTGTGTGTGTGTGTGTGTAGAATTTTTCTATGTCAAACGATAACTGCCGCAAATTCAAACAGAATCAAATAATATTTTGCATACAGTTCTGAATTGTAGAGTACTCGAGGCTTATTGATTTTGGTGAAGATCGGTTAAGGGAAAGGGATAGATTACCTGCAACGTTTTACGTTTCAACAAGAGTAAAGTGCTTAATTTTGATAAATAAAGTATCCTTAAAAGAAGGTCATAATAATCCACTGTAGAAAGGTAGATGAAATATCTATAAATGAAAAGGGTAGTTGAAGGGGAAGGGGTAATTTTCTATAAATTAAAATGGTACTTGATGATGGAGAAAGCAAATTTTATAAGTTTTATATGTGTAATAAGTTATTAACAACAAAGAAGTAGTTTCTATGGAAACATTTCATTTCACTTTAATAAAATTCTATATTTTTTCATTTTAATTTAAATCATGTACACACACACACACACACACACACACACACACACACGCACACACACACAATTCGCGTTATTTCTGGCCTCACTCATGTTTATTTTCTTACATTTGCACGCGTTTGTTATCGATTTGCTTCCTGTGGATCGCTGGGCAGTGTAACTGCACGTGTTTACAGGGGAACGGTTCATAGACAGACTTTTCGTCTTTGGGGAATGAACCCTCTGCAAGATGCTCAAGGTCCATGAGTGACTTCGGAGCGCTTCGGAGAAGGGATGATTATCTGCGTAGTTCGGTTTCTTTGTAAGAATAAAGTAATCGTACCTAATTTTTAAGGATAAAGTGACTGAAAATAACATTATATTAAACGACTACCCCATAATAACAAAAATATCTATAAATAGTGAAATCAGTTTGTGGGTAGACGATATTTTTTTAGAAATTACCGAACCGAATTCAAGTAAATTATTTTAAACATAAATCTTACAACATGGAAGTCATGTATGGTTCTCCATACCGATTTTTTTAAAACATTACGCTGACAACCTTACTATAACGATTAGAGGAAACGTTTGTCAGTTTCGATGTGGTCCCACCTTACGTTACAATTCCAGTTGCCAAAGTCATGGAAATACAATATTCTATCTGATGTAACAATGCTTAAAAAACACTTATTGCATTGTTAATTGAGAAACGAGACGACATCGCACATTCACTCTGAATTATCATCGGCTGTGTTTATCAGGTTTGGTGTCATTTGAATGTTGGTCCAATAACAGTTGACAAAAGAGTCCGTCGCTAAGAGATAGAACCATCGCCTACACACACACATACCGACCTAAGCCTACCTAACATACGACATTGCAAGTGACAACCAGCAGACGGAGCGGATCGTTTCTCTCACACTCATCCCTGGCTAGAAGGCAAATAATGTTGCAATACGCTTCACTTAGCCCCTCAGCAGCCTACTCATGGTTCAGGTACGTATAAAATTTGTTTGAGACCTAACTATGTGGAAAGCAAAAACTAAACTTTTCCTTTGCTTAAGTAAATGACATTAGCGCTATTATAAAAATCATTATGGGAATAGAAAATTTTGATTGATATCGTTTCTTCACTTACTCCTTAAAGCAGCGTTTCTCAAACTTTTTTATCCCACGGCACACTAATAATAAATAATTAGAAGCCGCGGCACACTATCTTCTTCTACATAACGACCCCTCACCATCAGTACCTTTCCGCGATGTCTTTGAAATCACATTGCAGCGTAATATACCGTATTTTTTCATTAGTTCCTTGTTTCGAGGTCGAATAGTGAACAAACAAACTCTCATGTCGTGTTCCAATGTTTAAAGTTGAGATCGATTGTTGATTTTATTTGGTTCATTATGGGAAATGCTGACTCACAAATATAAGATGTAAACAAGGGAAGCAGCTTTTTAATTGATTTTTTTCCGAGTTAGACAGTTTATTTTATTTAACATTTTTATTATTTTTTCAAAATTTCGCGGCACACAGTTTGGGAAACGATATGCAGTCCATCGAAAAGAGAAACTCTTATCCTATCTAAATGTCATTTCATAGCTCCGTCATCAACACGCTTTTACTTGCTCATAACAATAGGAAGTAGATTAAATATTTATAAATTTAATTAGTATTATAAGTAAATAACATCAGTGACTCAAGCTTAAAATAATTTGTAAGGAAGAAGGATAACGTTGAAATATAATTTTATTGAATTCATATGTCATTCATTTAATCATCATGTTTCAGTTATTATAATGTGGTTGAAATTCGTAACAACAGGCTTTAAATTAGTTTTTAACAAGAAAGAAAATACTGTTCAATATTTCTGTGTGTTTGTTTGTGTAAAAGACTGTACAAATTACATTACCATTACTCCTTGTGTTACCGCATAACACTGTACACGAACATCGTACTACCAAAAGTAACGGAGCGTTCTCATGTGTTAGAATTGAAGGCCTCTGGAATTATGTCGGTACAGAACACAGACATACTACGTAAAATATTTGTTTTCTATGATCGCTTAGAAATAGAGGTATGATAAAAACGATGTTAAGATACTAGTAAATAAAGAAATACGGAGAATTCATGTATTCCGAAGGTAAGAGGGCAACTGAGAAACGTATGAGCGATAATTGTCGTAACGTAGAGAGAAACTAGAAGAACAATAGAAAACAGACGAACGCAACTGAGAAATATATTTCATAATGATACATTTCTATATTATGGTGAACTCAAGGATGCCTAAACAGTTGGAATATAATTTTATATGTTTGAAATTATATATACGTATGTAATATAACAATACAACTACATAAAATTCAAAGTTTTTAAAACTGTAATATATTATAATGACGAAAAATTACATCAAATAAACGTGAAAAGTGATCGTACTGTCACAGGTAGTTTGAAAAATAACGTACCTCTCAATACTGAAAAGTGTTGGAGGAGTTATTAATGTGTCTTAGTAGGAGAAGTGTAGAATGTGTGTGTAGTGGGAGAAGAAGAGTTAAAGTCAATGGGAGGAGAATAGGTTTTGCAGGTTTGCAGACGATACGGTGTTACTTGCCGAGGATGAAAGGAAATTAAATGGAATGGTGATGGATTTTAAAAGAACTAATGAGGAGTTTGGAATGTGAGTCAATGTAGGGAGACAAAGAGCATGGTCATAACCAAATTAACATGCTGCACAGACAGCGAATGAGAAAATTGAGCAAGTGACAGTTTTTAAGTATTTGGAATGCTTGGTTAGAGAAGAATGTAGGTAAGAGATGAAGTGCAGAATTGCGTTAGCTAAGGAAACCCTTAATAGAAAGAGAATATTACTGTGCAGGATACTAGGGATAAAGCTGAGAAAGATAATGGTGAAGTGTTTTGTTTGGAGTGTGCTCCTGTTCAGAAACTTGGAGACTGAGGAAAGAAGAGGAGAGGAGGTTACAGGTCTTCGAGCTGTGTACATGGAAAAAGATGGATCTATGGATGTCGTATCAAGAAATGAAGCGACTAACCCAGAAAAGGAAAGTGTCGAGAAAGCAAGCCTTGTAAAACCTGTCCTTGAGCAGAAAACGTATGTTGAATCAACTCTACTTCCACCAACGGCTTATGAATTAGAAACACAGGCATTAAACAAACGAAAGATAAAAACGTTGGACTTCTTAGAAATGCATGGGGAAAACCGGGCTAGGAGGACGAATTTATAAAACATTTTTGAAGAAAAAAACAACTTCAAAAAGAGAAAAGTATTTTAACCCACAGTTAAAGTTATGTTATAAAAATATATAAAAAGTAAAAAAGAAAAATACATTCAATGCTATCCAACATGGAAATTATGAAATTTCATAAAAAGACTCTGTACCGCAACAATTATTAAACATTTATGTATCTAGTATCTTATGCTATGTGGCTGAAAAAACAAGCTTTCACATAACTTTATCCAATACACATTTTGAAGTGAGAACTTCATACACGGCACTATGGTGCCCGCCTCACTTCTGTACACCTCGCACTACTAGAGCAGTAAACATTCAACGTGTAACGAAATAAATGAAACGAAAAAGCAGTGTTGCTATATTTGATCACTTAGTACTACAATTACCTTAAATTACCTTAAACATAAGGTAGAAAAATCGAATTCACATTTGTAGCTTCTCATAGATGTACCATACTGGTATTGATATGAGATATGTATACTGGTACCATACCATTCTTTTGGGGGTGCGCGAACTCCCTTCTCGCTAACACTGTTCACAGCCTATGCGACTCCTATCGGTTGCTAACGTAACTATGACTTGGCTTTTAATTTCGTAAAACATTATTTGGTGTTCCCTTTGATAAGTTAGTAAGATTTAAAAAAGTGACTTGGCACAGACTTCAAAATGTCTTCTGGGATAAAGTTTGTTTTTTCAGCCACATAGCATAAGACACTAAGTACATAATTTCATAATAAATGTTGCGGTACAGAGTCTTTTTATGAAATTACATAATTTCCGTATTGCATAGATTTCAATGTAAACATTATTTTTTTACTTTTTAGGTCTTTTTATAAATAAATTCAAGTGTGTTAAAATATTTTTCTCTTGAGAAGTTGGTTTAATTTTAAACAATTCTCATTTCTCAATCTTTAGTATTAATTTTTTAATATTGGTTACATAATTAGTTAAATTATTTTTTGACAAATTTTATGTCATAAATAAATGAATTCGTTGATGTGCTGTGTATAGAAAAGGTGCTGATTTGCCTTATTATACCCAAGGCAGGGTTTTTAACTTGAAACGCCGTCTCGTGATGATCTCCTATCCAATAATTTAGTTGAATTGTCTAATATGATGGTACGCACTCATTGCTCAAAATATATACAGAAAAGTAAATTTCCTTCTCAAGTGCTTTGGAATAAAATGGACGCCATTCCGCCAGAAAGGAAATATTTATCGGATATAGAGCAACGAATACTACCAATAATTATTTTATTTTTAAAGGACATGAAGTTACAGAAGAGATTTAGCCAAAATTGGTTTAAAGGGGAATTGGTTTTACTTGCTTAAAACGTAGAAGTTGCTGAACAACTGCTATTACCTTTGTGTAATGCAGGATTATAGCGGGATTATTATCCGGTATAATTACCTTTGTATGATAGTAGAAAACTGCAAAAATTTGCACCAGCACAGAAAATTTCAAATAAATATTGAACGACTAAGAATTAGACTTCAGTGGTTATTAAAGTATAACAATGCATATCTTGACATTAGATCTAGCAATACCAATGTATTGAATTACAATATTTCTGATATAGTCCAGGTGATATAAAATGCGGAATAGATAACATGCAAATGGAGACTCATAATATCAAAACACCAATTGATGATTTGAGTAAATATGTTGCTATAAACAATATCACGTCAGTTTTATGTGGTTCATTTCATCATGGCGACGAACGGTTCAACATCAACTCACGTGGTAAACAGTATACTGGCATAGCAGCAGCTGCTTGTGTAGCTGTTTTCTTATTAAATCCAAATACATGGACTATAAGTGACATAGATTACATAGGTATAGTAGGTGATACGTATTATCGAAAATGCATGTCATTTCGAGCAAATCCTAATACTCCAGTGCAAAATAAGGAGTATTTAGACATGACGGACCTTCAGTTATATTTTAATAATCGTTGGATAAATATGGATGTACGTTTTGATTTATCTATTCATGGTCATATTGATGAAGATCAAAGTAACGAATTTTTTCCTGATTTGGAAAAAGGTTTGATCGCTTTTTTCAAAAATCATAAGTATGGAATTCTTACTGTTAATTCATTTTCAGTAGTTATAGCATGTACAGAACAGAGAGCTATCAAATACATTTGACTGCATGATTCACGTGCTAGAGGGCCAAAGGGTCACAGAGTAACATCCAGGAGGTGAATCGCGGTGTATTCTTTTTGTGAGTACTGAAGAACTCCGTACAGTTTTACGTCGTAATTTGGGATTAACAGAAGCTAATCATACATACGTAACCCTAGTAACGCAGTAATCCCAGTCTATTATTAAATTTTCAAAGGACTAACGTAAGTATAAAATACAGTATTCTGCTGGTACTGGCTCAGTACTGGACGAATACCAATTTTAAATACTATGGGAGTACTGCAGGTGCATGCCCTTTCAAATAAAAACAGATTTATTAAAATCGGTCTAGATGTTGTCGAGTAACCGACGTAAAAAATACAGTTAAAAAACATTTTCTTTTCAAGATGGTGATGGAACGACAAAATTAACAGTATGGATGATTTTCTCTGGAAACAAGCTATGGAAGCATTTTACGGAAGTGGCTGTGGAGCCATTAGCTTAGTAATTGTTCAGGCATGTACAAATGATGATTATAATAGACAGATATATATTTGTGACAGTTCAGCAGAATACCTTACCTAAATTTCTAAACTTCAACATGATGTATTTAAGGATCAGAACTGGCAGAGACTGGTAAATTAACACAGTTTTTTTTTTCAAGTCTTTGAGAAATATAAATTACGTTTCTGTATGTTTTCAACATAGCCTACAGCCCATAACTGCGTACAATTAAGTCCAGACAGGCTTATTTTCTTCAGTGACTTTGACTGTATATTTTGATTACTAAGTTTACTAATAATAACTGAATTTTCTTTAATAAGACAATAAGCTTTGCAAAATCCGATTGTTAGTTGCAAGCCATGGTGTTTTAGTATGTTCACACCACGTATATGCAGGCTACGTCATAAATCGCTGAAAAACTTCACTCTCAAAAATCAGTTTGAACAAAACGTCGTGACATTCTTCTGTCCTTAACATATACTTGGCCTAAAATGTAACCATTGGAACGTTGCCAAATCAAGAGTAGGTATTTTTTTCTAATCTCTCATTTTATTTACTTCTTTATGTTAATAAATCTGTACCTATGAACATGTTTTACTGTTCTACTGATTTACACTGTATTATTAGTAATCAATAAATATGTTAATAAAAAGACTATATTTTATTGGTTTAAAATATTTTGATAACCGTTTGTTCTTAATACACTTCTTCGTCTTTGTCCTCCCATTAATCCAGCCTTGGAAAACGACCTCTGTACTTCACAGTCTACTATCGACCTCCTTATTTCTTTCCCATTATTTCATTTTTTTCTTCCATATATTTCAATACTTTATTCAACTAAATTATACATACCATCCTTTGTTTATATTGAAGTATATGTAAAATGGGATTATCAGAGATTATCTGTACTTAACAAAATGTACCATAAATTTTAATTAAGAATTGCAAAATTTTTATTGGAAAAATATCGTTCGTTTCCTTATTCTGGAATGCATTCGAGACAACTAAAAACTGCACCATATTATGCGAAACGCTGCGGAAATAATCTTGTAGACATGTTCTGGTAGACTGTCAGTAGCGTGGCGTCCATGTAACCACTGTTGCCGGCGGCAGCAGTCCTGGAAATGAAAGATAATAGTATTAATTATATCACAGAATAAATAGTTTGGTTATTGAATAATTTGAATCCGAACAATATTAGTAGGGAAACTTGAAGAAAAGCATAGAATTGCTTTCGAACTGATTGTGTTGCCGGCTCAGACATCGGCAATGTTTTACTGCGTGTGGTCATTGACCTCGTAGTAGTTGTCACTGTACAAACGGGAGTGGGACACATTCGTCCACCCAATGTGATTCCGCTGTACAAACCGGCAAAACGCTCAGTTAGCAGCTATGTTCGTTTCGGAACCAACGTGCAACAGTTACTACCTATCTATTTATTTGTGTTTTGTTCGTTTATTTATGTTTCTCTGTTTGTTTTTATTATTATTAATTCGATTAAGTGTGTCCTCATTTATTCTGTGTAAGTATAGTGAAGTCAGATTCCGTTGAACTGGGACCCTCTTCTTCTGCCAGCGAAAGATAGAAAATACTCTAAAAGATATTTTAGCTCTAAAAAGATATTTTAGCTCTAAAAAGAATATTTTGTTTCTAAAAAGAACACTTTGTACTAGGAAAAAATTTACAGGCATTGCACAAATGCAATGCACAGAGAAGGGCATTGAAAATGCTTCAATAAAACTAAAAAATATATATATTTATGTTCATTCACCAATCAATGAATTCATTCTTCATTCACCAATCAATGAATTCATTCTTCATTTACCAATGTACAGATTATAAGTTAAATGTAGTCGCATTCATAAGCGAAGTTTTATATGTGTACTACGTTATTGACAACAAAGAAGTAGTTTCTATGGATTCCCATTTTCGATCACGCACCAGCGATCGGCCGCAAATGTGCGACACGTCCATATAAACGTTTTCAATGTTAAAATTCGAATTAATTTTTAGGCCTATCACAACCGGCAACAGCTGTTATGTACCCACACCACGCCACTGTTAAAACTGTTCTTCTGGCCTTAAAAATATTTGCCATTATATCTTGATTGTAGTTTGGGTTTTGCGTTTTGCAGGAGGTACTTTTTATCCATTCTTATGCACTAAAAAACTTCCAAAGGTAGACGAGTACCTTAAGACTAAAAGTACCTTAGGGCAATTTCCAACACGATCCTCCCTAACATGGTAGAACTTTGTGATGCGACGTAAGAATAAAATGCAATATTAGTCATAGTTGCAAACTTAAAACGACCGTACCGTACAAATTATGTTTCTTTGAAATAGTCCAACACAGTTTAAAATCCTGAAGCTCCTACTGTTCACAATTTTACTACCTTTCAGGAACGTATAAATTCAGACATAAAGTTGCCTCACAAAAATGTTACATTGACGAAGATACCTCAAACAATTTCTAGAAATTCACATATCATATTTCTTTAACGGACCATCAGTGTGAATGATACCATCAGTTAGAGCATACATGGAGTAAGTATGAAGACCACTTTAGTTTGCGAAAACCGAAACATAAAGTTAAAAGTAATATTATAACAACTATGACGGGTTTTCAAGTCAGGAGAATTACTGGAAGTTATAATGCGTTCAAAATACGTAAACGCTTTCCCACCTTGGGAAAAAAGGAAATATTTCCACAAAAAGTCTTCTGAACGTATTCTTTATAATATAATTGACTACAATAGGCCTCGGCAGACACTATTTCTATCTTTTTGGATTGTTGAGTACAGTTTAAGATATCACCTGTGTGAGATTCAAGATTCAAGATTCAAGGAAGGTAATTGGTATGTGTAGGTTACATAGACAGAATTTAAAATGAGAGACTTATCAGTAAATTTTATGAATGCAAGAGTAATAAACATGGCAAGGGAAAATAAGACAAGCGGCATAAAAAAAAGAGTCTACAAGAAGAAGAAATAAATACGCTACCACAGAACAAGAAATAGTTGTAAGTCTGTAACTCAACAGACTTGCACTTCAAATTAAGGTAAACATAACACGTACAACTATACAAAATGTAAATTAAACTTACAGTTAAACCACCAGGTAATGAAAAAAATACACCTTCTTCATAAGCAGCATATAGGCTACAAAATGTAACTTAATAGATGCCCTCACTATAGATATTTAAAATCTATGCAGCGATATATAAAAAAAGAAGTTCTTATAACCAAAAGTTTGAAAACGTCTCGGTTTCCGTCTGGCCACCATTTTTTGCTTTTTAATGAAAACGTTAATAAGTGATTGTAACATCGTAATGCAGTTTGGTAGACATTACTACATTAATGTTCTTTAAATTAAAAAAATATCGGTATGGAGAACCATACATGACTTCCATATTCTAAGATTTATATTTAAAATCATTTTCAGCCAAACAGCCAGGCTGTGTCTTACCTGCCTTTTTATTGCTGTATTAAATGAAAAATATTATATTACATTAAAATGAAAAAATTATAATTTTATTGCCTGGCAACAAAAATATTTTATTTTTAACAATTACCATTGTTTCAAAAAGTTTAAATAAATTTTCAAGTACTTTACTCTTGTTAAAACGTAAAAGGTTGCAGGTAAACTACCCCTTCCCCTTAACCGATCTTCACCAAAATCGAAAGTCATTGAGACCTCTACAATTCAGGGACGTATGCAAAAAATTATTTGATTCTGTTCAATTTGCGGCTGTTATCGTTTGCCATAGAAAATACGCTTGATAAAAAAACGTTGCAGGTAAACTACCCCTTCCCCTCAACCGATCTTCACCAAAAACAATAGGTCTTGAGTACTCTACAAATCAGGGCTGTATGCAAAAAATTATTTGATTCTGTTTGAATTTGCGGCAGTTATCGTTTGCCATAGAAAAAAAATCTACAGACAGACACACAGACAGACAGACACACAGACACACAGACACACACACAGATACTTTTCGGAAAACGACTTTTTTCATGTTTTGAGTGTAGTAGAATCAGAATCTGCAATAATCTCGAACACGATTTTTTTTGCCATCACCATACTTCCATTCCTTAAGGAATATGGAAGTAAAATATCGGTATGGAGAACCATACATGACTTCCATATTCTAAGATTTATATTTAAAATCATTTTCGAAATGAAATATTACCATAGAAACTACTTCTTTCTACTTACTGCTTCAGCCTTAACCACAGTACTGTGGTCACTAACGTATACCACCTCACGTTATCGCACTCGATTTTCACTGATGATGGAAGTCGATGGCATTGCCGAAATGTCTGGTTTTGTAGAAAACATTGGACTACGGCCAAATATCCCGGGAAGGAATTTTAACAAAAACTACTTCTTTGTTGCCGATAACGTTGTACACATATATATCAGTGGCGAAGTTACATGGAGGCAATTGAGGCAATGCCTACCCTAACAAATTCTGTAGAATAAAAATTATAAATACGTATGAACTACATAACGTAAAGATTATACATTGTTACTGTGACTGTCAAATTTATTAAACCGAAACGTGCTTTATTGAGCGACCGCTAGATGGTGACAGGTGAGATTCGGCATAGTTCGTTTAAATCGAATGAGGCAACCTGAACTTGCCTCAGCGTTTTTTGTATACATCGTATGTAAGCAATGTAGTGGTGTGATAGGGAAGTGTAGGGAGGGGGGATTGTCCCGCGCTGTACACATAGAGCGTTGAGGCATGCCTCACTTCTCTGGTCCAAACAGTTAAGTTAAAGCGCCTGTGTTGTTTCTAAGTGTTTATTTTATGCGGTTATTAAAAGTGTCACTGTTATTCCGCTCAACTAAAAGATGATCAAGATTGTTAATTGAATTATTTGTAACATTAAACATATATATAGAAACTAACCAAGTTTAAAAATTTGAAGTTCAATCAGTTGTATTATTGTGTATGACTAATACAGGGATTGTTCAATAGACACACGTATAGAGCTGTAAAGCATTTTTTATTCAACGATTTTAAAAGAAGTCTCCAATAACATTAAGACATGAGTTCCACTGTTGCGCTAACCTGTAGATTCCCTGCTAGTAAAATTCTTACGGCTGTTTGTGGAACCATTCGGTTACAGCAACTCTACCTCAGCGTCCGATTTGACCCACCGTCCTTTTAGTGATTACTTAAAAAAAATTTAAGATAAGATTTTTGCCTACCCATTCATTAACTACTAGCTTCGCCAGTAAGCAAATTGATGTCCATTTTTTCGGCTTGCACGCGTTATGTTGGTGTGGGTTTCGGCACTTTCCACTTAAAAAGCGTGCAAACGTAAGAAAATAAACATGAGTGAGGCCAGAAATAACGTGAATTGTGTGTTTGTGTCTTACCTGCCTTTTTATTGCCGTATTAAATGAAAAATATTATATTACATTAAAATTAAAAAATTTTAATTTTATTGCCTGGCAACAAAATTATTTTATTTTTAACAATTACCATTGTTTCAAAAAGGTTAAATAAATTTGCAAGTACTTTACTCTTGTTAAAACGTAAAAGGTTGCTGGTAAACTACCCCTTCCCCTTAACCGATCTTCACCAAAATCGAAAGTCCTTGAGACCTCTACAATTCAGGGACGTATGCAAAAAATTATTTGATTCTGTTTGAATTTGCGGCTGTTATCGTTTGCCATAGAAAATACGCTTGATAAAAAAACGGTGCAGGTAAACTACCCCTTCCCCTTAACCGATCTTCACCAAAAACAATAGGTCTTGAGTACTCTACAAATCAGGGCTGTATGCAAAACATTATTTGATTCTGTTTGAATTTGCGGCTGTTATCGTTTGCCATAGGAAATACCCTTGTTAAAACATAAAACGTTACAGGTAAACTACCCCTTTCCCTCAACCGATCTTCACCAAAAACAATAGGTCTTGAGAAATCTACAATTTAGGGCTGTATGCAAATAATCGTTTGATTCTGTTTGAATTTGCGGCTGTTATCGTTTGCCATCGGAAATACCCTTGTTAAAACATAAAACGTTACAGGTAAACTACCCCTTTCCCTCAACCGATCTTCACCAAAAACAATAGGTCTTGAGAAATCTACAATTTAGGGCTGTATGCAAATAATCGTTTGATTCTGTTTGAATTTGCGGCTGTTATCGTTTGCCATCGGAAATACCCTTGTTAAAACATAAAACGTTACAGGTAAACTACCCCTTTCCCTTAACCGATCTTCACCAAAAACAATAGGTCTTGAAAACTCTACAATTCAGGGCTGTATACGAAACATTATTTAAGTCTGTTTGAATTTGCGGCTGTTATCGTTTGCCAAAAAAAAAATTTCCCTTGATAAAAAAAACCGTTGCAGGTAAACTACCCCTTCCCCTCAACCGATCTTCACCAAAAACAATAGGTCGCGAATACTCTATAAATCAGGGCTGTATGCAAAAAATTATTTGATTCTGTTTGAATTTGCGGCAGTTATCGTTTGCCATAGAAAATACGCTTGATAAAAAACGTTGCAGGTAAACTACCCCTTCCCCTCAACCGATCTTCACCAAAAACAACAGGTCTTGAGTACTCTACAAATTAGGGCTGTATGCAGAAAATTATTTTATTCTGTTTGAATTTGCGGCTGTTATCGTTTGCCATAGAAAATACCCTTGTTAAAAAAACGTTGTAGGTAAACTACCCCTTTCCCTTAACCGATCTTCACCAAAAACAATAGGTCTTGAGAACTCTACAATTTAGTGCTGTATGCAAATAATCTTTTGATTCTGTTTGAATTTGCGGCTGTTATCGTTTGCCATAGGAAATACCCTTGTTAAAACATAAAACGTTACAAGTAAACTACCCCTTTCCCTTAACCGATCTTCACCAAAAACAAACGGTCTTGAGAACTCTACAATTCAGGGCTGTATACGAAACATTATTTGATTCTGTTTGAATTTGCGGCTGTTATCGTTTGCCAAAAAAAAAATTTCCCTTGATAAAAAAAACCGTTGCAGGTAAACTACCCCTTTCCCTCAACCGATCTTCACCAAAAACAATAGGTCGCGAGTACTCTACAAATCAGGGCTGCATGCAAAAAATATTTGATTCTGTTTGAATTTGCGGCAGTTATCGTTTGCCATAGAAAATACGCTTGATAAAAAACGTTGCTGGTAAACTACCCCTTCCCCTCAACCGATCTTCACCAAAAACAATAGGTCTTGAGTACTCTACAAATCAGGGCAGTATGCAGAAAATTATTTGATTCTGTTTGAATTTGCGGCTGTTATCGTTTGCCATAAAAAATACCCTTGTTAAAAAAACGTTGTTGGTAAACTACCCCTTTCCCTTAACCGATCTTCACCAAAAACAATACGTCTTGAGAACTCTACAATTTAGGGCTGTATGCAAATAATCTTTTGATTCTGTTTGAATTTGCGGCCGTTATCGTTTGACATAGGAAATACCCTTGTTAAAACATAAAACGTTGCAAGTAAACTACCCCTTTCCCTTAACCGATCTTCACCAAAAACAATAGGTCTCGAGTACTCTACAATTTAGGGCTGTATGCAAATAATCTTTTGATTCTGTTTGAATTTGCGGCTGTTATCGTTTGCCATAGGAAATACCCTTGTTAAAACATAAAACGTTACAAGTAAACTACCCCTTTCCCTTAACCGATCTTCACCAAAAACAAAAGGTCTTGAGAACTCTACAATTAAGGGCTGTATACGAAACATTATTTGATTATGTTTGAATTTGCGGCTGTTATCGTTTGCCAAAAAAAAAAATTTCCCTTGATAAAAAAAAACCGTTGCAGGTAAACTACCCCTTTCCTTCAACCGATCTTCATCAAAAACAATAGGTCGCGAGTCCTCTACAAATCAGGGCTGTATGCAAGAAATTATTTGATTCTGTTTGAATTTGCGGCAGTTATCGTTTGCCATAGAAAAAAAATCTACAGACACACAGACACATAGACACACAGACACACAACAGACACACACACAGACACACACACACACAGACACTTTTCGGAAAACGACTTTTTTTCATGTTTTGAGTGTAGTAGAATCAGAATCTGCAATAATCTCGAACACGATTTTTTTTGCCATCACCATACTTCCATTCCTTAAGGAAATATGGAAGTAAAAACAGTTACTTGTAATTTAAATTTTCAAAATGGCGGCCACTTTAACTTTTATCATTTATAGTTCAGTAAATCTTAATTTTATCAAATTATGGTTTATTAAATGAAATGTTAAGCGCTTTATTGTGAACGAAATTACATCTTTTTTGTTCTAATCTGGTAACAGATAACTTAGCTATGGCGGAAAAGAGACTACCCATAAGCTCTGACTACTTTAATTTATTTTGTGTGTTGGACTTCGATTCCATTCGTTTAGCAAGCATTTATTTAAAGTTATTACTACTTTTCCACATTAACTCAGTAACAGTAACTTATAACAAACTAAAGGATTGGTTTTTAATTAAACTCATAACTTTTAACAAATATAACTACAGTATAATTATTTACACTTCATCATTCGAATCAGAAAAATTCAAATTATTTGGAATTAATAGAAAATGATAAAGGCATGCTTCAATTTGTAAATCATCTGTTCGATTTAGTGAGCTCAGTTATAACACTTGTAGGCATAGTTTAACTTAATAATATCGCCAGTTACTTTTCTTAGTAACAGTTATTAGATTCATTTGCTTGTGTTACTTTACTCATTGTTTATCATGTTATTTCCGTGTCAGATACGCGTCTCATGTATGAATTTTAAGACTGCAATTGGAGGAATGCATAGTGACTTTCTTTATTCAGACTCTTTTCCAACAGTTAAGTGAAACTGGATGTTTTGTTCTTCGAACCGTTGATCAACATTGACCTTTTATAAGAAGTAAAGCGTATTAAACAGAATTGGAGAAAACCCTGAAACGAGTACAAGAAGAATTGCTATGGTCGAAGGTGTTTATCACACAACTGTTTTCAGGATTTTACAAAGCCAAGAATTAAAGCCAGTGTAAGAGTACAAATACACACAACCGTCTACAAAGAGTACAAGCCCTCTTCTACAAGAGTACCATCTACAAAGAGTACAAGAGTTGAAAATGTTGACTACGAACAAATGCATTTTGTTTAGTTTCCTAAAGTTGAATCACAATTATTTGGTCTCTCTCATGTTCACTGATGAAACAAGTTTTACAGTAAATGGAATTAGTAATGTCCTTAATAATCATTTATTGGCCAGGAGAAAGCCCTCATGAGACATGTGCTTTTCAATTTGTTAATAGTTATTAATTTCCTTAAAAATCAATCCTTTACTTTGTTATAAACTACTAGTAGTGAACTAGTTTTTAAAAATGGTAACTTTAAACAAATTTTTCCTAAAATGGAGGAACCGAAGTCTGGCACAAAAAAATGAAGTAGTCATAATTTATGCGTAGGCTATTTTCCGCCATAGCTTGGTTATTTATTAACAGATTTGAAGAAAAAAGATGTCACTGCGTTCATAAAAAAATGCTTAACATTTTACTGTGCATTTGATAAAATACGTAGAAATTTACATTATTTATATTAGTGATCAAAAAATTAAATTGGCCGCCATTTTGAAATTTTAGATCATAAAATAACTGCTATTTTGTATTTATTAAAAAAACATTATTATAAACATGTGCACTAAATTTCATTAAGATATTTTAATTGTTTCTTAGGGTAAAAATTGTTCCTTAAAACTCACAAATAGCGGCCAGACGAAAAACAATACGTTTCCGGAACTGAATTTATATTCCGGACTTGTTTTCTTATATTAATGTATAGGATCCGAATAAGTAGAACTAGGACACCTTTTACGTTACACTTTGTATAAGTACGTTCATAAGAAAATGTTTACTAAATAAACAAAGTATCTAATTTTTCGTAAAAGTTTTTGTAACTAGAAAATTAAACCGTAAATATTCGCTGAAAATTTTCAGCAAACACTGTTATCTATGAAACGCGATATAGCTTTAACGTTCGGCCGTAGCAATTTTGATAAAGATAAATTTATAATTAATCCTAGTTACGACATGTGCCATCGTAAAGTGTACCGATTAATTTTCTACAGATCGTTACTTCTGCGCAGTGTCTGCGTGATTAAATATTATACGAATATGTACATTTAGCAAACCACTGATACAAGGAATTATGTAAAGAAAGTTATTAAAAATCCGTATGTTTTATCTGCAATTAGGATGACTTATAAGGGACACTTAAAAACTAACGTCGTTAGAGACAAGTATCTTCTTAGGGGAAAATTAAAAAAAATTTACTAAATACGTGTAAGAGATAACAGCATAATATTTCTCCATTGATTACTACTATTGATTAGGCTACTCCTATACCTGTAGACAACCAACTGTATAAAGTGTCTCACGTTTCACACACTATTCTCTGTTCAGAACACGCTTATGTCTTACATCTCATTAAAACATTATTTCTGTTTACATAAAATTTTATGAACAGTATTATCACTGTTCCACACCACTATAGAAAAATTATTCCGATTAGCGCTTTCAAGCTTCTCAGCTCATCGTCAGATTAAGTTTAATTTTAATTAAACTTAAAAAAATTTTATTATTTAATAGTTTAGATTTTGTTAAAAAGAGGTTATTAACAACATTGACACTTTAAAAACGTGAGTTCTTTTATTAACTTTTTACTATATTTACAGTGTGTATGGAATAAACTGCATCTTTAAGAACATTATGTGTGATATATCACATGAACAAAACAGAAAAATGTGACATAAACACATGCAAAGGGTTCGAATAGGTTTTTTCACTCGTGTTATTATACTACTACTACTACTACTACTACTACTACTAATAATAATAATAATAATAATAGTAGTAATAATAATCTCCATTATAAAAATGGGTGTTTGTTTATGAGAACTACTTTTTCTTCGTTTCGGACAGCTGTGGACTACGTTATTCCAACTGTTTTCTTCCAGCTGCCCAATATTTCAGCGTTTGTGTGGAAGCTAATATATTATATAGCCTAAGACTATATAATATATATAGTATAATATACTATATAATATATTATATATTATACATGTATATATATATATATATATATATTGTTACAACACAAAAAGCCACCCCAATACCAGGGAAAAAGGTATGATGAATTAACTATATTAAACTTATGAAAATAAAATGACTATGACCCAACCCAAGTGATTGACCCAATAAAAGAAAAGAAAATGAGAAGGTATATGAAAAAGACACAAACAGATAATAAAGAAAATAAAATGAGAAGGTATAAACTCAAATAATGATAAAAACGGCACAAACAAATAATAAATGTAAATGATAAGTATTAAAATCAAATCAAATAATATCAATCAAAGTACACTAACCAGAGAAATAGATATTATATATTATGAATAACTCTATTATGATAAGTAAATCAGAACATGAAATTTGTTAACATACTAAATAATAATTGTGAATAAAACAATAAAAATCCCAGAAGTGAGAGATAGGTAGGAAGTGAAAGTGATTAACTGATTAAAAGAAATCAATATTAGTGAATAACCACTAGTAACACTAAAGTACAGTAAAAAAGTGCAAAGTGCCAGTGTAACCCAAAATAAATAGAAAACACAACATATAGGTAAAGACACCAAAACCAGTGATTAACACTATAGTTTAAGGGTGAAAAATACCAAAAAATAAGAATAACCAGAATATTGTTATTAAGTGATAGTAGATTAGGAATACAGTGGTATTCAGGATAAAAATCCCCTAATGATTAAGAATGTTATTGTTACAATGGTTAAGTAGTAAAAAATATATAGTAAATGTTAAAAGAAGAATAACTAAATAATATGAGTGCAAAATAAATAAAACATCCTATGTTAATCAAAATGTTCAAAGGGATAATTACCAAGATAAAATAAATGGTGTTATAATGTTATTCACCAAGATAGTTATTTGTTCAATTAAGTTTATAAGAAGGAATTTGGCTGAAAAAGGTAAACAGACCATAAACCTAATTTTTGTGTTATGTTTTATAAGTAATATTAAATGATAAACAAGTTATAAGAAATGCCAATAGATATGAGTAAGGAGATAAAATTGCACAAACATATTAATAATCTTTAGAGTAAAGACAGAAAAAGAAATAAGAGAATAACAGACAAGCAATGATTTTGGTAAAGTAATAAGAACATACAATTATTGTAAAACAGCCCAAATTAATTCAAAATGTAAACAAGACATAAGTGACACCAAGCAAAACATATGTAAATGAAAAATAATCTTTAATTTGTGTAAAATAAGAAGATATAGCCAATTACTACTTAGGCCTAACTGTATAAATCCAAAATAAACAAATTGTAAGAAATTAACTATTGTATTAGAAAATTCAGGGCAAGTAACTAATTAAGTACAATTAGTGAACCATATTAAGATGTCAGAGTTAGATTAAAAACATAAAATAAGAAAGAAATGTAATAACATAATATTAACATTATTGTCAAAACTTTAATACATGAACAAACCCAGCTTTGTGGGATGTCAAAATGATCTTTGAAAGAAAATATAAACAGTTGTGATAATATCTAATACATAAACAAGAAGACAGAAGAATAATAGCCATCAGAAGATATTTATTCATTTTGAATTAAAATTCAAATATTATAACAATAGACATAGATGTGATCAGCCAATGAGAGTACAGACAGTTGCCATAACAACGGAACGTTATTTAATATAATTCCGTTATAAAAAATTAGTTCATTATTGACGCTCAAGACATACAGAAGCCAAACCATATTCGACTCAATTTTAAATTAAAATAATCAAAAATAAGTCAAAATTTAATAAAATGAGGATGCAAGAAGTCTGATGAAGAATTAGTCAAATCAACAGAGACAATAGACCAGATTTTCATATTCCAAATTAAGTATTTAATCCACACTATTCGAAAAAAAAGCCAGACGTAATCCAAATTATAAATGATGGAAAATTGATGATCGTATGGACCCAACCTAACTAGAACTGAGTAACTCTTCACCCGAATTCAACAGATTTGTTAAGTATATCTGAAATACCCGAATTTATGGAATAAATTCTGATTAACTTTTCTCACAACACAAATAACTCTCACTACGAACTGATAACTAAATTTCTTTCAAGGATTAATTGAGAATAAAAACTAAACTTGTATGTAAACAGAAAATAACCTGTATACAAATTACGAATTCTTAACACTTAGAAAACGAATTGTAATTAACTCTAATAGTATATAAGTACCATTGATGTAAGGTAGTGTACTTTATTATCATCTTATTAATATTTTTTCGTAACCAAAAGAACTCAGATTAAACGAACAGTAGAAAATAAATTTTGACGACAGCCATGTCGATTTAGAATCGTTT
Organism: Magicicada septendecula; assembly: GCA_034769895.1. NCBI lineage: Eukaryota > Metazoa > Arthropoda > Insecta > Hemiptera > Cicadidae > Magicicada > Magicicada septendecula. The sequence continues at coordinate 345,231,508 of CM068367.1, read as the reverse complement.
TAATCAACTTTAGCCAACCTGAGAAAATTGTCTATTTATTGCCGGAGCAACTTTATTTGATAACAGTATATAATTTTGTATTTAAATGAATAAATATTAACTACTTCACGTTAATAAACTAGTACTGAGTAGTAATAACCGTCCTTTATTTCATTATAAATTGCATTATAAAGTTTGTGTACTTTAGCGACGAGCGAAATTGTCTGCCAGCGTTAGACGTCGGCAACACGGCGAACTACTAACGAGATTCATATGCCCGCCAATTGCGAGGGTAATTTGAGTTAGTCAACACCGTCTAGAACGACCGCTCAATTTCATATTTCTAATTGTTTTCATAAACAATTTGGCGCCATCCGGGAATTAAGTATACTCATTAAAGGACAGGTAAGGTTTACACTCGCGAGGTATTGGTACTGGTAATTCGTGAGTTCGCGACGGACATCGTCAGCGTGGAAAGTTTAAAAAGTAAGTAAGTAAACATAAAGTAACGACTACAACGTGTGGGGCTAACACACATCACACACGATAAAACATATTTTTACAGAATACGACAGAGTCTACTCGTTACAAGTTAGACGCCAACAACGTGTGGCAGAATAATTACATACAGAAAGTAGCGTCGTAAAGATCGACTCGTTACAAATAGACGCAACAACGTGTGGCTTTAAGAGAGGCGGACGATAACTCGTTACAATATATATATATATATATATATATATTGTGATAATAAATATGATTTCTTCTTCAAGTAGTGTATTGCGTTTTTGTTGTTTCAGCACCTGACTCACGTTTCACTGAAAAATATCAGCATCATCAGAGATTTGTACGTAAATCACTAACAACTAAAATGATTCTATGTTAATATAGAAACATTAAATTAACATAGAATCATTTCAATTGTTATTGATTTACTTACAAACCTCTGATAATGCTGATATTTTTCAGTGAAACGTGCATTAAATTAACATAGAATCATTTCAATTGTTATTGATTTACTTACAAACCTCTGATAATGCTGATATTTTTCAGTGAAACGTGCGTCAGGTGTTGAAACAACAAAAACGCAATACACTACTTGCAGAAGAAACCATATTGAATATTATCACAATATTATATAATTACTGCAAGAAACGTTTGAGTTACGTATATAGAAAATGATGTGTGTGTGTGTGTGTGTGTGTGTGTGTGTGTGTGTGTGTGTGTGTGTGTGTGTGTGTGTGTGTGTGTGTGTGTGTTTAAAGCAATGAGATGAATATTAGAAAGTGGATAAAGATGATTGGAATTGAGATAACAACCTCATTTTCTATCTGGAAATTAAAGTGACAGAAGAGAATAAGTCATTTTAAGACATATTAAAGTCAGTTTAAGAAGGATATGATAAAGACATTAGCTAAGTGAAAAGAAGGGAACCGTCTCGCACAGTCAAGAGACTGATAGCTAAATTAGGAAGTGGCAAGTAGTGAACCAATGCTTTATGAAGGGCGATTTGGAAATCTGCTTTCCATGAAAGAAAAGAAAAGCTTCCAAAGATTGCAAGCCAGTGCTTCGTTTTGTCACAGGCAACAGCTCACTACGGCCTCACGTCTGCCTGTATTTGAGTATAGCTGTTCCGACATTCCTTTACGCAAGTGAGACATGGACCCTCGGCAAAGGGGAAGAAAAGAAAATTCAGGCTGCCGAAATGAGATTTCTGAGAAGTGTCCAAGGATTCTCCCTTCTGGATAGGAGAAGAAACATAGACACTAGACAAGACTTAAAGATCCAGTCTTTAAATGAGACGATTAAGGAGTATAAGAGAAGATGGTGTGGACATGTAGCCCGAATGCCAGATACCAGATTGGCAGTGGCAGCTCTCAAGTACAAGCCGAGTGGAAAGAGGGATGTTGGTAGACCGAGGAGGAGATGGGTTCCGGAACAGGCCAACTAGGGCCTAATCCCTGTAGTGAAGATGATGATGATTATTTGAGTACTAGTGTCCAAAAACTGAGAGACGTCTGTTGAGGGATGAGTAATGAAACAACGGACGTTCTGAGAATTGTAGTTATTTTCTGCTAAGAATTACTCTTGTTTACCTGTGCCAATGTAGGGGAATTCTAATCTTTACTTCCAATTTTACTGAATACGCAAAAATGTTGCCATAGCAGCGCATGGGCATTAGTGTGTACATCGGTACATACAAAACCGCGGTCTACTTTTTTTTACTTCTGTTCGAGTAGCTGCCGACGAAACATAGATCCTATCAATGCCTCATCTGCCAGCTGTAAGATGCGTGTTGGTATTCGTCGAAAATCCCGTAGTCTGCTGTGTACGTTCGGGACTCTGTCCCGACTGCTAAATATCGGTCGGACGACGAAGCTCTCGATCGTTCGAAAGGCGGGAGCGAAACCATCCGGCGTGGACGGAAGCCGCTCCGACCAATGACCGTCGGATCAAAGGTTGAAAGGTGGTGTTGATATGACTATCAGGCGGTCGACTTCGTTGGAGGGGAACCCAAACGTCAGACTCCGCATACTTGAAAGGCTTGAAATTCAAGCAAATTCATAGACCGGAATAGCGGACGATCGTGCTTTTTGCCCTGACGACACGATGGCCGAATCAAGGCCTGTACACCGCCGGACAGGGTTGCCGTCGTGTCTCTTATGTAAGGGTCTGATTGGCTACCCAGTGTACTTTGTCATCAATGAGCATTTCATTAATGGTATCAACTCTTGGCCTCACCTGCCAGCTGTAAGATGCGTGTTGGTGTTCGTCGAAAATCCCGTACGTTGGCGGTAGTTTCAAAGAGGGATGCAATACAATAGAGAGTGTAACGTACAATGCTCGTACGTGGGTGGTGATCATATCTATAAGTAGTACGTGTAACCGGAGTTGTTATGTAAACGAACAGACACGTGTAAACCTTTTGCGTATAGAAAATATTTTTTGTATTTTAGTTTTCTTTTGCTTGCCAATCGGAGGTTAATTTTGGAATGGTGTATGTAGGCCTATATAATGTATAAGAACACATTAACTTAGAACATCTATATACAGCAATGCTAATTATAATTAGGGGCGTATTTACGGTTGAGGGGGGACGAATGAGACAGAAGCCTCCAGAGGGTCGAATTGACGAATTTTGTTAATTTCTTTTTTTAGACTTTTTTATTAATTTTTTCAGCTGTGTACTCTAATATAATAGTAACTATTTTTAAATATACAAACAGGTTTATTACACAGCAAACAGCGTTTGAAATATAAAATATAGGAAAATCAATTCGGTTAATAAGTATCTTCTGAACAATGTTTCAATAACATTTTTATTGTGTTATTATCGTTTAATGCGATTGATTTCAGGATATTATCACACGTTTTCAACCACTTTTAAGATAATAATGCTGCTTAGTCTTAACTTGTTTTTTCTTTTGTATGAAGCCGACTCGACCGCACTGGGGGAGGCCGCCACATCTAGATTATTCTAGATACGCCACTGATTGTAATATATGCAAACTAATAACTTTCTATTAGGAGGTCAAGTTCGTGTCGTGTACTTTCGATTGAAGGTAAGATAGACAGAGCAAACCTACAATAAAATAATTTTAAACTATAGGCCCACACCGTGCTTAATCATTTCGCTAATTACGTTACTGACAAGCAAGTCAATTGTAGGTCTACATTTAGGATTGTAATATACGTATTATGTACGACGTCTAGAAACAAGTAAATTGCAAGATTCAAAATGAAATATTCTTGAGTGCTGCATAGATTATTTAAGTACAAAACATTTAATAGAAGCAATGAAATGACTACTGGTGCAAAAATTTTAACAGTAATACAACAAAGAAACTTCATGACGTTCTTATTAATATTAGTTTTTTGATGACGGGACGTAGAACTTATTTGCGTACCAACCTGGAGAACCCAAATTCGATTCCCGGCAACGCTGTACTGTCTACATGTATCACAAAAGCACACGCTTACGCCCTGAAAACGATTGGACAAGATACTGATATAATTATGAAAGGCTGAAACGAGACTTTGGCCTCATTACTTTTCTTATATGCCGAACGGCTGACGTTGGTAGCCTAAGCTATTTAGGCGGCACAAAAAAGCAATTATCAAGAAATTTTTGTTAAAACTATCTTAAATAGTTTATGTAACCGACAAATTATACAGTAAACAGGTTGTACAGAGACAGTGAAATAGATACATATTTTGGGACGGACTCACAAAGCTTGCATATGCGTCGTACCACTTTTGCGTATGTTTCTCATTTATACAAATGTTGATGACTTACAATTACATAATTATTACAAAAGGTAATTGATAGACATATAAAAGTTTTGATAAACACTCTCTTACTTTTAGTTCACTCCCAGTTGAACACAGTCTGCGCTAATAGTGAGTATTAATAATAAGAACGTTTTTTGACAGAAGTCTTGATGTTACTAAATAGGTTATATCTATGTACTATAAAGGTACTGTAACAAGTTCTGCAAGCAAAGTCTTCAAACGGGACAAACCGTAACAAGGAAGGGCGACTGGAAATTTAAAAATACTTTCCAGTGATGCTTTAGGACTCAAAGAAAAAAAAAGATAGTAACAAAATTTTGGACACAGTACATCTGTTGTGTTCTTAACAAGAAATATTTAGCCCGCATTTCAGTCAATCGTAGGCACCTTGCGAAGAGAATGCCGCTCAGACAAGTCGCGTTTGTTCACACAGCTTGTTGAGAACTACACTTCTGTACAGTATGGAGAGAGAACGTTCGCTGACGAAAGCCTAACGGTTTTGATGCAATTTACACAACATATCGTAGACCTCAATCCTTGGCGTCCGCGCCAAGTAATAAAAGTAATTCAAGTACCACATGAATAAGATTTTTTACTAATAAATTGTAAAAACCAAAATATCTACGAAGGTAAAAAAGTTGTATTTCAAATTTTATCACTAGTCGATGATAACGATGTGAACGGGAAAACGATAGGCTTTGTAATAATTTCCATATTGATACACATTCAGATTAAACACTACAGCGAAAAGTGTTGATTTATTTCGTATGAGCTGACAACTATACAGTCTGATAACGCAAAACGTATAACAAAAGAAAGGAAAAATGTTTTAAATTTTGATTCCTAATTATAAACTTTATTGTATTTATGTTAGCTATTAATAAATTGTGGTGATGAAGACTTAAATAAGTAATGAAAGGCGCTGTCAGTTTCCAACCATTTCTTTTAGGTAGTACCTACAAAACAAGTTACTAATTTTCTGATAAATGTTTAAATTTCAAATAATACAGAATCATTTTATAGATGCATAAAATATGTTCTTCCTTTAACGTATGTATCAGCATTGGGTATACTAACTTCAGTGCTAGTCCTCCATCATCTGTACAATATTTGTCGTATAGGCCTACAATCCCAAGATTCAATCAATCAGTATAATAAAATTGGAATTTATGTATTATTTTAGCAAATAATATAGTTCTTCTGCAAGTATCCTTTCTATCACTTGTAGTCCTATACACAGGGTTATAAAATATACTCACAGAAGAAATTTATTGCCAGTGTAATATGTGCTGCATTTGCTTATGTAATATGTAATATGGAACATATATTTACTTAAGAAAAGTACGTGCTTTGGAATTAAACTACTCTCCTTGACGATAATCTAATAATAATAGGCCCACATGCAGCAGCATTCCATACACCAACTACGTCATTTTATATATTTAAAAAATTTAACAAGAAATTATCCATAAGGAGGACCAAGATATGAGCATTCATTGGAAGTAAACCGACAAGATGTAATAACCGATTAGAACAAGTTAACTTCATCAGTTGCGTGGCAAGCGTAATCAGCTACTGATGTGCAGAGATATTGAGCAAACAAATAATAATTTTAAACAGATAAACTAAAATAGATCATGGATATAAAGAATACTGAAAATAAGGCACGAGTTGAAACAAAAACAAATTTTTACAAAATTATGACTACCTAAGCCAGTGAATCATGGAGTTTAACAAGGAAACAAAAACCGAGAATAGTCTTCTGAAATAAAAGAGAGTTGTCAGTTGTTAAGTTTAAAAAACTATGATGCACGAGATGAAATGAAGATAAACTACAGTAGAAACGTTAAAATTTATAAAAATACATTATTCTACCAAAACAACTAATGTATAGAAGAAATATAGAAAGACCACGAAAACAACTGAAATATCCTTTGAGTCAGAAAAGAAGTATACTTAAATCATAGAGTAAAGAAAAATAAGAATATATACGATAAAAAAAGTACAACAAGAAGAAAATGAGTATACCAATTATTAACAAACAGGTTCGTACCTTTTTCCGGCTTTCATGTGTAAGCGATTAAAAGAAATACATGTAATGTCTTCCCTTCTGCGATCACAAACAACAGACTTCTACAGTTTCTGTTCGATTCTTCAACCTCGCGGTTCACGGTTCTTCGGTTTGTTAACCTTCTTTAATTGTCTTCTTCCGTTGTTTCTGTTTCTGACACTTGATTCTTCCGTAATTAGTGACTTCTTTTATTATTGACTTCTCAAATCTTTACCGTAACTTCATAATTTGTTTACAGGTTTTTCAAAAAGAATTTTCTTATCACTCTCACAATCTGTCACTTTTGTTTCAGATTGTAACATTTATCTTTTGTCTTCAGTACATACATGATGTTCGATTTGGCAAATGGGCGTCTGAAGCAATTTTCCAGTACAGAATAATCTTACTGAGTAATTCCATTTTTTCATCTAGAGTAAAGCAGAGCAGTTTACAAAATACACAATGCAGTACCTGGCTTTACATAAAAATTTTATAAGAATTGCTTACATCTGTTAGACCCTATAAAGACTATAGCTATTGAGTACATGAATGCTCAACGGTACATTTTAAAATATTATCTTTAGCTCCTGTGCAGATTGTCTAAATGTCTTTACAGGATATTATATGTTTGTGTAAAGGTACAATTATTTTAATTTCCGAAGAAATATTTTCAAAAAAAAGACTCAACTGCTTATGTTATTTTTGGAAAGATTATGTAATAAATTATAATAATCGAAAAAGTAATTATTATTAGAAAACACAGGGTAATACGAATATGTTTGATTCTATGTAGATTGTACTTTTTAACTGATTAACTGCACTCTCAGCAATAGTGAAAATTCGTGATGCATGATGCAGTGAGGTATCTTACAGAGTGATTGGACGTACGGAATATTAGACAATCTGTGTGGTGTGTGGAATGCGCGCTACAAGACAGGATAATCATTGTGCAGCAGGCGTAATACCGTCCGCTAGCCTCGGTGACACGTTGAAATCCACACGGTGTCAAACTCATTGTGTTCCCTGAATTATTGCTGATTATTTCTAAATAATATTGACGACTTGCAGTGCTGTGCTGTGTGCAAAGATAATTCAATTTTAAATTACATTTGACACGTTTGAAATGCTGCATTCGCTCACAGCCTAATTCTTCGCCTGCTGTCCTGCCCTGTGTAGAGCGTTGAATTATTACGCGTATCTGCATTGTGATCCACTGCAGTTCCAAGAGAAATATATTCGCTATCTTTCAGTTACGTTTGTTCAACGAGATATTTTTTTCTCATTTCTCTGTTTTGTTAACACCATAAAGACTATTTTCGTGTACAAATAAAAACTTATGGGCTGCAATTTTACTATATTTTATCACTAACGTAGGAGACAAAAATGCGTTGCACTCTGGAATTTGTGTCCAACATCTATATAATGGAATGCACATCAAGGCGAGATTCGACTAGAAAATCTAACTGCATTAACTGAGTCTAGAATCTGCGTCCAGACCAGTTTCGATCTCATCGAAATGTAATTATATAGTCTCAGCCAATATTGACCACGAAAATCATTTTACAAATTTCGCTCCATTTAACTTAGTTTAGATAACAATAGATAGTGTTCTCTTTATTAAAACAATATTAGAAAAATACATTAGTCTAAAGTGGTATTTCACCTTTTGGCCAAGTCCATTCAAAAACATAAGGCGTACATTTATAATACGAGTTACAACAATCAATTTTTATTGAGTTTACTTAAGAGACTGATATATTTATTATAGATATTAGTGAATTAATTTACGTTTTACTTTCAAATTTTTTTTCTATAATTTAAAGTTTGCTTTAAATTTTTAAACTTCCTAAAAAGAAGTCTTATAATTTATTATTTCGTATGTAATCGACTACATTACATAATTGTCGATGAGTACCACTAGAACGTTAATCCTGGAAATTCCTACACGGCATGAATCACTTTGTATGTCATGTCGGCCTCATAGTAAGTAGCCTATTGACTGCTGAAGTTGTGAAGTCGTGTTGAATTTTAAATATAATTGTAATTATAGTTTAAAATATGTTACGTTAATCAAATATATAATTCCAAGTTTTGTGTTCAAGTGTGTACTGTACACAAGTACTTTCCAAATGTATATTTCGTAATTTATTATTTTAACATTTAAAGTCTTGAAACAGCTGATGATTTTACGTGTAGTAAGATTCGTTTTTAGACTATGTTTCTCTTTAAGTAGCCTATTTTCTTCTTTTTAAATAGCTTCATTTCTTTTCCTTTATAATGGGCAAATCGGGATCTTATATATGAAATTTGCGTTCTTATCGTATTGTGGTTTTAAATAAAAATGCAATATTGTGATATTTGCCTGAACAAAAAAAAAACTTTTTAATTTATTTGAAACGTTTCAAACTATGAGTGTGATTGATTATTTGAGATTTGTAATTCTTATTAAATTTCGATGTGGCTTGTAATTTGAGATTTCATTTGTCTGTTTCTACTATATAATTTTTTTCACTATTTCATGCGTCATTAGCCTCTCACAAATTCTTTCTTCTTTTCATAAGATAAATTATGTAATTAGGCAACGCTTCGAAGGGTTTTCTTGTTAGTATAAAATGGTTTAAATAATTCCATAATACAATTTCTTATATAAAAACTATGTTGATAGTTCTTACCGATTCAGAACCATGATACTGATATAAAACGCAGGTGTGACCCTTCGTAAATAATTTCCAACACGTTAAGAGCTTTTTTCACACTTTTGATTAGTGCAGTAACGCTGGTTGTTTGCTGTTAGTCATTTATATACATATTGTTTTCTTTCTATTTAAATGTTTTTTTAGTCGACTAGACTGACTATGGTCAGTTGAGTAAGCACACACAGAACAACATTTTGAATTCGGTGGTAATTTTATATGAATTCATTCTAACTATATACTAACAAAAAATTGCTAACAAGTACTAACATGCTAAACAAAATTGAAGGAACGCAAACGAATTTGTTTCCTTGAAGTGAGGGAAGTTTTGTGTGTAATAGCATTTAGAGGAATGTCATGATTGGAATAAACTGACAAATAAAATACTGAGAAACATACATAAAACCTAAATCACACGGAGCCACAATAAGACTAGTGTTTGTATACTTTGTAGAAAAGTTCTGCCATCCACGGAAACGCACGATCTAAATACTTATCTGTTAGCATAATCGGATAATTTCTGCTAATGATTTACCAGTTTTTTGCACTTAAGACGAGTTAATTAACGTGCCATTAAGTTGCATAATAATAGTTTATTGAAGTGAGGCACAAATAAATACATAAAATACAATGTCTTTCTCGTTCTGGAAAGTACTAAAAATACCTCTGAAAATGAGTTATAGGTGAAACACGTATTTATCAATCGTACAGTGAAACGTTCAATTAAAGACCGGCCGTTCGTGTGTTGGTACAATTAAAGGGACATACATTACATTTGTTATCACAGTTATGAATGATAACTGATTGACAATAGTAAAGTAATGAACACCAATACATTATTTGTACGGAGCAAGTGAATTATGCGTTTTCTCTGTATGTTTTTATCTGCACGGTCGCTCAATTGATTACAGAAATTTATTATTCTTTACTTAATTGATGTTACGTCATTATTAACAGGACCTGGATACAATTCACGTGTACCACTTGCTTGTTTTGAGAACTTAATCAAATTTTGCAAAATTCAAAAAAAACATAAGAACTGAAAGATTATTATTTGTTTTTGTAGCTTCCTGTGGTAAGGAGCCTAGAAATCTCGAAAACCTTGATATTATTTTGTAAAAATGTAAAAGAAATGATGTCTTGATAGTTATTTACGTGCGGAAACAAAACGTCTAGGGTTCGTTACGGTGCTGTTTCAAACTGTATTTTAGCAAGCAATTCATCAACACATATCTGAAAAGGAAAATTACTTCGAACTCATGATATTTGTCAAGACAGTTTTTTATTTCTAAAAACTAATGTTTGAGTAATTTGGTTTTCTAATAATACTCTCCACACCCATTGTACACATATAATGTTTGTAATCGTGAACTCAAACCCCGCTGATAAAAACAAATAATCTACTGTCAGTTATTTTTATTTACCCTATTATTTTTATGTAGATGGAGTATAAATAAGAATGGAAAATAAATTGAATTAGTACGTGAAGGGAACGATTTGGACTAGCTAAATCTTGAATTATCTTATTATTTCCTTTGGTATTGGTTTTCATCATCTGAAACTGCAATAACCAATTTCTTCTGGCTGTATCTACAATCGCCAGACGTATTTTCTTTTTTCTGGGATTACATTTTTATTCATTATTTCTAAAAGACTATTCCATTTTAACAGTGCTCATTCATTTTACATAAACATGATATAGTCTTCGATTTTTTAATAGCTTTATATATGCTACAATTCTTTTTTCTTTTCTAACTATAAGAAGGCTTATAAAACAAAATTAGGCCTAATTAGAAACTACTCACGAATGCTTCTTAAAATTCTTTAGAATGGCTTCAGATTATGAATGTAGATTCATTACTATAAACTCAGCATTTTCATAGTTTTTGGTTATAGGCCTATTATTGTTCCTGGAAACGTCGTACCTCAATTGTTTACTCCCCCATTTCTAGTATCGTTCATTCATTCAAATAATAAGGTTTATTTGTTACAAAAATATTAAGAACTAAATAAACAAATTAACAACCACTGCATTGCTTCCTTTTCTCTTATACAAGGGAAATTCAGATAAGGTAGCTGTCGCACCTCGTCTATCCGTGTATGTAGGGTACACTAATGATCTTCAAATGTGGTGGTTTCTACCTGTTATAGCAAGGTTTAAACACAAGATTATTTAGCCAAGTCACGAGTTTACTTCACTACGGGATAATGTCTCTTACATGATAAATGATGGTGTCGATACTTCAGTATCGGTATGGAACTATTAGAACAGTATATTTAAAAACACAAGACAGACTACTGCTAAAGTGATGGCTACATCCACTCTTCCATACGGATTTTAAGGTTGAATATTATTAAAAATGGTAGAAACCATAGTATTTAGTTTATGTGATATGTAGGAGGTTACACAACAGACAAGTAGACGTGTAGAAATCTGCCATGAATTAAATCTATTGATTCCACTTAACAAATTCATTTGAAGAAAGAAATAGGAATAGAAAAACTGGAAAGAAACTTTAACACGAGTGGAGAAATAAAACAACCAAAAATTCTGTTGATATATAAATCACTAGGTGGAGCGGACTAAGCGCACTGACCGAAGAAAACAATAGCGGCTTAAATTTTGACGTTGATGATGTTGACGATGATGTTGACGATGATGTTGATTTCGTTATCAAATAAAGCAATTTGTGCATACTATATGTCTGTTTATTAAGTAAAACAGTCTCCTCCTTCTAACATTTTCTTTGCCTTATGGAGAATTATAATAAGCTTTTACTGTACCGTTTCATTTAATCTCTTTCACTCTCTTTCCAATCTTTCTCTGTCCTGTCTGTCTGTCTCTCTGTCTCTGTCTCTGTCTCTCTGTCTCTCTCTCTCTTTTTCTCTCTCTCTCTCTCTTTCTCTCTCTATATCCCTCTAACTTTGTCTGTCTGTGAATCTATCTCCTCCTCATTCTCTGTATCTCGCCACCACAAATGCATACGCCACCACATTTCACCGTACGTGAAATGTTAATGTGTTCTGAACGTTGTCTAACTTATTCATAACTACTACTAACGTTCAGTTAGTACATCATATCTTTATCAATTTGTAGCTCAATATTTTAAATTTTGACAGAGTGGTAGCTCAGTGGAAGAGCTCTGACAAGCTGTTGCTTTGACGTCTTTTAATAAACAGAAGAAAATTATTACATCCAAAAATAGCCTACACTTAAATAACAAAAATATTGAGCTGTGTTTTTAGCAGTAAGACATAGTGAAGCATGAAGGCTTTGAAACATGCTGTAAGTTGACGATAACACAGCGTTACTTAATCAGTATAATATTTTGCAATGGTATTTGGTAAAAGAAAGGTTCTGCGAACAGGAACATATACATCCGTATGCACATGGAAAACTGCACAAATTTGTAAATTTTATTGCAAAATAGAAATTTTTTCCAAATATAATGATAATGATTCCGCTCGTGAGTACACAGTGTAAACACAACTCTAGTTGCGACCACACTTGTTAAACAATTATTGCAACCATAAATTGTAGGTGTCAACTTCGTTCATAGTGATTAAACGACAGCTGTCCATAACTGACGTATACAAAATTACGTTTTAAAGTTAATTACTATTCGTTAATACTGTCAAGCCTAATGGCCTTTTTTGTACATGATCAGATTTCTTTCACAGTATATCAGTACAGTATACACATACAGGATTCTTTCTATCGTTAATGTGACTCCTTTCTCTTGTTTTTGTTAGCCCCATTAGTGTATTATTTGCGTGTACTTAGGGCTGTATTTACCCTAGCTATATCAAGAAACAGAGAAAAATTTACAGGCATTGCACAAATGCAATGCACAGAGAAGGGCATTGAAAATGCTTCAATAAATCTAAAAAATATATATATTTATGTTCATTCACCAATCAATGAATTCATTCTTCATTTACCAATGTACGGATTATAAGTTAAATGTAGTCGCATTCATAAGCGAAGTTTTATATGTGTACTACGTTACTGACAACAAAGAAGTAGTTTCTATGGAAACTCACCGGTTCCCATTTTCAATCACGCACCAGCGGTCGTTTTCAAATGTGCGACACGTCCTTATAAACATTTTCAATGTTAAAATGGATTCGTGGTAAGTGGGACAACATTTTTCGACAATCACAGAGTAACTAATGTTAGGTTAGATATCAATCTGATTAACCACACCCGTGCTTTGCTTCAGTACAAACAATCCCTAACTCTAAAGAATGCTCTGTAGCCCAACAGACTGTAAAACTGCTGTGCTGTTTATTACACTTGCAAAACCGAAGGTGACGGTTCCCGTTTCACGTAGCACAGTGTCATGAAACGGACTTATTTATAGAGGGTTGAGGTAAAAGCATTTACAACTCAAGTAAGCGTAAATTGTGTTTCTCTAGCGGATACCCCTTACAGTCGTTTGTACCCGCCATCATGATGCACGGGGTATATACGTACCTGAATTCTGGTCGCAACCCAATGAATAGTTGTATTTCGTTTTGTACTGCACAATCTTTAACCAGAATCACTATAAGAGATAGGGTTTCTGCTATATTAGCTGCAAGTCTGGCACAAAGGCCTTCTCTTCAGGCAGACCCGTTCTCCAATTCCTCCGTCCATTGTACTTTCTCCCGGTCATATCTTAGCGGCCGAGCCTTCAGGGTGAGATCGTCGAGATCGACGGGTCCTGTTCTTTAATAATGTCGTCCCGCAACTTTCTGCCCTCGGCCCGGTTTTGTACTTTGTGTAGGCCTATACAAACGATCTACCAGTTCTGCTCGGAGTCTCACTTCGCCTACAACCGTATGTATCATTTCAGCTTCCTGTCCGCGTGATTTGCGAGAGCAAAGCTGCAGCGCTAGTTGGACCTGCTTCAGGATTGCCTACGGAAGTGGCGGGTAACGATCAACACGGAGAAATTTGAGGCGATCTGTTTCACACGTAAGTTCATTTCCCGATGCCAGTCCGCCTCCTTAAAAAGGAGTCGGTAAAGAATTTAGGCAGTCGGCATGATCGGCGCCTAGGCTTCAACGGCACACGTGACCGAAACCCTCGCCAAGGCTTGCTGCATCCGAGCCAAAACTATTTCCCTTTCTCTAGTGTCGCAACCGCCTGCCTTTGCGCACACAATTCACCATCTATCTCTTGTTTCTTCGGTCAGTACTGTGACCCATGCGGCTCCCTGACTCGACTACCAACAAGTCTAAGATGGGACGTTTCCAATCTAAACCCTTAGATGGGATCTCCTTGGCCTGTCAGGAAAGACGTAATCCAAGGAGTTCTTCGATTTCTCACACTGTCTGCCTTTGTCCGGTCGCTACCTCTGCAACCTCGACCTCTCCCTTCCTTTACCTAAGGACCATCAGTGCCACAGAATCACCACCTCCCGATCCGGGTCAATCGCCTTCGGGCGATTCTTGATGACCGACTGTAAAGAAATCGCCGGGTTTAACTCCCCTGCAATTCACCTTCCTTCACCCCGTTTCCCTAATGCTCTTTAGGGTCTCTACCGGCACGAAAGTGCCTCTTCTGCCTTCTGCCTCGCGGAGAGTGTGCCCGAGACTGACGACGCCTGTAGACTGGATCAACCCAGTAGTAGTGCTACAACATAAAGCCTTCTTCTCCCGCCATCTAGCGAAAAATCACGTTGGCGGTAATCTTTTCAGTCCTAGCAAGTTGTCGACGAACCAGAATTGTGCTCGACCACAAGTGTGATAAGCACTGCTTCCGTCTTCCGGCCTACCAGTATCTATTGGTGTGATCCAGTAGAAGCATTCGCTTGGTAGTATTCTTGCCTGGGGATGCTGCGTGGCAGTGACTGGAGGAGCAAAATGTTAGTTAAAAGATCGTCAAGAAGCAAAGGACGTCTGACGCGGACACGTAGCAGTACTTTGCGTTTGCTCACGGAGGTGGGAGAAAAAATATTTCCTGGTGACTAGGGAAGAACAAATATTGGGATTTAAATTGCTAGAAGATTTTCTGGTGAGCAAAGAGGAACTGGAAACGAAAAGTAAATTGGAGTTGAAGCCGCTCCAGTCTACGCTTATTCATAATCAACACGAAAAAAAACAGGCAGGTGCCTACACGTATGGATATGAGGCAGACGATGAGTTTGGTGTGACAATCAGGCGGTTATTACACGTGGAAGACGTTTGTACGCCGCGAGCCATGTCAACGATGTCTGTCTCGTGGACGTTGGATTGGAGGAGTAGCTCACTCTGTCGACGGTAAACTCGCTCAGTCGCCCAACTATTTCACCGCACCGATCCTTTTGACACATCTCAGCGCCACGAAAGGATCGATTTTACTGAATGTAAGGCAAATTGCTTTCCGACTTGACCATGTTGATCGTTACGCATTATTTTAGCAGTAAGTCTGGTAGTATGTTGTAATGTTGTAATAACACTTCAGCATTACTTTATCGTCTCTCTGAGACAAGAAGTTCTCATCAAACATAACGTCGCATTGTCGGAATAAGCGAAAATCTGACTCCCGACAACTCATTCTGTTGTCAACGTAAATGTAAAATTTTTTAAGTTTGCATTCACATTTACACCTGTTTAACAAATTTATTTTACACATTTATTACACATCCGTTTAATGTTTTTTTATTGTTATACTTTTTAGTTTTGTTTTTGAGAGATAGTATTTTCATGAGCGTTGTAAATGATAGTGACGTAAGTAAAATTCAACTTGAGGTTATAAAAAGTGATTTTATTGTTCAAGCTTTTTTCCGACAACTAAAAGTTGACAGTATATTGGCAAAATTGCATAGAACTAAATTCAGACGTGAGCGATAACAGTTGGCAATATACGCAGTTTTGAATTTTCTTAAGTGATAGACTTATTAATAATTAAGAGATCATACAGATGTCTGCTTATTCTGCTTTCAGGAATGATCAAAACAACACACCATTTTATTGTAAACGTCATGTAAAAGTGATGATTTTTATCACTTACAATACTCCAAAGTCAGCCCTATTGGATGGAAAATACTGATTATTCTGTACCTTTTGCCCTCCCTGTGCTCACGAATAAAACTAATTTTGAATTTTTTAGACAATAATGAGTGAAATTACATTACAAGTTTAACTTGACGTTTTATCAACATTAGTCTTTAAAGCCTTCTGTGTACATTATGTCAAATGTTCACACGTCCAGTCATGTTTCTAGGAATGAAGATATAAAGCTTTAGAAAAGGATTACAATTTTATACAGAACGTGATAAAGTAAATATATACAACATTTTAATCAAACGGAAGAAAATAGGATTATAATGGGAAGTATTCGTTTATAAATGTAAGGACAAAATGCCTTGGAAGACCTAAGAAACAATGACGTATCAAACGCCCAGAATACTCCTGTTTCATAAGTTTGATAAGAAGGTAAATATCATATAAATATCATATAATTTACAATAACAAGGACAATTAATCAGATGAATAAATACAAATACGTAAAGCGATACTTGGAGAAAATGTAAATAATGAAGGAGCAAAAGTGAGTACTGAGCAATGTGAATATCAAACATTGATGGCTTACAGTGGCTTAGAAGAGTTTTGAGAATTTGTGTAGCTACAGTTTCCACGTACTGTATCCAATTTTAGTTCGGTAGTCATATTTTGAGTCTTTAAACTTATAAACTTAGTTTTCCTGTTATTAGAAATCTACTTTTTTCACCGAGAGAATTGATCACGTACTACTTACTGTTGATTTTACAAATATTTCTTCCTGCGTAATAATGTTGATGCGGATAACATCCGGAGTTTAATCCTCTAATCCTCTAACACTATGTTTCCTCTAACTGAAAATATATTCAAATTCTTTCCTACATCCTCATTTCTTATATGGTCTGCTTTTGTACATCCCTTTATTGTTCTTAAGTATTTCATTTCCGTTGCTTGAATCTTATTTCAGTCGCTCTTCCTCGTCGTTCAAGATCCGCAGCCATATAATAATGGTGGAATAGCTATCGACTTATAAAATTTTAAATTAGTGTCCTTACTGGTCTTCTTTTTCAGATCGTTTACGAAGTTATAAATATATGTAAATAAATATATATTTGTATTCTTACACATGGTACAAATAAGAAATGAACATTTTACGTCAACAGAAATCATCCAATTTTAGCAATTTAATTCTTGTTATATATTTTTAACAGATATAATTCAATAACTGTTTTAATGTAGGTAACAAGTGCAAGTTACTCCAAATTATACATTTACTTAAATCTTTAACTAACAAGTACGATTTAGTTTTACAAAAATTTGCTTTTTCAGCAGTTTGTAACTTGGCTAAACATTTTTAAACGACAAAAGCAACGCACGTTTTATAGAACAGACGCTCATGGGTGCGCGCGCGCACACACACGTATATGCATACAATTTGTGTGAAAATGCGAGGCATTTTGAAGTAGCCTGTGAAAACATAAACGTAAACAACACGAGTTTCATAAAATTTTACGTATTGAAGAACGGCGGCTATGTAATTAATTTCGGCTGGCCTGCTGTACTGTACCTGCCACATACATAATAGGTAACATAAAATAGTGCATTTAAGGGCTGGATCCCTCAGGACATTATACCAGTAAAATACAAATATACCAAACAATATTCTATTACCTAGAGGAAATATCCAACAAAACATTAAATTGCCAATAATATTACTCGAATGAGATGTAGTGTTTTTGCTACAGACAAAGCGCAAATAAACCCCTTGCAGAAAAACAGACCGTGTTCGGTTCCATTCATATAGAGTTCGTTCTGTGTTTTCTTGTTACAATTTTCATGAACACAAAAACACTGGAATGTATTATGTTTATTAATAGGCTACTATTATTATGTGTTTTTTGTTTTTAGTTTTCCTTAATACATAAAACATATGATTCTTTGAATTTCGTTTTCCATAGTCTTAAAGTATTTTGAAAGCGATTATTACATCTGTCTCGTCTAAACAGACTACACAGATACGACCATGTATACATTCTTATTTATATAAAAATGTGCTTAAGAATGTATACGTAGTCATGTTTGTGTAATCGTGTATGTGTTGTGTGCTCGCGCGTCTGTGCGCGTTCTGTACTTATAGGTTTTTAAACATTACAACAGCAATTTTTATAGTTACAATCATTTCTGCTCGAAATCTTGGTAACTACCTTTCTCTTAAACATTAGCGTATAATAAGTTTTCAGTAATTTACTAAAATTGGTGTATTCTGCATATTAAGTCTCATATCCATCGTTGCAACAATATATTAATATACTATCATTACATATAGCTACAACACACGTAAGCATATAAACCATAGAGACTTTTCAGCCAAACAGAATAAGTGGGCAAATTAAAAATACCCAGCCTCCAGCTGAGACGGGTCGCTTTACAATAGCTATGAAGATAAATGAGAAACAATATAAATACGTATATGTATTATGTATGTTATAAAGTCTACAACTTTGATATTACGAACTATGTTTTATATATATATATAATATATATATTTAATATTTATACTGAAATTACCTCAAGATATTTTATTTTCCTTATTAGGAACATGTTTCGAGAACCCCTGTGTTCTCATCCTCAGCCTTCGTGATCCATCGTCTGGTGAAGTATTTGTGTGTTGGCTGGACGCTATTTTGGTTTCTTGTTGGTCTCTGGTATTTTAAAGTGGTATTATTGTGTGTGATTGTGGTGTATGTATTAGTATTTTGTGTATTTTCGATGTTGAGTGCTTTGAATATTGTGTCATGTTTTGTATTGATTTGTATTTGTTCAGGTATTAGTTTGTTTTGTGTTTTATGTTTGTGTATTTGTAAATTTTCCCAAATGTTCATTATGGTGCCTTTGTGTGGTATATGTTTTATTAGTGTCATGTTGGTTATGTTTGGGAATTCATGTCCAGTGTTTATTGCATGTGTGGCCAAATTAGATTTGTATATTTCTGTTTTTTTTTTTTTGTATGTGTTTAGGTGTTCAAAATAACGTTTTTCCAGTTGGTTTTTTGTTTGTCCTATGTAACATTTATTGCAATCTTGGCATTCAATTTTGTATATACCATTGGTTGTTGTATTATCTTTGTTGTGTGGGTTATTTAGTTTTTGTAGATAATTTTTATTAGTTTTATATGCTATTTTAATGTCTGTGTTTTTAAATAGTTTTGTTAGCTTTGTCATTTTATTATTTATGTATGTGAATGTGGCCCATTTTTAATTGTTATTATTTTTGTTTTGTTCATTTTGATTAACTCTTAATTGTTCAGTTTTTATTTTATAACTTATTTGATTTTATTTTCTATTTTATTTACAGTATTTTTATTATATCCATTTTCATAACGAATTTGGTAAATTATATTTCTTTCTTTGTCTGTTTCTTGTTTGTTTAGGGGTATTTTGTACATTCTGTTAAATAGTGAATAGAATGCTGCCATTTTATGTTGTGGTGGGTGGTCAGAATGGTTAGTATAATGATGTTAGTGGAAGTTGGTTTTGTGTATATTGCATATTGTAGGTGGTTATTGTATCTTGTGATGGTTATGTCTAAATAGTTGATTTTGTTGTGATTTTCTTTTTCTTCTGTGAATTGTATTTTTGGATGTATGTTATTGATTTGTTTTAATATGTTATCTGCATTTGTATTTTTGTTACTTGATACATAATACATATAGCCCATCATCTACATATCTTATCCAAATGCCAATTGGATCAAAGGATTTTATAATATTTTGTATTTTGGTGTCTATATGTTGTAAGAATATTTCTGTTATTATGCTAGATAATGGAGCTCCCATTGCCAATCCTTCTTCTTGTTGAAAAATGTTGCTATTGAATTCAAAGTAATTTTGTTTTAGTATTAGTTGTAGGCTATTTCTTATTTCAGTATCATATTGTGTGTCTTCATTTTGTTCTTTAAGTTTGTTTATTATTATGTCTATTGTTTCATCAACTGGAATCTTGGTGTACATATTTGTGATGTCATATGATGTGAAAAATGTGTTTTCATCTATATTTATTACCTTTAGTTTGTCTGTTAATTCGTACGTATTTTTTATGTTGTGATAATTATTCGTTAGATGGTTATTTTTTAGTTTTTGTGCTACTATTTTTGCTATTTTGTATGTAGGTGCTTTTTTGAAGTTGATTAATGGTCGTATTTAGTTGTTTAGATGTAGTAGTAGTAGTAGTAGTAGTAGTCTACTTACTACTGAGAGAATATCTTGTCCGGTTCGTTGCATAACGATACCTAAACCAGTCATCTCTCGATTTTAGAAAGAACATTTGTAATGGTCTCTTCACATTTCTAAGTTTCGAATCTATCAACCTTTTCCCTACTTTTATCACCTGACCACACACTTCAGCAATACAGAAAACGCCGTACACGATAGGCATAGTCTGCAACAGGCCTATACAGTGCCGGATTTAAGCACAGGCTACATAGGCTGTAACCTAGGGGCCCGCACCACAAACAAACAAAAAAGAACAGTCAACTTGCATACAAATTGTTCGGTTCGTGTATCCTGAGAACAGAAGAAGTTATTAGAGGAAAAGAAGACAGGGTGGTATTATGAATCGGTTGTTTTCATTTTTCGTACATTTTTATTCTGATTATGATCTTTTCAGCGTAATACAAAGACGAGTGCAATCTTTTATTATTATTTTCATAGATTCCAAAACGCCATTATACATTGAGATACCTTGAAACCATTAAATTGTTTAACATAGCATTGCAAATTTACAAAATAAAAGGTGTATCCAAATTTAATTTCTACACTTAACGGCGACTTTATTTGCAGTTCTGGAAATAACTCAAAATAAATTTTAAAAAATTTTCGGGGGGATTCTGGCTAATGTGTCTACAGGCTCACTATCTCTAAATCCGGCCCTGGGCGTATAGTCTCAAACTGTGTTTATGTATGCAATTTAAGGTGACACATTAGCCAGATCTGAATATTTTGGTTTGATTATGCATATATGCCTCTCCACTCCTTTGTTCTTATTTGTTTTTCTGGGGCTTTAAAGTTTTTATTACAATTTTTGAATTCTTACAGAATGGAGCAAAATTCAATTTCCCGTAAAGAGCCAGTGTGAAGTAGTTTATAGTGTTTTTATTTTGTTTTAGAATATATTAATTAATTGATAGAGTAATTTAAGTTTAGCGATGTCTTTCTTACAAAGTATTCTGCAATGTCGCATAAGTTTATCATTGAATAACGAGTTTTCCATGCTTCAGTTGTGGTATAATGAAAAAATACTGTTGTGGTTCATAAAGAATTTAGTGTTTGGATTCCAAATAGTCTACTATCATCGGCAGATGTAAAAATGATTATTTATATATATGTAAATATAAAATTATAAAACTTCGTAAATTTGAAATTTAAAAGTATGGGAAGCATAGGAGACATCAAAGCCCAAACGGCCTCGAAATGAAGAAAATAAACAATTGGTTGCTCAGTGTTTTGTAAAAGTCTACAAAAATCTACATGGAAGACATCCTTTGAATTAGACCCGAAGAAGTGTAACATGAATATTGAAGTGTTTAAAAATAAAGCGTTCGTCTTTACTTCACTCTCTTCACGCCAGTGATTGCAACAAACGAATGGAGTCATGTCAGCTATTCGCAACCTGTAAAGAGACAGATCCAATTTTGCCGATCAGTTTTGTGAATAGACAAATGATGTTTTAATCATTTTAGTCGATTGATTAACCGTCACAGTTGTGTTTATTGGTCAGCCGAGCATCTGCAGGAAGTTGTGCAATAGGAGTTTAATATGGTATAAGGAGGTATATCAAGTACTGTACTGGTTTAATAGGGGCTTATTTTTTTAGGAAGCCATTACATTTATAGCCTGCCTAGAGATGCTGTAAGAAGTATCGTTACGGTAACTAGAAAACAATCTCTGGTATAAAACTTATTTATTTATCTGGAAAAGGATGGAACTCCACCTCACTTTGGAACGGAAGTTTAGACTAAACTTAATGAAAAATTTGGCGACTGGAATAACGTCGAATAACCTCCACTCACACGCGATTTAACACCATGTGATTTTGCTTTATGAGACGTTATTAAGAACAGGGTCCTTTACTACCGAAAGACTTGCCTAACCAAAACGGTCAATTTAAAATATTTATCCTCCTGAATGTAGTAACTGGGTTTTTGCCGTGAGCACTATTCAAATTGCTCGGCTTAGCTTTGCTGGTCGAATTTTTAAATCCATTATGGGCATAAATTTGACTTGATTTGAAACTCCTTCTCTCTTCTAACGTCCTCTGCAATAATTAATAATTCTATGCTGATGTTGTTTACTGCATACTGCTTTCAATTGTTTCACTGCGTCACCACTTAGTGGTATGGTCGTCTGGTCAAAATATCATGGCTCCATTTTCAAGGTCAACCGACACATACATTTTTACAAAACCTGGATATATGAAGAAACCGTGGTTAGGTAGCCAAGAGCCTCTAACTGAAAGATTAGACAGAGGATATGATCTTTCACGCACGACTGTTGGGCTTCTCTGCTGCCCCATAAACTTTGTCTTATTATTCTATCAAACACCTAAAAACACAAAGGCGATCCGAATAGCTTTACTAAACTTTTACCTTTTCTGTATAAGTTATTGAACCATATAAAAATTATTATACGACTGACATTTGCGAAACCTATGCTGTTACTTTCTTATCTTGGTTTCACCGTTCGTTTTGCAGAAACATTGTAGCCATAATTTATAACGCTTTTCCCCCAATAACTGGCCGTTTTGTTTCCGTCTCCTACCTTGGGAATCGATGTTTTAGGCCTTTATAAAATAATGGAAACTTACATTTTTAGGTGTATGTATATATTCTCATTTCTTGGACTCTTCTTTTTATTCTTAACAATGCTAGTATGAGCTCCTGTATGACAGTAGGGGATGCAATAAAAAGATGGACAAAAATTGCATACATTCTTGGTTACTTTCCTAACTGGACTCGTGGCGTCATACCATAATTCCATATAATGCATATTCCATCTTTTCCTGCCTAAGATGTTTACCTCAGTTTTTTCTACCTATCTACTGTTTAATTACCGCTGGATCTTATATGCAAATCTTGCCTGTCATATCTTTAGGCTGTCTGGTAAGAACTTTTGCTATTCTTCCTTTCTCCGGATACACTTCTGTGCACTGTTCTCGTTTTTTCTGCAAATCTTTTAATGTTCTGTTATTTTTATTCCCTTACTGTTTGAGTTATTTAACATTCTAACCTTTAAGCCCTATTCAGAAGATTTTTTTCAAAGCACTTTATAGGATGTCTTATGGATACACTTCTTGATATTCTCTTATATTCTCCATGATCAAACAATAGTGTTATTTGTTGGTAACAACAGGGTTAGGGTTTGTAGTAATTTAAAGAAATACATAAACTGTGGTCTGAGCTTATATAATCTTTCCATGTTTTCTTTCTTCAAGAAATACACCTTGTTTTTAACTTTTTCTTCATGGGTAATCCTACATGCCATCAGGGTCCTCCTTCAGGAATTTCCTTCATTTTACTTCGCACCAGGTATTCATGGCTCCTCCTAGCATATAAGCGTCTTATATTTTATGAGTTCCTTTGCATCAACTACTACGTAGTCTACAAAAGATTCGGTACTTTTAAGAGCTCAAGAGCATTTGTGAATCCTGTTCTTCCTGAAGAAAGTATTTACAATTTTATGCTATCACATTGCTACTTTATGTGTAGAAATTTCTTTGTTTGTTTATAAAATATTCCTCGGTCTGACGTACTATGTTCAGTATGGACTACTACGCTTTGTTTCTTACTGTAGTATTGAGATCATTACTTGTTATTATAAAATCATGACTGTTTATTTGATCTATCATCTACTGTAAAGTTACGTGGTAGGCCTATTCTTAATTTTTCTGATACCTATACTCTACATTTATTTTTTAATGTTTATAATAAAATAAGTACTGATTTTAATTTTATTTCAAAACCTATCATTATTGCTATCCCTTCCTTCTCTTATTGTTGCTGTCCTATTATGTTGACTTTTAAGGTGTATTTTATTGAGTCCTTCATACTTTTCAATTTATTCAATTCATTTTTACCTCAGTGATATCATGCATACTGATTTTTCTCGCTCTTTCCATTTTATGCTCGTCATTGTTAACACGTCTAACATTCGATATTGCGATATACCAAAATTTAATAAACCTTATTCCGTGATTCACGAATTCCTTCCTTAACATTCCCGTGCTCATTGCCCTGTTCCGAGGGATTACAAAAGTATTAAAATGTCAAGTGTTATAGGTTTTTCGGAGGAGGGCAACTAAACCGCCATATAATCCTTACCTAGAAGACTAGGTATACATCTAGAATGCCAACTTTACAGGCTCGAAATTGGTAACTGTAAAAAATAGGTTGAGGTGGTTTAGTACATGTTCAGTTAGTTTAATTCTTTACAAAATTTGAACATTGTAACTCGTTTGAATTATCTAGTTATTAAATCACTGTCTCCCTTTTCTCGCATTTACGTTTTTGTTGTTACACTTTTAAGCAAAAACAGCAGCCCGTACCGTCAAATGTTTTGTGAGAGACCTTGATCTCCTGAGACACATTGCCAACTTTAAATAATGGAGATTTGTTCTAATAAACTTTCCCATATAAATGTCACCTTTACCAGGTAATCAGCAAACATACGTCATCAAATATCGTTGATCAGTGATAACACAAACAATTTTCGTGGGTCTTTATGGCACCTGTTATTCTTACGAATGTTCCGTAAAACGATTGTCCCAGCAAAAAGCTTTTTCTATGTTTTTCAGGCTCCACCGTCATTACACGTAACCGAATGTTTTCCTACCTTGATAATAATTTTTTTATCTTTGTAAATAACTCGCTGCTTACGCGCGCGCGCGTTATAATATGATTATTTTATTTTCTTTGTGCATTTCAGAAGACATATGACAATCTCCCGTAACTTCAGTTTGATATTTTTAACGTCTGGGATTTGAATATTTTTCTTGGTTCCCTAACCTTTTGTTCGGTTATAACAAAATTTATATCATATGACTTCTTGCTTTTCCTCATTGTTAAGTAGTAGATTAAAAGTATATTATTTCCATCAAGCTTCTTCTAAAGGATTTTTGAGCAAAAGAAATTAAGATTGGTAAAAGCTATTTCTGCATTTGCTTTTTAGTTAAATAAGACTGTGAATACAGAATAACCTGCAATACGGTGATAAGAGCTAAGTTATTTCTGCCACTCGTCAAAATTCGGTCTGTCTTTGACCAATGCTTGTTGTTGTTTATGCTCGTAACGTGATCGACGATTACAATGATTGATCCCAAAAACGTTATATATTAAATGTTGTTTTATTTGACAATCACAAATTTAACATTCATCAACGAGTGCCTTACGTTTTTAAATCAAAATATTATACAAATCTTGAATTGGCTTTTGACGGATGGTATTCTCTATAACTAAAGAAAGAATCTGATAAACAAGTGCCTTTGCATCTCTTTTGCTATGAAAAACTACAAACTATAACTTTGTGAAGTAAACGTGTGGTTACAACCAAATGGGACATAAAACCTCTGCTAGGATCAGCAAACTTTACATAGGAATAAACTCTACCCTACTTGACATACGCAACTTGAAATATTTGTCTGTTCGATCAGCTCTTTGAATAACGACTTGCTTACTACTCACAACAGTATTCAATAAAAATATGAATAATAAAAAATTGCTTTATATGTTGTCAATAGTAATTAATTTGTATTATACATTATAGTGTGGAGTCATAAAATGTAATTTATTTTAAGTTTTGTAAAAATTTTGAATTTGCGAAAAATCCAAATTTAGCCGGTGTGATAGAAAGTGTTTAGATTCATTGTTTAGTCTTCTTCTTCTTCTTCTTCTTCTTCTTCTTCTTCTTCTTCTTCTTCTTCTTCTTCTTCTTCTTCTTCTTCTTCTTCTTCTTCTTCTTCTTCTTCTTCTTCTTCTTCTTCTTCTTCTTCTTCTTCTTCTTTATGTAAACTCATGATCTGTCTCCACCAGAACGTTATGCCATCTTCTTTTAGGACGCCCTCTACTTCTCACTCCAGCAGGTTTAAGCTTCATAATTATTTTGACGAGTAGGTCCTCGGTCATCCCCTCCAGAAAATCTCTTATTTTCTGGACACTGCTTATCGTCTTCCCCTTGTATCATCGAGGAGTATCAAGTTCAGTATTCTAATATTTTGTGAAATGTCAAAATACTAACTTGTGAGAGCGGCATAGAAATCGCCTACGCCAAGGAGGAAAAGAAAAACCATACAACTATTGAGTTTTTAATACTCTGCATATTCTTATTGGAGTGTAGACTCCAAAATAACTGACAGAATAGTAAAAAAGAGGCTGATTTGGGACGAACACGTTAAATAATAGAAATAAAGTGGCAATAAAAATATAATAGTGGGCCACCGCTGAAAGAAAGAAAATAGGACGACCACACACAATGGAACCAAGAACTTTAAGATAGCATGATGAGCAGTCGGTTGCTAGAGGAAGATGTCTACGACTGGGCAAGGAGTTCGGGAATGGAAAATGCTGTAACTCACCCTGTTAAAATAATTTGCGAAGGTCAGGAAAATTAGTAGATGGTGAACCAAATTTTGCAAACTGCTGTACGTGAACCACAGAATATATAGCCTGTTGTGTCAAGATAGTTCATCAACTGTAAAACTTCATCAGACGTATACACGTGTGTTGCATGTGTACGTATATTTACTTACACGTAAAGTACTTACATTTAAGTGGGAGAATTAAAAAAAAAAACACCTTTCAAGGAATGAAAAGAACACCTTGACAGAATGGATAAGAGTTGATTATCTCTTAGAGCTATAACCACACGTACTTGTCCCTTATCAATATCTTCTCTAATCCCCACTGCTGGGTTCGCCAATTTATTACACTTCAGGAATTACAGGTTCTTTATGCCTCACTTTGGATGCGTCAATTTATTACAAGACGGGTTTTAACTTGATTTATCCCTCTCTTTGTGTACCTCAATTTGTAACACTTGTTAATTCTATTTCTATATAAATAAAACACATGGAATGGTATCTGGTAATAATAATAATATTAATATAATATAATAATTATATTAATTATATAATAATATTGTAATTTTATTCGAAAATTGATATAGTCCATTTATTGTAACTATTCATATAATTCAGAAATCTCAGGGTCGATTCTCTTCTCTTTTATAATGCTATTAGTTTAAGGTTCTTTTGGCTGATATAAAGGTTCAGTAATTATAAAGAAAACACAAGTACAGAAAGTACATTACATTACAAACAAGATACTAATAAAATAATATAAATTTAGTATTAATTATAATAATATATACATAAGTTACACAATGTTTATCAGTTCAGTTCGGTTTCACACAGCCTCCTGGTCTCAGTAATGAAAAATTCCAATGTTGTTAGTTTGTTTTTGTTGTCCAAATGAAGGAATCCACTTCTTTTGGTGATCAATAAATGTTTATCTTGTCAATTTTGTTGTCCGAAGCCTTCTGGTGGAATATTATGATTGAAGTCCAGTGTCCTGTTATTAAGTTAATCCAAGTGTAGTTGTTCTTTCTGGTTGTTGGATCAGTAATGTTTTAAAGGTGATTTATTTATGATCTTTCTTTATATGCTCCAATTTTATATTCTGGTATAGGTTTTATATAGTGTTTAACTTGTATTATATTATTTTTTAATAATATTTATATGTTTTCTGTATAAATATTTAGTTTCTTTTACCAAAATTCAACCCAACTCCTTCTTGGTTTATTTACCATCATAATAATAATAATAAAATTCTTTTTCTCTCTTTTGGTTTCCTGGATACACATAAATACTCTGGTCATATCTGTTCAAATTGAGATTTAGTTGTCATAGGATATTATTTTTATATAATACATTATTTTACCTTTTATGTACAAGTTGTTTTTTAGTTATTACATCATAATACTTAATACAATTTACATATTATTTTATTTGACAAAACTATGAACAATTTTAATATCAAATATTATAGTTATTTGTAATTTGACAAATTTTTTTAATAATTTATTATTTACCGAACATAATCATCTAGGCCTATGTTGACTGATTATATTTTTGTATTGGAAGACTCATAATCGATCCTGCTTACCCTTGTTTTATATTAATTAATTTCTTTAAATATAAACAAACTGTTAATTAACAATTATATTCTAATTACTATAACTCCATTTAGGGCTTAACTGAATGCACACTTTTAAACCATTGTCTGTGTGATTAATATCTATTTAACTTATATAACACAAACACTAATAAAGAAAAAACTAAATGTTAATGTCAGTATCATCTGCTACTATGGATTAGTAATTCATTTCTTTAAATAATTGTTTATAATTACTACCCACTCACAGTTATTCTTAATTGAATACCACTGTATCTCACATCCTCTTACCAATTAATTACACTTGTCTTGTATTACATTTGTATCATATCTTAATTACATTTTACACTTACTTCTAAATTTGGATTGTACTTTATATGCCTTTCTATTTGATTCATTCATTATTCATTAAATTTATTATCATTATTTATTTGTTTATGGACTACTCCAAATCTAACTGGGGTACTGTCTATATAGTATAGTAATCTGTCATAGTAATGTCTGTTGTAGGACTTTTGGTTTTTAAATAGGTTCACACTTTTATTTATTATTGTTTCTTCTTTTAAATTATTTTGATTTCGATTTGTTTAGATAACTTGTTGTTATTGCTTGCTGATGTCTTCAACAGTTGAAGTGTATGATATTATGGTATTAATATTGCTTGGTGATAAGATTGACATTTATTAAACAAATCTTCATTATTATAGGCAAATAGAAACCTACCTTTCTTATCGATACCAATTATTTTCTTCTTTATCTCTGGAGTTTATTTTATTTTATTTTATTTATTAGTATTGGTGGTTTTAACGAATTGTAATTCTTGAGTTTTCTCTTGGTTCATTGTATATTTTATTTATATATTCCATTCTTTTATTCAAATTGATTCCATACTAATGTTATATGATTCCCTATATATTAATATAGCATATTATGAATGAATATCGGCGTTGAGTGGCCCTTTTACGTCCAATTGCTCATCCAAACATTCACATACCTGGTACAGTGCACTTTGGCTGCTGTCCATAAAATAATTCTAAAGTGGCGCCTTAGCTTTCTACACTCTATAAATAAAATAATTATAAATCTTATTTATAATTTCCAATTTCCAATTTCCAATTACACATCATTGGAATCTTTTATTTTCTGAATATTTTTTCTTATTCTACCTTGCCTTCCAATAACTCCATTTATTTATTATATTCAATGTATGGTATATTTCTTAAGTAGATTTCTTTCTCTTTTATATAACTTCACTTCAGAGTTCAATGATTTATTAGCCTTAATGTCATTCACCTTTGTTATTCAATACCTCTTGTAATATAGTAGTTTTAATTATCCTTCTATTATTCTATCTGTTTTTATACTGCAACTCTTCTTCAGCAAGTTCATTTTCTAATTAGTTTATTAAATTTCTCTTAGGCCTATTGTCATTAATATTGCGCCCCATTATTATTATTATATTACTATATGTATTATTTATGCTTGATTTAATAAGATGTGCTTATTTCTTTTAGAATTTTGGTGTCGTTACAGAGCACAGAATAATAAATACAAACGAAGAAAAAAAGTATATAGACCGGTAAGATCGGTATCATATAAAATATGTATTATCTGAAGCGAAGAAGAAGAAGAAGAAGTAAACTGTTTACAATTAAAACTCATAACTAACGATGAATGCATATCATGCATTTTTAATTAACAAAGTAACCTGCTGGTTGGCAAGTCGATGAAACCTGCTGAAGATTTACTTCCTAACAATTTAGGATGAAGTAAATAGGCTATGTGCCTCCTATAGCGAAGTTGAATTTGGTAAATGATTTCGCTGTCACTAACAAAGAACACTCTTCAATTTAATTGAATATATCAACAAGACAACTTAGGTAATAGCTTGGTTCTTTAACATTATTCTTTTTAGACTCAAAAATGTAAAAAGTGTGAAGACAATAATAATAATAATAATAATGGCCCCTTTTTTCGCCACCTAACCGTCTACCGTGAGCCGTTAGACATACAAAAACCGTAGTGTGACCAGTACTATGCTTCAACCGACCAATCTATTACTATTATCCTCACAATGTTATCCTTAGGTGCTCATTCCTAAACGCCGAAAAACACATCTTCATTTTATGTCACGTCTGAGAATTTCTATATAAGATGAAGTTATTAACATTTATATAGAACTGCATACGTGAAGCTACTTATAGCGTACTCAACTGAATGAACTGAATGAATTTAAATGAGTACTTAAGTGCTAGAGGTACTGTTCTAGCCACATACAAATCACACTATTCACGTCTTAAGAACTATTCAGTTCTTAAGGAAAGTATTGACAACTGAGTAGGTGTGATACATTGATAGATACCAAAAAATTTCGCTTGGGTTTTCTAGGCTTCTTTAAAACAAAGACTAAAGGATGTGTTCTAATCCTACTTTGCCTGCTCGATGATAGTGTTTCTGTTTACGGTTTCATACGTTGCTCAATGTGTTGCTCCACTTCCTTTCACGGCTACTCATCCTCTCCTGAATTACGTAGAAGTAACCTGTTCATTGTTTTTTCAGTTTTATATGACAGACCAACTTTCATTGTCAAAACATGTATTTCTTGTAAGTAATGTTTCACGAATGTAAAAGCTCGAACCCTCGAAAACACTTTGGAACCTACCTACCTTCTCGACCATGACCGCTAAGGCAGTCGCCTAAGTAACTGTTTTTGTACGTTGAGAAGAAAAATTATTTTTCTTTATAGAGTACAATAAGAACATAAAACAAAGCTATAAACACAATTTATAGACATACTATTCGTACTTCCTATCTGACCCCCGTTGCATATAAGAAATAACGCACTACATCGGGGCCTTCGGGTTCCTTCTGTTCGTGCATCTTTTACCCGCACCCCGTGATAAAACACTCCCACAACTTTTATCTGTTTAAACGTCAGTGAACATCTTTACACACAGTTTATTTAAAAATCATTTGTCCACATTAATTTTGCAATTACACACAAACACAGACACACTCACAAATATTTACATTTGTAAACACTGTAATTGACTTTCTGGCAATTTTTTAAAAGAATGATTTTCGTTGTAACGGTATTTCATGTTGTAAATACCATGCAGGTTGTTGTTTTGACATATCTTTTAAAACATAACCACGGATGACGATTTTACCTTTAACAGACAAATTTTTAGTCAGATGCATGTCTTACAAAAAGTAGAAAGATAAACATTGGAAAGTTTCTCACACCCAGGTATTACAAATAGAAACAATTCTGTAAAATTATAGACCTTTGTTAAGATCGTTGTTGCACTACATTTCAATCATCTGTAATCCCACATAACAATAATTCTGCAATAATTTCTTGTTTTCAAGAAAACTGAATTTCCTCATACAGATGGTTCCACCTAATACAGTACCAGATACGAGTAACGCATTAACGGTTTAGCGAATTAATTAGTCTGGCAGAACAACACTACGTTTTTAAATATTTCCAAACAAATTAAATACTTTGTAGTTCTTTTGTAAGAACATAATTTAGTTTGAATCTAAATATTATAGAAGGGTTGTCACTAATTTAAATTAATAAAATTATTAAATTGAAACTCATAGTTACACGAATAGTGTGTGAACTTAATTAGTGAGTTTTACTAAAACTCAGTAGTTACAACCGTCACAACAAAATTATAATCGCTACTGATACAATTATTTGAGTTAACTCTAATTTCTTATGTTAATCAAACCACCGTTTTATTAAACTGTTTGTCTTGTTACTCATCATAGTTGTTACTTTGTAAAATTATATCTATTAAACAATTTTAAATATGGAAAGAATAATTTGCATCGTCATCTACTTGCATTACTTTCGTAAGATTAAGATTTTGCATCAGAGATGTTTCTCTTTGATCTCAAATTAAACGATTCAAAGTACCTAGGATACGATTTACCACTTATGGTAAGTTTAACAGTCATGTCAGAGAATACAGACGTAGGAAATAGTTACGATTTTTCGGTCACAGTTTGATCTAATCGGAATGAATAAAATTAATTATATTCATTCGAACAAATCATGTTCGTCTGCTAACATAAAAGTTTCGTTTTTAAATTATCGCAAAATTTGATCTCTTTAAAGTTTCAGTTAACCACTCCGTTCTGCCAGGTCACAAACAGCAAATTAAAAACTGCAAAACGAAATTTATCTGATGTATTTGTTTTCAGTAACAGTAGTACCAGCGCGCAGCGTAGCGACGGCTGCTTAAACTAATTATTTCGGAATAAAATTAATTATATTTTAGCGAAATCTGAATGTAAGCAATTCGCGTAAACACAACAGCACTCTTATGAATACGCCAACACGGGGATGAATACAAAATTAAAATGTAAAACAAACACTCAGCAAATATGCTGTACAGAGCAGACAGAATACAGAACACTGACAGCACTCGAAGCGCCCATACTAATCAGACAGCGTCCAACGGACAAATCAAACAAATGCCATATGGTTGCTAACAATACTGTAGTAGTTTTAATTACTTAAATTATTATAAGGTCTTTCTAACTGCACTAAATTTAATAGTATTGAGATAAGAATAACTCTTATTATTACGGACGTAAGATTATTTATTAATAGACCCTACATAAGCAAGTTACCATTACAAATTAGTACATTAGTATTTAGTAAGTACGATACATAAATACGTGTTTGAATGAATGAACGTTCTTATGTATGTTGAAATTTTTAATATTGTAGTGTAATTTCTTTACAAGTATTAGTAAATTTTGTTAAAGTCCGTATTATCTACTGTATTTCAGATCACAAACTTTCTATCGTCAGAATAACAATGTATGACGGACGACCCACATTTCCAATAAACCATTCCGCTTTATTAAAATTCTTATAAGCATATTTGTTTATATATAGTCGTAGCTTATAAGTATGATTCCTTATTGACAATCATTTCAACTTATAGAAGACGTTGACGTGATCATTTGCAAAATATGACAGAGGATCGATTGCCAATAGTGGCACTGAAATATAAAACCATTGGTAGAAGAGACGCGGGTCATCCGAGGATGAGATGAGCTAGAACAGGTTTATATAACCTAGTCCTAGAAGTAAAGAAGAAGAATAAACAGAAGAAGTATACTTGTATGAGAAATAGGATCTATCATAAAAATATTTTGTGTGTGTGTGTGTGTGTGTGTGTGTGTGTGTGTGTGTGTGTGTGTGTGTGTGTGTGTGTGTGTGTGTGTGTGTGTGTGTGTGTGTGTGTGTGTGTGTGATTGAAAACTTAGTATGAACAAATAATTTTCAAATAAACTGTGTATAAAAATATCCATTGACGTTTAGTCAGATAAAAGTTGTGGGAATGTTTTAGCACTGCGTGCGGGAAGAAGATTCGTCGGTCTTAGCGAACAGACATGTTGCCACGGATAGGTTTGAATCCTTAGCGCAGGAACCCGAAGGTCTCGATGTAGTGCGTTATGTCTGATATATACGATGACCAGATAGAAAGCAGAACGTATGGTTTTGAAATGCTACTAGACTATGCTTGTTGGTGGAAGACAGGAGATGCCGCCAAGTGATTTCTGCATGCAAGACAGCAGGTACAAGGATGAGGTCAGGAGGCTGTTCTAACTTTTCACACAACAGGACACGAGTTCGCGGGAATGCTGTGTATGAGTCTAGCCCAATGAACGCCAATTTCATACGGTATCAGGATGTTAGGTTGCGGGTCACCTTTGTACGATTTTGCGTGCAAAAACGATGGCACTTGTTTTTGTGGTTTCTCCATTGTAACCTCACATCTAAGTTACGGCTCTGTAGTTCCTCTACGGGTCATCTCGCAAAGGCTAAAAGCCCCGCTGGCATAGGCGATAGTTACGGTTGCCGTAAGGTGTCGGCCAGAGCAATGAGCCTCTCGGAATCCCACATCTGGACAACAGAGGGGTTGAGACGGCTAGAAGAGGTGCTGGTTTTCTGAATGGATGGGTGCACCGACCTGACTCGAGATGCTAAGAATGTAGTGTTCTGAGTGTTAGAAAGGACTTCTAAATCTCACAGGACTTATCCTGCATTTTTAGAAAGCTTCATCTTCTAAAGCAAACCCGTATTAAAAGTCTCCCGCTTATTAGCTACCCCGTGTAATACACTCTTTTTTCCTGAACCTGCACGTCTCGTAAGTGGAACCATTATAAAATACCCGCTTATTGCGCTCAAATCATCCATAATACAGTACGCGTTTTTCCATTTGAATTTCGATTCATTTTTATCGCTGTTTAAAACAAGTACGGCAATGTTTAAATCTATGTCAACTTTTTGCCTAGTCTCACAAAAATCTTCACCTCTCTCAGGAACATCGATTTTAAGGGTACACCAGAAAAATCATGTTGTCCAGAGTAAAATGTGTCGTGGCGGAAAGTTAAGCGAGGAAAGTGTAATACCATTTGTTACTGGAAATTATATTAGTTAAGAAAACTGTCTCCGGCTGTAATGGGAAAATCAGCTACACCGCAACACTTCAAACACGTAAAAATGTGTCATGTGTTCACAAGAACAAAGAATACTCAAATACGACCGTCGATTTGCTTGTCACATGGTTAAAAAGTTGGCCAACAAAAACAAAAAAACTGGACCTAAGTAAGATTATCCACATTTTTAAAAGCTGGGGCTTCTGGCTATAAACCAAGTGCTGAACAATAACATTACAAATGAATTTGTTACTAAGAAGTAAGTGAATAGGGAATAATAAGTGAAGTACTAGTGACCAGTATAACGATTCAATCAGCTTGCAATATTCTATTTAGGCCTAAGCATGTCAATAATGTTACTCATAGTAAAAATGTGAATATTACGGTAATGATGTATCTGTGATACATGTGTCTCCCGTTTAATTTGATGTTCCGCTTATTATGCGGCATTCACGCAGTTCCTTGAAGATCATTTTAACGTGGTTAAACTGTATTTATTTAAATTTCATTTCGTCGTGAATTTCATGCTACCCGAGATATATGGAAGAAGCGGACTCGAGAAGTGCGCGGGGCATTTTAACTCACTAGAGTGTGCGTGTGTTGTGTTATAATATGTACCCAAGTTGCATTTGGTACAGCTCGATCATCTATTATCAGCACAAGAAGTTAGGTTACGGGTCCCCTTTGCAAATTGGCGTGCATAAGAGGATTTGTGTTTTGTTTTTGTTGGCTTGTTTTGTTTTTTGCTGACCTTTGACCCACCGCACGTCTGGAGTGAGACTCCGTGGCTTCCTTATGAGTTCATCCGCGGGAGCTTAGAGCCTCATCGATGTGGGCGATGGGTAAGGCCGCCATAAGGCGTCGGTCAGAAGTTAAAATTGTTACCCCGAGGATGTCTCCTGTAAAGAGGCGCTTGTATACCCGCGGTTTCTCATGTTTAGGACGGGCAGCCCAAACGGCTCGAGCATTTTCTGGTCTGACGCTGACTGATGTAGACGTTTGGCTACCTAAATGTTGGAAAAGCCATTGCGTGGTATGTTGCCCGACGAGAGCCAATCAAGCGATGCACAGGAAGATTATGAAGATGATGCATTCAAGGCTCGAGTGACGAATGCCTATACAGGATCGTCAAGTAGCGCCCAAGAAAATCTAACACGTCCCGGGGGGGGGGGGGCACGCAGTATCCATGCTGTTTAGCTGGTAGATGCGAAAGAAGGATTCTTCAACCTTTGAGAACAGATTAGTTGTTAGGGATCGGATGAAATCCTTCAGGGAAGGAACACAGAGGCCCAGTGGAAAATATCATTTTTGATATATCCAAGAGAAACGTGCGATCTTGGAATCTACGTCCTCAGCTCTCAGTCTACGCTTGTTGGTGGTCGACAGGAAAGGCTGCCAAGCAGGCGGTGCTTATATGAGTGCTGCACGTAAGATCAGCAAATATAATAGTATTTCGGTTTGGACAGCCGGTTGTGCTGACCTTTGACCCATTTTCAGGCTTTCAGTCACGTGCTCCTTATAGTTCAGGCGCCGGTCTAACCGAACGACCAAGTACTTCAGCGAGCCAGTCCACTAAATGAGTCTCCCCTCCATGGAGATAGCTTGACTTACAAGTAAATCAGATCACATCGTGATTGATCGTCTTAGCATCGTTATGTGGTACTTCTGCAGCCAGTCCAGAAGAATGTCCAACTGACGCTCCATCTATACTCTCACCTCTAGAGAGAAAAGGGAGCTCTAATGGAACATTGCATCGTCAGCAAAGCGTGAGACAAAGTGACTATGGGGTATATCTGCAGATGATTCAGTACACGAGGTATAGAATAGACCCGAGGACAGTTCTTTGAAGAACGCCGGTGGCGAAGGAATGTGCTCGAGAGTCCACCCTGAAGGATTGTTCGGTTACACACGTTGTAGGAGGTGCACAATGGAAGATGGTAAATTAGTGGCTCTGTCTACTTTGATATAAGTTACTTCCAATTGTAAGCTCCAGCAAAAGCTCCGACAAAAAGCCAGAAATTGGAATGTTTTCTAGTTGCTGACTACGATTTCGAAAAAACTAGTATTTATTTTCAGAGTGAATTCATCTGCTAATAAAAAATAAAATTTAACTTTGTTTTAAAGAACCTGAACTTTGTTTTAAGTATATTAAGATATACTTAGATACAGTAACTCATATTATTATCAAAATAATAATTACTTCATTTTGGACTTGAAATTTGATAAATCAGATTCGATATCGATTAGAGTTTTGTAGTCCCAAAATTTTGATATCAACCTATCAAAACATTACCATAAAATTAATGTACTTTTTATAATCCATAGTGTAATGTAGTATCCATGATGTAATTTACAAAATTTTCACATAATAGAAACTGTCAAAAGTAAACGTTTTATTTTTCTTCATTATGTGGTTCGTAGATAAGGGTAAGTAATCCGGTCGGAAAAAAAGTGTAAAGTGATTTTAATTTTTGAAATCTGAAATGAAAAATATGATTTTTCAAAATGTTTTTATATATATGTGCGTGATAGTAATTTAATTTTTTTACCTATCAACACATCGTTAAAATCTAAATTTTGTAAGGTTGCCTATTTTTATAGTCTTTAGAATCAATATTTGTTTTAAGAGCGCTTGTTTTTTTTTTCAGATATAAACAAGAATTTTATTTTTAATTTTTATTTTACAAATTTACGTAGGTAAACTGAGTACGAAGTCAAGTTTAGAAATAACTGGATTATGGAATCATTTTTCATTCACATAGGTTCGTCTCAGTTTATGCAGTGGTCGGTTTCTGTAAAAAAGGGGTGAAGAGAGAAATGAATGAAACGGAGAGATTGCTATTCACTTCTCAATACACAACATTATGATCACTTACGAGGAATTGGTCTACCAAACAATGATGATATCAAGAATTCTTCTTTACATTCCACGTTTGTCAGAGTTTTCTTGATTTCACTGCTCTAAGAAAGCTTGTCTAATTCATTAAATCTCAGAAGTAAACCAATTTGCAAAGATATATAGGAGACGTCGTCATGACCTCTTTGACGTGTAATCATTTGACACGTTCTTGCCCAGAGTAAGCATACAATTTAATAAATTTAAAACAAAATTTAATAAATAATATAATTTTAAAAATGAGAATAGAAATTAGCTTATTAGAAACAATTTTTAGTTTTCACTTCCATTTAAGTTTCTTAATTCTGTAGATTTTGATGTCTATTCCAATCTTTGTACCATATAAATGTTTTCCTTCGTCGTGTTGGTATTCCCAGCATTCTTTCACTGTCCAGTCCGCAGTGACATTCTTTTTCTACGATTGATTCATAATTCATTGCAAGACGTACATTTTCCCTCTTAATACTTAAGGGCATTTTATTACTCTTTGCAAAATACATTTCTCGTTTTTCCAAAGTCAATTCACCCTACATTTATTCTTGCATTTTTATTTCTTATTTCTTATTATTTAACCCAAATATTTCGCTTCATTCATAGTTCTTTGTACAATCATAAGCCATCACTACAATTCGAGATGGAAACACAAAATCTCACACATCGAATAAATACAACGGTCTGAGGAATTACACAAGAACGTATCCAACCTGGCCGTAGGATTTGAGCTTGAGTTACGTTCCAATACTGCGTTACACATAAAAATTAATGGTCAGAGGAAAGACAGTATCGTAAAATAAAATAATTATTATAATTTAAAAAAATGTAATTGCTTTCTAATTTAAAGAACTAAAAGATTTAAATACATGCCACTTCTAATAAGTGCTTATAAGTGCTTATATACCATATATTCATGTAAATAATTATCATGTTAAGGTATTAAATTCACAATTATGAACCTCATATTAATATACAGTACAAATAAAATAAAATTTACTTTACATTGAATGACTGACAAAATGTATGGCCAAATCGTATATTTTAAAAACAAAGAAAAACCAGAATATTTTTCAAATAAATGTCATCCTAATGGAAACGATATGCGCAAAAGTACTCGGTATGTGCGGTATGTATTCAAGTACTTTCTTGCGTTTGTGTGTGTTTTCTTACTTTTTTCTGAGTGTTTACTTCTTCTTCTTCTTCTTCTTCTTCTTCTTCTTCTTCTTCTTCTTCTTCCTTCATGCTTGAGGGATTTCTGTTTGTAGCACTTACGTTTAAACTACAGTTGATCCGTTCATAGTGTCTAAAAATAAATAGCAGTCTTGGTGGTTCCATCCTCTGCGCGTGGGATGTCCAATTGTTTCTGTTCTCCACGACTCTTATGTTTAAATCTAATATTTGTCATCTTCTCCACTATCAGCGTTTCTTTTCCTATCCCAACCTTGTACACCCTGCTACCAATCTTAAAACTTTTATTTCATTCGCTTGCAGTCTCGATGTGTCCTGTTCAATACCCATTTTTCACTTCTGTACATAGATTGTGCGACAGACATCACCTTATAAAACTTTAATGTTGTTTCTATCCTGACTTAAAGCTCCCGTCATTTACACAGTTGAACCTCTCAATATTTAAAATGTGATTAAAATTGACTCTACCCAATTCTAACAAAAGGACGTAAATGAATTTACGTCGTTGCCTCCAGGATACGAGATTCCGTTCCCAAAGGGGCGTATTTACGGGGGTGGACGAACGGGACCGGATCCCCCCCAGAGGGCATAAAGTTAAAGAATTTTGTTAATCCCTTAATTTTTGGCTGTTTTCTTTTCAGCTGTGTACGCTAATATAGTGGTAGCTCTATTTTAAATATACAAAAAGGTTTATTTCACAGCATTTGCGTACATGTTTGAAATACTAAATAGGTAGGAAAGTCAATTCCGTCAATAAGTAACTTTTCAGAATGTTTCAATAACGCGTATTTTTGTTGTGTTAATACCATTTACTTTAATGGGACTGCTTGCAGAACGTTATCACGTGTTATTCAGCCACTTTAAAAATAGCTGATTTAAATTGTAATGTTGATTAGTCTTAACTCGTTTTTCTTTTGTATTTAGCCGAAACGACCCCGGACCACCCCCTTCAAAGCCAAATTCTAGATACGCCACTGCGTTGCCAAAGTAATTACGGGTGAGGATAACCCGATATCTGCTGATTGTAGTGCTTCCTACCAAGAAATGTCAAGAAGTGTCCAAGAACTGTCAGAACGACGACCTGACTGCACGATTTTGTTTTGTTTTATTTACATGAAGATTTTATTTTGTTTGACTCTGCAGATGACAACAGGAAATCTGTATTGCTCACTACATCTGAGATACGGACAACAGGAATTCCACTCAATGGTCAGACTGAGTTAAACCCACTCACATAAGAATATGCATTAATTTGTTAAACGTAATTAGTGAAATTGTATTTTTATTTTAAGTTTGCGTTCAAATAACCGCATGCACGCGTGTGTGAGTGTGTGCTTGTCACTGTATGTTCATGCGTTTGTTCTCAGTTATCTGTATACTACTATGGCACACAGATCCAACTTTGCCAGATAAATTCCTATACTTTTGGAATCTAAACTCAACCTAGAATTCAACAACAGCCAGTTCGTTACTAAATTTTTAGTTTTTGCATTGCAAAACATTGAATTTTTAAAGGTTCAGTACTTCCACTCCGTAAAATAAATTCACTATTTTACGCACATAGACACACACAAAGCCGTGCGTTTACAATTGTTTTCAGAATTCATAACATTCCGCAAACACTTGTCTCTCAATTACATGTAGGGTGTGCGCAGCACAGACTAAATTATTACAGTACTGTGTGTGTGTACGGTTGGTGTTGATTTAACTATAACGTTAAGTATTGCATTACTGTTAATTCGTTTGAAGGCATTGGCGTATTGTTTATATACACGCGCGCACTTACACCAACAGAAGCAAGACAGTAAACGTATTAACGTCTTCCGGCTGCTTACATGCGAATATTTTGGCAAAATTATCTTACTTTGGTTTTTGTTACTGCTATTTTGTTATTCAAGTTGTTGGGTAGTTAATAATTGGGAAATTTGATTGGTTATGGAAATTTACTTACATAAAACTTAACCACAGGAATTAACTTCATATACTGATGTAAGCGTACTTAATGTTCGCCAAGTTACGTGAAACAGTGTAACTTAAAATCATTGTTTCTTTTTTAATTAACTTCAGTACTTTCTAATCTGAAGCAAGTGTATTTGTTTATTATTTAATCGTTCCACAGGTACAATGACCACCATTAATCACCGTCAATTGTCACATTGTCAGTTATAAATGTGTATAAAACGTCTAACTATATAATCGCAAAATCTTACACCTGCAGTGTCATTAGAATGTAATATAAAAGCACCAGACTAGTTACTACTAGTAAACTAAGTCACTAGCTGAAAAAGTATTAAGCACCAAGTCCAAGATGGTGTCAAATTTGTTCTAGTCTACGTACAATTTGCATTTTCTTTCATACGTCACGTAAAATTATGAGGAACGCAACAGGATACGTAAACATGATATATGTAAAAATCAGCTTATGTCCCTAGTTCCGCCTGAGGAATATTTAAGAAGCATATTTTAAAAAATATTTTCGTTACAGGCTTTGTCGCATTTTATTATACGGTTAGTACTGATATTAAATTCTCTTAGATGCTTCCATAAAGTATCCCAACGTTTTAATAAATGTTCTATTAAAAATTCCAACACATCAGGTCTAATCATAGATAATAATAATAATCATCATACGTCTGCTTAATGTCTGTCATATATGTAGGGCCTACTGATACATCTCAGAAAATGAGTTTGTACTCAACCACAAGAAAATCAGCTATAAGTACTCCTGAAACTTAAGTACAAGATCTCTTAGATCATACAGAAAATTATTACATACAAAAATTTATCCTCCTGTTCGCAAAAACGTGCATTTTGGTTTTTAATCGTTTTTATAAAAGAACCATATTGCTCACGTCCTAGTGATTGACAGACCCACCAACACTAAGCTTGATTTACGTGTAATAGAGTATTATACATGTATCTGTGTTGTCATTGTCGCCACAGCGTGGCATAAATTAATCCGTAAAACAAGCACAACTGATCCAATAACCGGTGGAATTGCTTCTTAATGCTTTATTGCAATAAACACCGGGAATTGTACTATTGGATTCCTACGCGTTAGTGTGACCGTCTTAAATAGCTAACATTAGATGATACTAACAGTTGAAGATATATGCCTTACCTAAATATACGAAAATATTAAACGTTTACTTACTTGGTTATGTAAATAAGAAATTTATTCAGTGCATTAGAAAATACGATTCATGTTGTCGTTAATGCCAATTTCTAAGTAAATACCTTCCTGACCTTTAACTCTTATCATTAATTTTTCTTCAAAGAAAATATTATCGAAGTCACTTTGTCACAGTTGTTAACGAGTCACCTCTGCATTTTTCAAACTTCTATCGTCGTGATTTTTTTACCTACAATTTAGCAAACTTCATTATCATCTATCATCCTCTCGCGTACTACCACTGTTTTATTTACCGGAATCTGAAAATTATTTGTATGTACCTTACTTCATGTAATTACTAATTCCCAGTAATCTTTATTTTTCCCAACATAGACAATTTGTTCAGAATGGGCCATAAGTCGCTTGAGAAAAATACATTTTTGATAAGTACTGGTAGGCCTATCACGCAACTTGTGGAACACTGTGAGTGCTAGCTGTTTTGGGCTTTCCGGTTTCCGGATTTAACTATTTCTTCCTCTCCGAAAAACAACGTCTACTTTTGACACCGCTTTCACGTCTTCCGTCCGTTTTCTGATGTGTCGTCATGTCTTCTGCGTGTTTTAGGGACCCTAGTTTTGTTTTCGGTTTGCCGAGAATACCAGTTTGCGGCAGCTTTGATGTATGTGTTAGCTGGGATGGCACTGTATCCAGTACGTGTCAGCATGGTTAAAACCCCAAAATAAGTAGAATGATTGTTAGTAGTACGTTTTTGCTACCGGTATTCACCTACTCTGCCCCGGTCTGGGGATACCTTGACGCTGACTAATAAAAAAAGTCGCAGTGTTCCCGACAGGTGATTTCGGCTAGATCCCCATAGATTTTGTTTTTGTCTGCTGAGAAACCGACTCGGTGTTTGATCTTCGAACTACACTGTGAAACGACTTGGTCCAGAGGATCATGGAGCAAATTGCGTTATCATGAATTTTTGAATTTTGGAAGTATTACAGAGATGTCTGGAGGCAGGCTCTGCAAAAGGAAAATAAGCCGTTTAAGGCTCATCAACAACCGTTTGAGACTGACTCTCTCGATTACTTATTCTTTCACGTGAAAGTGACGTCCTCAAGCAAGTTCAAAATGAGAAAATTATTAACAAATTTGTCATTTCCAGTGTACAAAAAAATGTTATGTTTCAGATCTTTCAACTTACATATGACTCTTAGCTGATAAAGTAAAATAGTTATAGTTTGTCTCGTTTTCGTTTAAAAACAGAGTCGGAGAGCTTGTTTTAATAATCACCAATTGTATTCGTTTACATTAATACTACGTTCAACTTTACA
The DNA here is from genome assembly GCA_034769895.1 of Magicicada septendecula. NCBI lineage: Eukaryota > Metazoa > Arthropoda > Insecta > Hemiptera > Cicadidae > Magicicada > Magicicada septendecula. The sequence goes on along the minus strand of CM068367.1, from coordinate 345,188,313 downwards.
TATACGTCCATAAAAATATTTTAAAGTTTTATTTTAGTTGTTTGATTTACTTTCTACAGATCTAGTTAAAATTTTTTTATAAAATATTAACAAATTGTTTTTATAATTAAATGTTAAAGATTTTAAAAGGCTATATATTTTGGCATCAAAATCTCAAACAATTATAAAAAATTATATTCAAATTTCATTGAATTGTTTCATAAACCATACAGCTCTTACTAAATTCTAATACATAATTGATTATAAATTATTAAATTAAGTTATATTATATTATATTAAAAATATGACGTAGTTTTCCAATGAATAAAAATAAATATTTCAAGTCTTTTGATGCTTTATAAGAGTTATTGTGAATTATGAATTACATTTGAATCGTAAGCTGCAGGTGAAACTTAAGGGACAGTGAAACATTTTTAAGGGGGAGACTGCGCAATTAGCCTTGCGGGAGGGGATATGCACCACTGACGTGTTCGTACAGGCGGCAAGGACCCAGGACAACCCTTCGTAACTTAACAAGTGTGTCCAGGTATAGATGGAAAAATATTCTGTGATAACACGATTAAGCACAACTGTAACTCGAAACCTGGAAACTCGACATCCATAAAGTTCGTTTGAGCATGCGCGAACCGTATTGTCCAGGTCGTCACTATCGTCGTCGTGCATGTGCTTGGTGAAAAACTCAGTGTTGGAGCTCCTGTTGTCTTGTCCGTTACTGAGATAGTTCCCGTTTTCTATTCTATTAAACATACTCGCGATACAATAACATTCCTTAAACCAAGATTAGATTAGAGTACACAAAATCCGTCTCCACCTTCCTCTGCTGGCATACATCCTTGCCTGGGTTCTTGCCTCCTGTAGTATAGACAACCACTTCCTTCTATCGTCTGCTACTTTTCTCCAGTTACGGATTCCCATTACCTTCAAAGTCCTCCCCTATATTTGCTACCCACATTTTCCCTAGTAATATCCATCAACACTAAATAAAAACACTATATTTGAAATGTATACTTTTTGAATTAAGTGGAAAGAGAGTATGAGGTAAGAGTAGTACTTTACACATGTAAGTAAAGTAAGTAGGAGGTAAGGTATTCTCCGGTAAATTTTATGCAGGGTTTCATCAAGCTTCAAAATTTATTTTATGTGTTCCGTTAAAGCTATAGGGTAACATTTTGCAGATCGTTAGGAAACCTCTCGTTTTTATGACTTTATTCTGTGGTAGTATTAAGTTTTTGCCTAGTGTAACTGTGCGCTAAACAGTTGGACAATTCTTATTAGCCAGAATTGAAGGTGGGTGAGCAATGTCAGCTTCAGGGCCTAAGAAATCAGTAAAAGAAGGTATGTTCTTATTAAATTTGTCTGTGCTTTGAAGTAACCAAAAGATAAACTTTTAAATAAGATAAGCAGACAACGCCAGTTCTTTCTGGACTTCTGTTTATTAATTATCAAGTAACGTAAAGTGGGTGATATGTAGATCTAGTAGTATTTATACGATGCTTCCCTATGTCCAAATATTTCAAAGGTTCCAGTAAAGTAGAACGTTGTGATAAGCGTTAGTTTAGGTAAGCAAGTTTATTTTATTATATTCAGTATAAATTATTTTAAAAACAAATATCATTGATGGTTCTGTTTATTATATATAGATGGAAGAAATGTCTTTATCCTTAAAGTTGATATTTATTGTTTCGTACACACATTTTTTCGACTGCAATCATTATACTTTATTTAGCTTATACATTTTACTAAATCATACAGCATTTTTACATATTTACAACTCTTTTATCAATTCTAAGAAAATTTTGTTACATTCGTAAACACTATATTTTGTACTAATTATTTCTTTGCGTTTATACAAGAAATAACAAGAGATCACATAAAAGTAAAAGAGTGACTGACTGAAACAGTGAAGAAACGTGAATTTGGGAATAAAGTGTTTTGTTTTTGCGGGAACATTTTTATAATAAATTAAGTTGACGCACACCACTGATACGCAGCTGCGAATGCATGTCGAACATTAAGCGATGTGTACTTTACCAGTTAAGCTAACGTGTTCCTTTGGTTGTTGACAGAATAGAAGGCATCAAGAGCTAGAGAAGGAATGAGAAAATGAGAAAATAGGAAAGAGGAGAGAATATAATAACCACAAAGGAAATATAATTGTAAATTTATATAAATTTATCTTCTTCACAGAGCGTCTTGTTGGTTGGTTCCTATCTAATTCAAATTATAAAATATATTATAATTTATTCAGTTACATTTTATTGTATACTTATTGCAGTTTCATCCTTATAAATATCACTGTAAGGAACACAATATAGTCATAGAGATTTATAGATTAATAATTTTAAGTAAAATGTTATTGGTTATTGTAAAATATTAATTATTATAGAACGTGTAAATTGTTTTTGAATAAAGTACATTTAAACTTAAACTATTTGAGTACAGCAAATTTAAAATCGTTTGTACGGATCCAGTGATACAGTGTCAGACAATGACTAGTGGTGGATCGCAGTATTGTCGTTGCATCATTTTGACTCCGTACTACAAGCTTCTAGTATCGGAATTATCGTAGACGGAAGTGTCAGACTGCAACGACCGAATTCGAATTAATACAATTTCAAAGTTGAATTACTAGTAATACCCAACTGGCATCTAGGGGGTACATATGGAAGATAAGTCACAACAGTCGACTACATTTGAATCCCACGGCATACGTACGCGGCGAATGACAACACATAAGTAGGCCAATAACTGGAGGTAGTTTGTTCGTCACTTGCGCTGTTATACCAGTTTCGTAATTTTGTTGAATGATGAGGAAATGTGGAGTGCGGGTGTGTAACTTACTAATTCTCAAAATACATTTTTTCCATTTATTTTTTTATTATTATATATCTGGAGGGGAGTGATAGTGTACCGACTAAGATTAGGAATTATTATTGTTTGAGCGTTTGGTTCAGATTACATTAGGCCGTACTTGAAATCTTGGAAACAGAATAAATGTGAAAACATACAAGGATTTGTGTTATTTACTCTCGAAAGCGTTTTTATGATGAAAACATATGAGATTCAACAGACCTTTAATTTCATTTCCAAAGTAACACAGCAAAACTACAACCGTAACCGTATCCAACAAGAGAACGTATCCTGCGGTTTGAAGGCAGCGTTCAATAACCTGTATTATTACCATAGCAATATTTAGAATAAAATGTATAAAGACGACTTGACATTTATCGGATACTTTGCATATCAAACGTACCTTACAAAGTTTTTTCAGCTTTAAATTCGGCTGACCTGTCCATCCATCTGGGTCTGAGTTCCGTTCAGATTTCTACATTAACGAACGAATGTGGTAACTTTCAAGGGGTTTCTTCTATCCTCATATTGTCTTAATAGCACCTGATGAATTTTTATGTTTATAAGGCACTACACGATGTATATTAGCCGTGTTTTGATTGATGGCGGATGAAAATTGGGTTCAGAATTCTAACATATTAAAGCAAACGCGCACGCACACAAAATCCAAATCATTAACGAGTTTTTGACATTTTCAGCATGTTTATATTACCTGTTGTTGAGGTATGGGTAAAAATAATGAATAATTTAAGTACAGGAGCAAACACACGCTTTATTGAAGGAACAGTTTAGTAGCAAGTATACATAAAACGGACACACGAAATACACATTACAAGAGCACATTTAAAACTGAACTGTACTTGCCGAGTGCATCTCTATTTATATAGAAAAACAGCTTCCAGATCTTTCCTTTTATTTAAAACTTCGAGAACATTACTTTTCTAGACTCTCACAGTAAACGGGCATGTGTGCGGGTTGAGAGGCCCCGCCCAGGCAGCTCGACACCCACCGCACAATACAAACTTTCACTTCTACAATGACAGGTACATTTACTTAAGAATGAATGTAGAGTTTTCTAGTATATTCTCAACACCCTCCCTAAAACTATACATTCTCACAATCACATTAATTTCAAAAAATTCATTTTTATTCTTAAGTCCAAGTTTAGATCTTAAATAAACAAATTTTGGTTTTGACAAAGCTTTCGTAAGTATATCAGCGACTTGTTCATCACTTTTAACATAATGTACATCAATTTCTCCATTTTGAAAACAATCACGTACATAATTATATTTCACATCAATATGTTTTGTCCTTTGATGGAATTCAGGAATACTTATAAGTTTTAATGCACTCATATTATCTATATATAAATCATATTTATCAGACTTACAATCGCATTCATTAAATAACTTCTTTAACCACATTATTTCAGTTGTTGCTAATGCTCCACTTATAAATTCTGACTCGGTTGTTGATAATGATACAGATTGTTGCTTCTTACTTCGCCAAATAATTGCAGCATTTGCATACATACAAGGTACGCCAGAAGTTGATTTACGTGTAACTGTATCGCTAGCATAATCAGCATCACTATAAGCTTTAAAGTTGCCATCCTTACAATATAGTAATCCAAAATCAATCGTACCTTTTAGATAACGTAAAATTCGTTTAACAATTTACCAATGAGCTACACTTGGTTTGTCTAAAACTCTAGATACAACATTTACAGCAAAACGTATGTCCGGACGACTTACAATTTGCAAAAATGTCAAATTGCCGACAGCTTCACGATAAGGTACATTACTTACAATAGTTTTTGATAAATATTCATCATGATTACAATCAATTGGCGTAGATACAATATTAGCTTCTGACATATTAAACTTTTCTAAGATTTTGTTAATATAAGTACTTTGATGAATGAAAACAGACCCATCATTCAATCTACAAATTTCCATTCCAAGATAATTAGTAACTTCTTCAGTACTAGTAATTTTAAATTTTTTACTCAAATCATTCAACAATTTATCAATCAAACTTTCATTTGAACCTGCAATAAGTCCATCATCAACATAAATTGCTAACAAGATCTTATTATTATTTTTAATATTTATTTAAATATAAACATGGGTCACCCGTACTTTGATAAAAATCTAAATTTACAAGAAAATTAGTGAAGTGCTCAGTCCAGCATCTTGGTGCTTGTTTTAAGCCGTATAAACTTTTCATTAATTTACATACGCGTGAGCTTCCATCATCAAAACCTTCAGGTTGTTTCATATACATATATATATCTTCCTTTAAGTCACCGTATAAAAAAGCCGTTTTATATCAAATTTACCGAGCAGAAATACTAAGTATCAATCTTATTGTATCAAAGCGAACAACCGGACTAAAAGTTTCTTTATAATCTATATCTTTCTGTTGCGAATAACCTTTAATAACCAACCGCGCTTTATAACGTTCTGTACCATCTGGATTGAGCTTCTTCACATAAACCCAACGATTGTTAATCACCTTTTATCTTTTGGCTTTTCCACTAATACCCATGTCTTATTTTCATACAAAGAGTTCATTTCGTCCTGCATTGCAGCTTGCCAACTATCTTTTTCTTTACTTGTAATTGCTTAGTTATAATTAGATGGTAACTTTTCAGCAATAAACGTGATCGGACATCCATAATATTCTGTAGGTTTTAATTTTGTTCTATCGCGCAATTGTCGTCCAGTTTGATTGTTATCGCTATTTGAAGATTGTAAAGGTACTCTTTCTTCAAACTCATTAGATTCATTTTTAAGTAAAAGTTCATTATTTTTAGGAATTACAATTTCATTTTCTTCAGTTTCTTTATTATTATTGTTCAAAGAATTCAAAATAATTGAATCAGCTAATACTCTTTCAGGTTTAAAAAGTGCATCTCTACTTATAATGACATCTCGCGCTTCCGGAACATATACACGATAACCTTTACAATCCTCATGAAATCCGACCAGATAACCCCTAATCGATTTTCTATCAAGTTTCTTACGCTTTTCTTTTGATATATGTACATAACACATGGTTCCAAATATTTTAAATCTATCAACAGTAGCTATTTTTCCATTCCATAACTCCTAAGGAGTTTTATTATTTTGTTTTGTTGGGCCTGTTCTATTAATTACATGTACAGCAGTATTCATTGCGTCTGCCCATAAGAATAGAGGTAAGTTTGAATTTGAATATAACATTGATCGAGCAGCCTCTACAGTGATTCGGTTATCGCGCTCTGCAATTGAATTTTGTTCGGGAGTATATGGAACATTAATCGAATATTTTATACCTTTACTATTTAAAAAAGAGATCACAGCTTTATTATCGTATTCTTCACCACCATCAAAATGAATTTCTTTAATATTTGTTGCAAATTGATTCTCAACCCCGATACAAAATGATTTTAGTTTTTCTATTACTTCAGTTTTTCTCGAATAAAATGAATTTCTCTATAACTTGAAAAACCGTCTTTAAAAGAAACGAAATATAACTTTCTACCGAGAGACTCTACTTCCATAGAACCACAAACGTCAGTATAAATTATTTCGCGAGTTTTCGTGGCACGATCGATCTTTTTGTGAAAAGCCAATCTATGATTTTTGCCATAAGCGCAACCTTCACAAAAGAAATTTTCATCCGTAAATTTTATATTTAAATTTTTCAAAAAATTCTTCACATGTTTTACATTTTGATGGCAAAGTCTTTCGTGCCATAATTGTAAAACATTACCGTTGGCAATGCTCGATCTACTCTTTTGTTCTACCACGTTACATTCTTTTGGAATTAAAGTTTGAATGTCTAATTTTAGCAAACTACCAGGCTCATATTCGGAACCAGTTACAAGAATTTCATTACCATGCTTTAAAGTACATCTCGTAGCATTATGTGTTATTTCATAATCTATACCCCTTTTACCCGCATATTTAACAGAAAACAGATTATACATTGAATCAGGAACATATAATACATTATAGATAGTACCTTCTACTCGTTCACTATTTTTATAAGTTTCAAAGTCAATATTACCTTTACCATATGCAGACATTGTCATACCGTTGCCCATTCTTACACTGACTGGTGTTGTATATTCTTCGAACGTTGAAAACCATTCTCGATGCTTCGACATATGATCCGTCGCACCCGAATCCACAACCCAGAGATCATCCCGATTGCCACAGCTGCCTTTGTCACCTATTAGTGCTATCCTCGATGTTAATTTCTTCTGTCCAGAAGACGAGTTACTTCTTTCTTGATTATTCGACCATCTTCGCTGTCCATTATTCTTATTCATGAAGCAATTGTTACTTTTATGACCTTTTCTTTTGCACGTATAACACCTGAAGCAGTCCCTTTTTAAATGACCTTGTCTTCCACAATTATAACACTGCTCTTGTTTCAAATCATTCTTCTCATATTTATAAGAGTCATTCTTCTGTTCCTTATGACCGATTTTCAGATTAGCTAGCAACGCTGTCGTCTCTTCGTGTACTTCCTTTTGCTCTTGTAATCTAAATTCTTCAGCCATCAAGCGCTCAGTCAAATTTTCGAGATTCTTCTTATCGTCAGATACCGAATCCCAAGCACTGTGAAAATGATTAAACTTTTGTGGCAAAGATGTTAAAACACGAGTCATCACCATAGTCTTTTCAATTTTTCCCCCGAGATGTTTCATTTTTCTAGCCAACTGTTCTATTTTTGAAATATTATACGTAACACTTTCACTCTCTGTCCTCTTAAACTCAAAAAATTGTTTTTGAATCATCGACAGATTTTCATCAGATTTTAGATCATATGCTGTATTCAATTTGTCCCACATCTCC